>CM039516.1:14792585-15290557 GCA_022432975.1 Begonia masoniana
TTTTGCAGCAACAAGTCCGGCAGTGACCGGTGGTTTCCTTTCAAGTCTGTAATACTCCGCCGCCGCTTGAAGAGCCAGAAGCGGTAGCAATCGCCCATTTCCTCTGCCTTTAACCATGCTGAACCTTCATCTATTCAAGTTTAGGGTTCAGAATCTCTTCTTGAAATTGGTGATGGGTTGCACTAGAATTTCGATCAGAAATGCACAAAATCAATCCACCAACCGATTTGATAGTTTTAGGCAAAAATCATGAACGCCTTGTGCTGACATTAAACTCATACACTTCGTTGTAGCTTCTTTCCATTTGAAGACTTTACATGCATCATATTCCGAACAATTTTGATATTATAAGTTGTAATTTATTCATTTATACTATAATTATAATACAAGGTAAGAATCATATTAGCCTTTGAATTTAAGCATAATCTAGAACTTTCTTTTAAGGAGATATATTTTTTAATTTACGACAGTTAATCATTGATCATTAGAATGATCGTCGATGCATTTACATTATTTTTCACGTGACATCTTTTATTTTTCAAATTGACCAATTTCTAGAAAAAAAGAGTTGCAATTTTGGTGAGGATGCAATTTGCATAAGAGATTTCGCGACAAATCACTTCTTAATCTCCTTTACAAATTATTTCTGGGTCAAAATCGTAAATTTTTCTCTTTGAAAATCGTCATCATAGAAGATAGAAACGTCCGTGACAAAAAATGTGACTGCATTGACGACAATTTTAATGGGGACTTAATTGTTAACGGGATAGAAAGTTGAGAAGAGCTAGTTTTGAGAGAGAAAGGTATATGGCAAAAGTATTAAGTTGTATTGAATGAATAATAAAATTACAGCTTAACAAATTCTAATATATACTGAATCTAGAAAAAAGAGCAGATTATACTTACATAATCCGAGTGGTTGGATCCTAACTAACACAAAATACATTTTGTGTGAGGAGGATAATATACTAACATAACGCCCACTAAATTTAGGAGCTTATTTGTCCAGTTAAAAATTCAGTATCCTACTTGTTCTTCACCCACCCCTAAATTTAAAAGGCTCTCCTTTACAAATCGCATCCCGGTCAAAATTGTAATTTTTTCTCTTTGGATATCACCAGCATAGAAGATAGAAACATCACGCGAGAGAAAACATGACTGCATTAACAACTTTGACCGGAGACTTAATTGCTAACGTTCATAAATTCAAAAACTTATTTGCCTTCATAAGTTCAATAACCTACTGGTTCCTCACACCTAAAAGACTAATATGCATTATAACCTGTCATATTATATAGGAAAATGTCCAATTTAAATATTGAACTCAGAAATAAATTAAACTTTAAACTATATTATAAATCAAACTTTATATTATCTCTAGGGAACAAACCAACTATCGTTGTTAAATACACTCGTAGTCCCTCGTGTTTGAAGTGAGGGCAACATCGTTTAAGGCGAAACCGTGAAATTAGGGCAAAAATTTGAAATTATGGCAATTTGTAAATTGATCGGTAAGTGGATGTGGCAGTCCGAAATTAGGGGGAAACCGCGAAGACGCATGAGGGATCAAAACCGCAAACAAAATCGATGGAGGGCTAGGTATTGGAGGTTGAAATTCGTCGAAACCGCGCGAAAAATTGCCGAAGAGAGAAGCTAGGTCGTGCGTGGTTGCCCGCGTTTCGCACGAGGGTGACCTCGCCTTAACCGCGGAGGTCGCCCTCTTTTAAACGCAGTCGCCCTCATTCGAAACGAGGACGATCGCGAGTGTATTTAACAGCAAGTAACGGCGAAGATTGACTTGTTCCTTACAGATATTACAAAGTTTGATTTGTACCCAAATATAGTTTAAGATTTAGCTTGTCCCTTACCCTATAGTTTGAGGTTTAAATTAAATTTTGTTATATTATATACAAAAGTCAAAATAACGAGTTACTTGTAATTAAAATTTTGTATGGAGATTATGATATAAAGTTAAGGCATACATCTCATTAATATTACTCTTACATTATAATTGAGAACAATGGTTCGTATATATTTTATTTTGGGTAAAGTACAATTTACCACTTAATGCTTGTGGTAATATTCAATGAGCATCTATAACATATGTTATTATACAAATTAGACCATGAAGTATTGAATTTGAGCAATTTGAGTTGCATCCCTGGGCTAATATTGGGCCCGATTTGGATTTTCGCCTCAACCATTATTGAGTTGTTTTATGGGATGTTTTTTTACCAGAATTGGTCTTCTGACTCGATTGTATTTCAATCATTTTTTCAAAACTAAAAAGTTGAGATTAAAGTATGGAATTTCAAACCTGATTTTGTTATAATATTATGATTAAGTACCGATACTTAGAATTTGGGCGGCACATTTTTGAACTTTCTCGTATTGCTTGCGCTTTGGTTATTTTGTAAGCCATTTTGAAGTAGAAATTTCATTTTATGTACGATATTGCATGATTTTTTAAAATATTATTTTGAGACGTGTTCTTATATAAAATTACATATCAAATTTTATGGCTCGTCGCGCTTTTATATTTTGTAGGTATTTTTCTCTAAATATGTTTTATTTGAGCATGTGCATAAAATTTATTGGACATCTTGATTATGTGAACCGAGTTTGATCGACCCATATAGAGTCCTGTTTTGTTACCCATATTCAGCCATTGAAAGATATATTTGTTTAATGTTAATTAGAGTAATGATACAACTGAAGATCGTATTTTTGGGCTCAAAATCCTAAACTTGATTATGGTCGTTGTAGCTATTGTGATCGTCTTAATATCGTCATTATTTATTTTTGTTATTGCCTATGACATGGCGATTATGAAGTCTATGATTGACTCAATTTTCACTATAAGTATATACACTAAAAATTTGTTTTATGTATATACCATAATATGATGGAAAGTTTTATTTCTTGCCTTACAATACGTTTTCTATCTACTTCTTATAAAATGATACTATATTTAGCATGTTTATTTATTGTTTTAAATTAGGGTAATTATCAATTTAAACCTTCAAATGTATGAGTTTAATTTGAAATAATCCTTAAATTAAAAATTTTAACAACTAAAATCTTAAACTATCCAAAATGTAACAAGTCAAACTCTAGCGGGAAGCTGATCACCCCTCGTTCCCAATTTACTCCGCGAACAGGGGGGCTGATTTAAATTGAACGGCCTCCCGTTCTGTCCAGTGCTTACGTGGCACAGGACATATTGGGATGGAGGGTCGATGTGAGGGGTGGAGACCCCCATTCAACGTTCACCGCACGTGATCCGAGAACGAGGGGTTACCGCCCCAGATCGGCCCCCGTTTCCTACCTCTACCATTTCAAGGTTCTCGGGAACGGGGATCACCATCTCAGATCGACCTCCCATTCTCAAAAGTAGGTCTGAGAACGAGGGTCATCGCCCTAGAACGGGGGGCCGATCCCCGACATTATATAAAAAAATGACCCCCCATTCTCACCCCTCGCTGGTGAAAAACCCGATTTCCAATCAACCCCCCGCGATTTCAACAAAAAATCCAACCATTTCACGCTCCCATCGTGTTTATTTCTCCATCTCTAATCATTTTCTTCAAATAACATCAAAAAATCCTACAAATCCGAACCATAAATCGTTTAAATCCTCAAATCTCCAATTCAACCTAAATCCCCAAATGGCTACAAAATTGACGATTATACGAAAGGCTGCCCCATCACAAAGAGGTCCGTCACAATGTGGCCCGACCGAACGTGTTCTACCAAATCGCCCATCGTTTTCACAAGGAGGACCATCTCAAAGGGGTCCAACAAACTGGACACCGTCGTCACAAGGTGCTCCAGCTCAAGCGCAACGACTGCCAACTAGGTAATGAATTTTGAAATCAGATGTGTCAAGAGCAGTTTGAGCGAGATATGTCAAACCGCTTGGTCATTTATTCGAAGACTGTCAATTTTAAAGGTTAGTAGTCATTAGAGATCAAAGAGATGTTCGACAGAATCTCCCTACACAGGGTGTACGGATTGAAGAGTGATAGTTGCGATAGAGTTGTTCGCTTGTTTTATGTGAACTTGACATCTACCGAGAGGAGAGTATGTTTGAAGACGTACATCTTTGGTACAGAGATTGTTACACCTCTAGAGACAATTAATGAATTGCTCGGGTTTGCCAGAGAAGGGAATGAGGTAGAGAGATACTACCATACTTCTTGAGATTGTGATTTTTTCAAATCAGCCGAGGGACTAGTGTAAGGCCCCGAGTTTTCTGAACCCGGTTCGCTACTCATACGTCTAACCGAACTATGAGTTTTTGGGAAAATTTTTAAATTTCATTCAATGATCAAGATTTGACTCTTAAAAACATTAAAACTTGCAGCGGAAAATCATCGTACAAAAACAATATTTATTAAACAATTAAAAAGGTTCGAGACAGTTGGTTGAAAGAGAAAAAGAAAACAGTACACGTCGACCGCTCAAACCACGTGATATCCACGTGATTTCAATAACTCCGATGACTTCTACTGAAGACATCTTCCGATGACTTCTACTGAAGACATCTTCCGATGACTTCTACTGAAGACATCTTCCGATGACTTCTACTGAAGACATCTTCCGATGACTTCTACTGAAGACATCTTCCGATGACTTCTACTGAAGACATCTTCCGATGACTTCTACTGAAGACATCTTCCGATGACTTCTACTGAAGACATCTTCCGATGACTTCTACTGAAGACATCTTCCGATGACTTCTACTGAAGACATCTTCCGATGACTTCTACTGAAGACATCTTCCGATGACTTCTACTGAAGACATCTTCCGATGACTTCTACTGAAGACATCTTCCGATGACTTCTACTGAAGACATCTTCCGATGACTTCTACTGAAGACATCTTCCGATGACTTCTACTGAAGACATCTTCCGATGACTTCTACTGAAGACATCTTCGATGACTTCTACTGAAGACATCTTCCGATGACTTCTACTGAAGACATCTTCCGATGACTTCTACTGAAGACATCTTCCGATGACTTCTACTGAAGACATCTTCCGATGACTTCTACTGAAGACATCTTCCGATGACTTCTACTGAAGACATCTTCGATGACTTCTACTGAAGACATCTTCCGATGACTTCTACTGAAGACATCTTCCGATGACTTCTACTGAAGACATCTTCCGATGACTTCTACTGAAGACATCTTCCGATGACTTCTACTGAAGACATCTTCCGATGACTTCTACTGAAGACATCTTCCGATGACTTCTACTGAAGACATCTTCCGATGACTTCTACTGAAGACATCTTCCGATGACTTCTACTGAAGACATCTTCCGATGACTTCTACTGAAGACATCTTCGATGACTTCTACTGAAGACATCTTCCGATGACTTCTACTGAAGACATCTTCCGATGACTTCTACTGAAGACATCTTCCGATGACTTCTACTGAAGACATCTTCGATGACTTCTACTGAAGACATCTTCCGATGACTTCTACTGAAGACATCTTCCGATGACTTCTACTGAAGACATCTTCGATGACTTCTACTGAAGACATCTTCCGATGACTTCTACTGAAGACATCTTCCGATGACTTCTACTGAAGACATCTTCCGATGACTTCTACTGAAGACATCTTCCGATGACTTCTACTGAAGACATCTTCCGATGACTTCTACTGAAGACATCTTCCGATGACTTCTACTGAAGACATCTTCCGATGACTTCTACTGAAGACATCTTCCGATGACTTCTACTGAAGACATCTTCGATGACTTCTACTGAAGACATCTTCCGATGACTTCTACTGAAGACATCTTCCGATGACTTCTACTGAAGACATCTTCCGATGACTTCTACTGAAGACATCTTCCGATGACTTCTACTGAAGACATCTTCGATGACTTCTACTGAAGACATCTTCCGATGACTTCTACTGAAGACATCTTCCGATGACTTCTACTGAAGACATCTTCCGATGACTTCTACTGAAGACATCTTCCGATGACGTCAGTCGGATGATTCAATCCTCCAACATCTACCTATAGATCAAAAATACTCAATATCTACTGATAGACGTCATCTACCGATATATCAGAAACACTCAACAGAAACGGCATAGCAAACAATTTCACTCTAAACAAAGAAAACTCCGACTACCAAAAGGACTTGAGCATTTTACTAAAAATCATTCAAGACTACTTAAATCCGTGCATTACTTCAAAATTTGGTAAAACACTATTAAAACCAGCAGAGTATCTGTAGGATCGAGATTTGTCTAAGAGGGGGGGGTGAATTAGACTTATTAAAACTTAATTTGATAAACAATATATTTTCTCTCGATTTGGTTAAATGCTTACAGCAGACAAACAAATAAAGTAAGAGTAAGAGAGAAATTAACACCAGAGTTTTAACGTGGTTCGGCTCAACCCAGCCTACATCCACGCTTCAAGGTTCACCCCTTGAAGATCCTTAACCTTCTCCTCGAGAATAACCTGATCGGAATTTCGGGCTCCGATCAACTGCCTTTACACTTCAGGATTATACTTCACGGGCGATAATCCACAGCCTTTACAGATGATTTGAGTTTGTAAAAATATAAAGCTCAGACTACAATCTCACACAAGTGAATCTCAAGTTAGGATTGAGAGATGTAGAGAGGAATACAGAGTGTGCAATAACTTTCGCAGCTAGGGCTCAGAATTCAAATTTGGCAAAAGTTAGTCTTCGAGCCTTTTCTTCTGCTTATATACTCTGTATGAATTTGCTTCATAAAATCGAATGCTTCTTTCTTCAAAGTGGAGAAAAGTTACCGTTGGGAAGCATCCGTACTGAAGCAGCTATCCGTTGCGTCTGAAATTGTTGTTCGTTGTCGCCATTAAAGGTCTGGAGTTAATGCTGAAAACGACGTCACTGTAGCTTCGCGGCTAACTTTGAATTCTGGCGGAAGATTACCGGAAGATGTAGCTTCAAAACACTTGACACGTCATCGGAATGAGTAAGCTTCAAAACGTCACCGGCATAAGTGTCTGGAAGCTTCATCGGCAGGCGCAACGTGAAAATCCGTCGGCAGATGCATCGAAGTCCATCGGCTTGTGCAGCTTAAAAGCTATCGGCAGGTGTAGGCGCTGAATTCCATCGGCAGACGCATCCTTAAATTTCACCGGCACAGACAATCTTCAAAGCCATCGGTAGATGTTTCTTTAAAAGCGCCATCGGCAGAAGTCTCTTTAAAAACCATCGGCAGATGAACTCATGAAAATTGTCGTCTAGTGATCGGCATGAGCAAGCTTGAACGTCATCGGTGTGAGTAGCGTCAAATGCTATCGGTAGATCCATCTTGACACATCATCGGCATCTGTCTTCAGAAACGGCTATCGGCAGAGAAAACATGTACTGACTTGACACGTCATCGGCATATGTCTTCAAAGATCATCGGCAGATGTAGCATATGAGAACTTTGACACGTCATCGGCATCTGTCTTCAGAAACAGCTATCGGCAGAGAAAACATGTACTGACTTGACACGTCATCGGCATATGTCTTCAAAGACGCTTTCGGCAGATGATAACTTCTAAACGGCGTCTTCTTCTGTTTAGCAATCGGCAGAGGCTTCCACTTTTTTATGTATAGTCATCGGTAGAATCACGCGTTTTACAGCCCTGTTTTTCTGTTCTGCTCTGTATACTCAAACCGATTTTATTAGACAACTAAAATACCCTTGTTCAGGGTATTGTCAACCAAACATGTATTGATAATTCTTATTTAAATACACATAATCAAATTGTATACTTAATACACAAATACATAATCAAAAACAAATTATGACTTAAACACTCTATAAGTCAACAGTATCATTATCAGGAAAGTCTCAAAATGTATTCAAAACATTGAAACTACCACCGTCATAAAAACTCTCGACATATTTAAACTGATTCATGGTTCCCCGAACCTTCTCATCCACTGACATCAGTTAAACCGCCCCATCAGTTGCCAGATCGATGCATGAATGCAACCCTCCAACCTGCCTAGTTCTCAGCAAACTCAGAGAACACACATGCTGTCACTTCTTCACCTACATCACAAAACTCATCTATTAGCCTAATGCTAAGTAAGTAAAGTAGTAATGAAATGGAATGCTGAAACATAAATTCCTAACATGCAGTTTCTACTTTCTCATCTCAGTTGCATATGCATTCGTTTCTGGTCTGATCCCCCTATGAAATTGGGAGTTGGATCACTTCTCCCAAAGTCATGCATCCTCTCTCTCGATTAAGGGGCGGATTAGTTCCCTTAACAATTGTTCAGATCCCCCTGTGAAATTGGGAGTTGGATCACTTCTCCCAAAGTATAAATTCCTTCATAAGTTAAGGGGCAGATTAGTTCCCTTAATAGCTTATCTGTTACAGTCTGTTCATTCCTTACCATGCCATTTCATGTAAATTCATTTTCGCATACTTTCAAAATATGATGCATGACATACAAACACATTCAAGCAAACGTACTCCTACTGTTTTGTGATGTAGGCCCGAAGGCACAAGCATACTTCACTTACCTGGTCTCCTGAAAATCGCTCGGTTGTAAGCTACTTTAGAAGCTCGCTTACCTAAAGTCATAACAGTACATTAATTAAACCTTCACTAAACTTCACCGAGAATCAATCAGAAGTTTGAGGAAACCAGTTTGAAACCCTGCTACCCGTGCATTCCCATTTATCCCCAAAACCCGAACCTATCAAACACAGCATCCTCGAAATTTCTCACATTGAACTCCCTCAGTTACCTAACTGCTAAAATACAAGAAAAACGAGGAAAAACCTTACCTAGGTTGAAAGAGAATAGGGCAAGAGAATCGCCTAGAGAGCTCTGCTGCTTGAGCTGAAGACTGAATGAAAGAAAATAGGGAATAGTGGCGGCTACAGTGTATTAAACCCAAAACCTCTTTTCTTAAATACGTTATCCACTTTTAAATTTCCAATTACCCTTATGCCCTTGCCTAGTCATCCATTAACCCTACTTTTATTATTGTCATTTAAAGTGTGCCATTAATTTAAAAAGAATTGAGAACTGGTTAGATAGAACCGGGTGTTACAACTAGAGTTCCTTAGGAAAATTCATCGCAATTCCAACATCGCTAGGTTCGTGAAGCCAAAATCCAAAGAAATGAACGTCAGAGCTCTGGTTATTCACAATCTGATAACTCACATCATTCTACCTCGGGATGGACATAGAGATCTCATGAGTTGCATGGATCTCTATGTGATGGAGAAGTTGTACAATAGGAAGATGTTTGACCTTGACTTTGTGATTTTAGGTCACATGCATGAGATTGGTCAAACATGCAGCAAGAATCTGCCGCATGGGATGTTAATTCAGAAGATCGTCGAGCGAGCTCAGATTTAGCTTCTTACTAGAGAGTAGGGGTGGGCATGGGTAAGTTCTGTAACGATCCCGTTTTCCAGCAATATATTGTCCGCTCTGGGGATTGGGCCGCAGCCCAATATCCTCCCCTCAAGGTTTTGTTTGGCGAGAACTTCCCGGAAGGTCACCCAACCTGAGACTGCTCTCGCCGAAGCACTTTTAACTTCGGAGTTCTTATGGGATCCGTTGCCAATCGTGCTCCAAAACGCGTCTTGCTATATTGGGTGGGTCTCTTTACATATGTTTCATTTCCACATACTTCCCCAAGTGATGTGGGATTGTGACGACCCCCTTTTTCACGACCTGTCACCTTCTGGTTCGCCCGCGCGGACGAACTGCCATCCGAGTTCTGGTTTGTGCAGCCATCGTACACATACTTACACATCTGTATCATCACAATCACCCCCCCCCCTCGGGGGCCCAACGTCCTCGTTGGCCACAATTTCAGGTTGAGTGACCTTTCGGGAAGTTCTCGCAAAACAAAGCCGTGAGGGGAGGATATTGGGCTACGGCCCAATCCCCAGAGCAGACAATATCTTGCTGGGAAACGGGGGTCGTTACAAGTTCGGTCCAGTCCCAAGCCCGGACCGAAACCGGACCGTGCCTTCGGGATATTTTTTCTAAAGACCAGAACCGGTCCTGGGAGGGATCTAGACCGAACTAAAATCGGACCAAATTTTTGGTCTGGTCCCGGTTCGGTTCTAGTTTCTCCCATCCTTTCTTCTTCTCCTCTCTTTCCCTAGATTTGGATTTTCTTACCTCGCTCAAATTTGCAAAGCCGTACTCACGCAAATGAAGCCCTCGAAAACCATGTCTGCGTCGCCCTCTCTGTCGCCACTAGCGATCATGCTCATCGTCGTCAGCCTCTGCTCTGTCGCCCTTGCGCTCGACAGTCGACGGCTTCGGGCTTCTGCTTCAGCCTTTTCACCAGACTAGAGGTTTGCGTCTTGCGAACTGGAGGACTCGATCACCACGGGAGTCGGGAGTAGGACGCGTCGCTGGTCGCTGAGGATGGGAGTCGAGAGCTCGGGTTTCGCTCGACGCTCGATTTGCTTTCAGTTTCAGACTCTGAACTCTGAAGGTTCAGAGTTTAATTAAAATATGAATTGAAACGTAGCTAAACCGTTCAGGAAAAAAAAAACAGTGAGATTTTTTTTTTTAAACCTTCAATCTGGTCCGGTATTTTCGGGAATTTGGGCTTTGGACCGAGGACGGGACCGAGTCTCTTTGATTCCAGAGACCAAGGATCGAGGACGGAACCATGGTCCATCCTCCTGGGACCGAAATCGGACAAAAATCGCCGGTCTGGTCTTGTTCCCGGTCTGAGGTCCGGTCCTGCCCACCCCTACTAGAGAGCAGATAATAGCACAGAGATCCAGCGATGTATTTGATAGGCTTCATTTGATTCGGATGGACCTAGTTGAAGACGAAAGGACTTGGGTGCTTAAAGGAGATCAGGGGGCCTCCATCTCTGCATTTGTTCCTATGGAGGACGCCCTTGCTCGACCGTTGTCCCCTTAGAAGGCTAGTAGGTGGGACAAGATGGAGCAGAGACTAGAGTTCCTCGTAGGCAGAGTCGAGGAGCTCACCTTGTCACAGAGAAAGCTAGCTGAGTCTCACAAAGAGCTAAGGAAAACCCTTATGGATTGGGTGGAGCGAGATGAGGACGATGCCCAACTGTAATTTAGTTTATGTTTTGTTTTTTATTTTATGTACTTTACTTTATGTTTGAACTTTAATTTATGATATGAGTAGTATGATTATACTTTACTTTATGTTTGTCATTTAGTTTATGTTATGTGGTGTATAGTTGTACATTACTTAATGGTTTTACTCTATGCTTGTACTTAATTATCTCAAACTGGTTTTAAATTATGAAATTTGAATATGCAAAAATTGTTTGAAGTTACCAATAAGAGAGTCATAAAACAAAGAAAACTCTGTCCATTTTTACAATTTTTTCTCACTAAATTACACATTTTTACAGAAATTACAGCCCAAATAGTTATACATTTCTTTCTCTCTTATGTATAGAGATTCGTGCACATAATGAAAACTATATTAGAAAATAATGAAAGTGTGCTTATGAGCAAAATATGTTGAAATGTACATGCGTCCTATCAAATGTATGGAAACCCATAAATGTTGCGAAGCAGAAGCAGAAATAGCGCTTGAAATGGATCCCCTATCAGGACAAGTGAGACTATTATGCCCCTAACGCCAACATATATCACACGGCATCGTTGAGTTTTTTCTAGTAATTGTCAAATTTGGCAGTTCATCGACATTTCATACTCTTTTCTTCTTCACCCTACCAGGTTGGCATTTTCTTATGGATGGAAGGATTTGCTTCATATTTTGTACAGGTGGCCACATGTGCTGGCCATTAAGGGGATGAATTAAGTGTGAGTACATCTACAGATAAGTTATCCAGTGATAGCATTGATGAACGTAAATTTTCAATACTAGTCTCATAAAATGAATGTAGGGAATTTTGCTTCATATTTTGTACAGGCGGCCACATGTGCTGGCCATTAAGGGAATGAATTAAGTGTGAATACATCTACAGATAAGTTATCCAGTGATAGCATTGATGAACGTAAATTTTCAGTACTAGTCTCATAAAATGAATGTAAGGAATAGAATAGACACACAAGATTCCAGTAAGCTCCCACCTGTAACAGTTGCACACACATGTATTCACGTCGACAACATATTGTTTGTTGCCGTTGTTGACCTTAAATCATGCAGCTCCCGCAAACATAGCACTTCAATTTCAAACTGCACGTTCTAGTTTCATAAGTTTTTTTTTTCTTATTTGGAGACACAAGATGTCTGTTGACGAGGCCAACTTCTCGTATTTTTTTACAATCCTAGTCATTAAGCACTTTCGGATCATCTTGAATATGGTTAGAATCAGTTTTTCCCAGATAGGTAATAGAACTGCATTGAATGACTCACATATATTATTCAATCACATATCACACTTGGGGATCGAATAAAATGCATAACTAACCCAATATCTAGAGTTTGTGCCTCGAAGATATGCGTGGGCATCCGGGTTAATATGATGTAAGTTCCTCATTTCTCGCTTGGAATGAAAAGTTGTGGTTGCCCTGACCGCATTTCACATTGCATATCTAAATACTGTAATATACAAAAAATAATCTCCAAATTAGTCTAAATTAGGTATTCAATTTCTATAATTAATCCAAATTAACCATGATAAAAAAAATATCTTTTCCCTGATTAATAGCCCTAAATTGAAGATGCTTCTACGTGAAGAAAATGATCCAATAGAGAATCACTTCATTTCCTAATCTCACTTAAGGAAATAAATCAACCCTAATTACAATTGATGCAATCTTCAACATATGGAAATAATCAGCCCTATCTCTGACTGATTTTATTCTGCAACATATGGAAACGTATGTAGAAATTCTCTCCTTCCTATTTTGTCGACGAATCTGACTGATTTAGAGTCAAATTCGTACTTTCTTATCAAATGAAAGAATTGGAATCATTCCCTAGAAAATTAAGGAGTTCTGTGAGAATAAAATCACACCCAAAAATTCAAATCTCTCTCTCTCTCTCTCTCTCTCTCTCTCTCTCTCTCTTTCTCTCTCTCTCTCTCTCTCGTTCTGTAAACCAGAGAAATAGAAAACTCATACCTCACCAAAAACACCGAAACCTGCTCCGACCACCAAAACCTGCTCCGACCACCGCGAGACCTTCGAGGAAACTTCATCTTCGCCTTGTTCGGCCAAGCAACTCCACCGACGAATTTTTCTCTCTCGACCAAGCTCAATTTTGTTGTTGTGAACCACTCCTTCCGACCGAGCTCATGAAACTTTATGAGGATAAGAAACCTCTAGTTTTCTGAAAGCCTGAACGCATAGTTATAAATTGAGATGACTAATGAAACTTTATGAGGATAAGAAACCGCTAGTTTTCTGAACGCATGGTAAGGATCGAAAAATAAGATTGATCCAATATGTAACTTCTAAAGCATGAAATTTGGTAATGTATGCAATTAAAATCACATGCACGTGTTTTCACTTACTAAGTTTATCTTACACATTAGTTTTGTGATGTAGGTGAATTTTTAACTGAGGATAAACTTGCGCTGATTGAGAATTTTTCAGAGGCGGGCGAACATACAATGGAAGACGTCGTCGTTGGTTCTGAATAATAAATTAAAGTTATGAATATTTATCGTTTAAAATGATATTTCATCAGCTGTTGAATTTTTAGACTACTACGTTATTATTTTAAAATTAATAAATGAGCTTTTATTTAATGTTTGTTTAATATTTAATTTTCTAAATATTTATTTATAGTACTTTCAAAGCTTCCGCCTAATAAATAATTTCTACTATTTTCAAGGATTTTAAATTAAGAAAATAATGATTTTATAATAATTATATTTAACTTGATTTTCAAATCGATTTGGAAAAAATTTTAGAATTTTAAATTAGAAAAAAACGAAAATAAATTTTGAGGTCATTACATATACTTTGCCCCAAAATTGATTTTTGAAATTTGCGTACATATGCCAGAGACAGTAGAGGTATTCGGCTGACGGTAATTCTTGTTGCATAGTAGGTAACAATCTCTGATATTTGAAAGAACAACAGAGTCAACATAAAATAATATAACTACTACAACCCTCAAATTTGAAAGAACAATTGAAAATGCATTATACCTTTTGTCGATCCGAAACAAATGTTCATTCGTATCTTGATTCAGTCTCTAGGTGTTCCTTCAATAAATTCAAAAACCACGTCCATGAGTCCATACACTCTGATTCCATATTGATAACAACAATGAGATATATTTTATCGTTGCAATCAATACTGACGACTGTCAGTAATTGGCCGTGACAGGAGCTCTTTAGATGACAATCATCCAAATATATAATAAATCTATCACACTGCAGCAAATCTGCCTTGCAAGCAGTCATACACATATACATTCTTTCGAATACACATAACTCATTATTGGCAGAGCCCACCAAGTAAGTCTGTAGGCCCAATGTGCTACTCGGATTTGATCTACGAATTTCTTCTCTGTACGACCACAATGACGTGTATTATTCGTAGCTTTTTCGTTCATTAAGTTCTCGAGCTTCGCTTCTTGCTCTTCTGGCAAGATTTTGTGTAATGTTGATATTCAAATCTTTCCTCACTATCTCAATAATGGACGGAATCAAAATCAAAGCAGAAAATAATTGAAAAACCTTTGATGGTTTGAGAAAGTGCAAAAAGGGGGCGCCTTTCAACCTTGTCTCCTAACATGAAAGGAGCGCTCCAACGGGGTAAGTTGAGAGTTTGTACACCCTTATGTTAAACTCTACCTTCAACTAAGATGGTAGAAAGGTATACACCGATTAAGAATCTCCATTGTACTCACAAGATGGAAATAATTCAACGACAATCAATCGGGAAGAAGGATGGCAGCGCGAAAGCTTCGAAAAGTAAGCACTTGACTTTTGAGAGGAAAACCTCAATTTTCTATTCAACTTCAACTACTAAAACATAAGAGTCTTTGAGGGAATAAACCACTCTTGAAATAAAACTTAGGATAAAAACTAATGCAAGAAATAAATGAAATAATGAAAAAATGAGAGGAGCATTTCGGTCATACTCCATGTGTGCGCGTGCAAGTGGTTAGGTTTCATGCTCAATGCATCTAGCCGTGCATATTTGAATTGATTTTGTTAACCTTATCTTTGGAAATTACCATTGTGCTCTCTCATGCATGCAAAAGCCTAAAATTCACGTGAACTACTAAAAAAATGCAATAAAAAAAAAGGAACGGTTACATTATTTGGATAAAGGAAGACAAATTCCACCTTCCATAAATGTTGTAGGAATGAGCCTCTCTGTGATTGTCCTTGTTGATCAAGCACACAGTGTCCAAATTACACGATTTAGCCCATTCTTGAAACGTTAAGATGTCAACTACATTCTTAATGAAGCACACTTGTTGAAATAATGTTGGAAAGGCTGTCAAAAATGTCAAATACTCCTCGGAGGTCCGTTTAACGACAGTTTTGTTGGAAGATCCAATAATCCTTGTACGTGTGCTTGATCTTACATTTATGCTTCACCTTGAAGAATGTCATATTGTAAGTGGATGCTGAATTGAAGATATTGATTTCCTTAAAGCATGTTCTTCCATAAAGAACTACAAAATAAACACTTAAAAAATCAATTAGAAAATTTCCATGGACTTATTCTTGAGTGATGGATCTGTGACATATCATGTTGACTTTTGAACCTATCTAAATAATGATTTGCAACCCATTTTGTAATAGCATGTCGATTCTCAATTTTTCTTGAACAGTTATGAGAATCGTTGAAACTTTTTATTTTAAACGTAAGCTCATTTTGCATTTTCGAACCATGCAGTCGCCAATCACATCTGTTTTCACACATTGTCGTCAGTCGCCGATATTCACTTTTAATGAATTTCATCTCATAACCATTATTCAAAGTCTATTATACTATTTCTTCTCTAATTGCTTTTAAAGAACTTATTTTTTCCTTAGATAAAATTTCATCGAAATTTCTTCCCTTACCGGTATGCTTTCAACTTCATCATCCTCTGAGTCGACTGGTGTTCGAAGCTCATCGTCTGGAGTTTTTGACGTCGATTACACCTCTATTTCTTCATTACCTTCAAGGTGATTCAATGCCCGAATATCACTATATATGGGCGTGGAGTACGAATATCAGTCCATATTGGCATCGCAAGTTATTGTCTCTTCTAAATCAATTGATCTACTTGAATCAAAATCCATCGATTTCACTAATATAGAGAAAATTCACTGGAGCAAGAAACAGTTGAGGTTTTAGGGTTTTTTGGCCAGCGATGGGTGAGAATGAAGGGTTGTTTTCTTATATAGTATTGAAGATCGGTCCCCCATTCCTGAGAACAGGCCCCCGTTCTCAATCAAAATAATTGAGAACAGGGGGCTTTTCGGGGCGTCGACCCCCCATTCTCATTCTACTCAACAATTAGAGCCAACAACAGGGGGCCAATTCAGGGCGGTGATCCCCGTTCCCGAGAATCCTAAAGTAGAAGAGGCAGGGAACAGGGGGCCGTTATGGGGCGATGACCCCCGTTCCAAAGAACCCTGAAATGAGATAGACATGGAACGAGGAGTCGTTCTGGGGCAGGAACCCCCTGTTTCGACTACCCTCTAAAATGAGGAGGCAGGAAACGAGAAGCCGATCAGGGACGGTGACCCCCGTTCTCGAATCTCGTGCATTGCACGTTGAACGGGGGTCTCCACTCCCATATCGACCCTCCAACTCAATGTGTATAGTGTCACGTAAGCACTGGACAGAACGAGGAGCTTTTCAATTTAGATTGGCCCCCCCGTTTGTGTAACACTCAGTTCTATCGAACCTGTTCTTTTAAATTAATGGCGTACACTTAAATTGGTAATAATAAAAGTAGGGTTATTGAGTGACTAGGCAAGGGCATAAAGGGTAATTAGAAATTTAAATTTGGATAACGTATTTAAGGAAAGAGGTTTTGGGTTTAATACATTGTAGCCGCCACTGTTTTCCCAATTCATTATCGACTCTCAGCTCCTCAGATCAGCAGAGTGCGCTAGGAAATCCTTCCTCCGATTTTCCCTCTGCCTTAGGTGAGTTTTACTACGGTATCTTACTGTATTATGATTATAGACGATAGAGGAGTATCGTAGATGCATGTTCTTGGGAAATGCAAGGTGTAGGAGTTGAGTCGAGTCTCGTGAGGGATCGGGAATGCACATAGGATAGAGTCTCAAACTAACTCCTTAGGTTTCTGAATGGTATAGGATGAGGTTTAGTGAAGATCTAATTGGTATTCTGTTTATGACATTAGGTGAGCAAGACTTCCAAAGTAGTTGAAACCGAGCTTTTCCAGGGAGCCAGGTAAGTGAAGTATGTTTGTGCCTTCGGGCCTACATCACAAAACAGTAGGAGTACGTTTGCTTGAATGTGTTTGTATGTCATGCATCATATTTTGAAAGTATGCGAAAATGAATTTACATGAAATGGCATGGTAAGGAATGAACAGATTGTAACAGATAAGCTATTAAGGGAACTAATCCGCCCCTTAACTTATGAAGGGATTTATACTTTGGGAGAAGTGATCCAACTCCCAATTTCACAGGGGGATCTGAACAATTGTTAAGGGAGCTAATCCGCCCCTTAATCGAGAGAGAGGATGCATGACTTTGGGAGAAGTAATCCAACTCCCAATTTCATAGGGGGATCAGACAAGAAACGAATGCATATGTAACTGAGATGAGAAAGTAGAAACTGCATGTTAGGAATTTATGTTTCAGCATTCCATTTCATTACTGCTTTACTTACTTAGCATTAGGCTAATAGATGAGTTTTGTGATGTAGGTGAAGAAGTGACAGCAGATGTGTTCTCTGAGTTTGCTGAGAACTAGGCAGGTTGGAGGGGTGCATTCATGCATCGATCTGGCAACTGATGGGGCGGTTTAACTGATGTCAGTGGATGAGAAGGTTTAGCGAACCATGAATCAGTTTAAGCATGTCGAGAGTTTTTATGATGATGGTAGTTTTTATGTTTTGAATACATCTTAAGACCTTTCTGGTAATGATACTTTGTTGGTTTTAATAGTGGTTTTTACCAAATTTTGAAGTAATGCACATATTTAAGTAGTCTTGAATGATTTTTAGTAAAATGCTCAAGTCCTTTTGATAGTCGGAGTTTTCTTTGTTTAGAGTGAAAATGCTTGGTAAGCTGCTATATTGAGTTGTTGTTCTGTGGTCTATCGGGAGACGTTGCCTACCGGTAGATGTTAGATGAGTACCCAGTGGAAGCCATCGGATGATGTCTTCAGTGGAAGCCATCGGATGATGTCTTCAGTGGAAGCCATCGGATGATGTCTTCAGTGGAAGCCATCGGATGATGTCTTCAGTGGAAGCCATCGGATGATGTCTTCAGTGGAAGCCATCGGATGATGTCTTCAGTGGAAGCCATCGGATGATGTCTTCAGTGGAAGCCATCGGATGATGTCTTCAGTGGAAGCCATCGGATGATGTCTTCAGTGGAAGCCATCGGATGATGTCTTCAGTGGAAGCCATCGGATGATGTCTTCAGTGGAAGCCATCGGATGATGTCTTCAGTGGAAGCCATCGGATGATGTCTTCAGTGGAAGCCATCGGATGATGTCTTCAGTGGAAGCCATCGGATGATGTCTTCAGTGGAAGCCATCGGATGATGTCTTCAGTGGAAGCCATCGGATGATGTCTTCAGTGGAAGCCATCGGATGATGTCTTCAGTGGAAGCCATCGGATGATGTCTTCAGTGGAAGCCATCGGATGATGTCTTCAGTGGAAGCCATCGGATGATGTCTTCAGTGGAAGCCATCGGATGATGTCTTCAGTGGAAGCCATCGGATGATGTCTTCAGTGGAAGCCATCGGATGATGTCTTCAGTGGAAGCCATCGGATGATGTCTTCAGTGGAAGCCATCGGATGATGTCTTCAGTGGAAGCCATCGGATGATGTCTTCAGTGGAAGCCATCGGATGATGTCTTCAGTGGAAGCCATCGGATGATGTCTTCAGTGGAAGCCATCGGATGATGTCTTCAGTGGAAGCCATCGGATGATGTCTTCAGTGGAAGCCATCGGATGATGTCTTCAGTGGAAGCCATCGGATGATGTCTTCAGTGGAAGCCATCGGATGATGTCTTCAGTGGAAGCCATCGGATGATGTCTTCAGTGGAAGCCATCGGATGATGTCTTCAGTGGAAGCCATCGGATGATGTCTTCAGTGGAAGCCATCGGATGATGTCTTCAGTGGAAGCCATGCAGGTTGGAGGGGTGCATTCATGCATCGATCTGGCAACTGATGGGGCGGTTAACTGATGTCAGGGATGAGAAGGTTTAGCGAACATGAATCAGTTTAAGCATGTCGAGAGTTTTTATGATGATGGTAGTTTTTTATGTTTTGAATACATCTTAGACCTTTCTGGTAATGATACTTTGTTGGTTTTAATAGTGTTTTTACCAAATTTGACGTAATGCACATATTAAGTAGTCTTGAATGATTTTTAGTAAACTGCTCAAGTCCCTTTTGATAGTCGGAGTTTTCTTTGTTTAGAGTGAAATGCTGGTAAGCTGCTATATCTGAGTTGTTGTTCTGTGGTCTATCGGGAGACGTTGCCTACCGGTAGATGTTAGATGAGTAAATCGTCCGGCTGACGTCATCAGATGATGTCTTCAGTGGAAGCCATCGGATGATGTCTTCAGTGGAAGCCATCGGATGATGTCTTCGGTATAAGTCTTTAGTAGTCTTGTCGTTTTGTGACCGGATGATGTCGAATATTATCTATCGGAAGATGTAGGAAGAAATTTGTCGTCTAGCGATCGGAAGACGTAGTTTGTTCTATCGGTAGATTAGGCTGAGAGTGTTTGTCGTTTAGTGACCGGTCGATGTGTTCTTTTTTGTCTTGTGAGTAAAAGACTTTTGTCGTTTAGTGATCGGTCGACGTGTACTGTTTTCTCTTTCTCTTTCAACCAACTGTCTTGAATATTTTAATTATTTAATAAGTATCGTTTTTATACGATGATTTTTCCGCTGCAAGTTTTAACGTTTTAAGAGTCAAATCTTGATCATTAAACGAAATTTTAAATTTTCTCAAAAAGTTATAGTTCGGTTCGACGTTGTGTGTGGCGAACCGGGTTTAGAAAACTCGGGGCGTTACAGTTTGCGGCGTAAATTGAGAACAATGGGTGATCGGCCCCCCCTTGAGTTTGATTTGTTATATTTTTGTTAGTTTAAGGTTTTAATTGTTAGAATTTTTAGTTTAAGAGTGTTTCAAATTAAACTCATACTTTGAGATTCAAATTGGTTTTAACCCCTTTAAATTAAAGCTTGAATATAAAACTTTACTTCTATTGAGTTTAGTCGACTCACCACAAACTACTTTTCTTTTTAAGTTTAAATCGTAGTGATTTCTAATTGTTTACACATTAATATATTAAGAGATTTTTTTCTTAGTAGCTTTATTTTCCATTTAGTGAGTTTAACACTCTAGTTCGACTTTAATTTTATTTTAATTTTTGCACAACAATTGAACATTTTTACTTTATGCTATTTTAAATGTTTTTGTGAGTTTGACTTTTATTTTAAGTTTAAAAACTTCCGTGGTTAAATCAAGAATTTAAAATCAAGCGTCGTATGGTGGGGTGTTTCATGTTCGTCTCAGAACTCTGGCAGGTTTTATATATGTATAAAATAAAATGAAATTCGAAAACATTTACGTCACCAAGTTATGATACACCACCCAGTGACGTCAAGATGAAACTCTCATACGTACTAAAATTCTGAATTCTTTTTTCTGGCCCATCCTAAGATATGACAGTTGTAATAGGAGAATATATTAATCCAGGCTACGGAATGGTGCCGAGAAAGTACACCTGCGATGCCACCGCTGACCGCGCCACGTAGAACCCTTAAAAAACGCTTTAAGCATTCCCACTCTGCCACCGCGCGCGCCACTTGTCGATCTTTTGCCGGCCATGCCTTCTTCATCCTCATATAAATGACAACCCCCTCGCCCACTCTCATCGTCATCTTAAACTATTTCTTTCTTATATATCTGTTCTCTGTACATAATAGCTGATGGCTTCCAAGACAGTTTCTTTCCTCTTTATCTTAACTGTTGTGCTGCCGCTAGTATCTACGGTTAGTTGGGGAGCATCGACCATCGGCCATATTCCGTCGGAAGAGGAAGGCCGAGATTTTGAGGAAGTGATCAAGGAAAAGACTAAAGAGACTGAAGATCGAGCGGCGGAGACAGCCCAGGACGCTAGAGAGGCTTCCGAGTCGTGGACGGAGTGGGCTAAGGATAAACTTTCTGAAGGGATTGGCCTCAAGCATGATGATCACGTTAAGGATACCGGGGAAGTAGTTTCCGACGCCGCCAAGAAGTCCAAAGAAAAGGCCGAGGATGTGGCCTCTGGTTTGTAACTTCTTAAACATTCTTCCATTTCCATATAGAATATCTTCTGGTTCATGAGTGAAAACGAAGTGACGATTCAGAAATTTGGATAATATTTAGTAACTTTAGCCTCGAATGTTCGATGACAGATGGGAGTGAAAGGGCAAGAGAAACAAAAGATGGCACCAAGGAGAAAGCAAGAGAGGCGTCAGATTACGCAAAGGACAAGGCGAGCAAGTTGAAGAACGCGGCTGCCGAAAAATCAAGCCACGCGGTGGAGGAAGCCAGAGAGAAAATCTATGACGCCGCAAACGCGGCCAAGGAGAAAGTCTACGACGCTTCAGAGGCGGCGAGGGAGAAGGCAGGAGAGACCAAAGAGAAGACCTCCCAAAAGGCCGGTGAGCAAGCACAGTGGGCGAAAGAGAAGGCGAAAGAAGGGTACGAAGCTGTAAAGGCGAAAATGGAGGATGTAGTGGAGTCGGCCAAGGAAACCATTTCGTCCCACTACGATGAGACGAAGAAGAAATCGCAGCAGGAAAAGGAAGACGTAGCTGGTCGGGAGGAGCTCTGAAATGGCGTCGAACCAGCGGTCTGTGTTGTATTCTGAGTCTCCTGTATCAAAGATTTGGCGTGCTGTATCTAATTTACACTTTTTTTCAACACGAGAGTTTCTAGTTCTTTCTCGAGTAATTTTAATACTTACTGTTACAAATAATATAAAATTATATTACTTTCCAGCATCTAAATTAAGAAAATTTAAGCATGAGACATAGTTAGACATAAATGATTAATTATTTAGTTAAATTATTAATAATTTATCTTAGCGTGGCACTTTTATCTTAATCTATTTTATGTAAATGTTTGTTTCCTCAATTACTATATTTTCATATTTGAAGTGAAAAATAAAAGCAATATAAAAGTTTGTCAAATATGGAAGATTTTGTTTGCAAATTATTATTTGGTAATGTAATGCGAAATCGTGGAAAAATTTGAAGATAATACGGAGCCATATATTTCATGTAAAAGTTTTATTTTTTATTTCTATAGAGTATTACTGTTAGCATATTGTATTTCTAGCATTTTATTATTTTGATTATTAGTCTATTGGTTAGTTTTGCACTCTGTAAATATTATTTTTCATAAGTATCCTTCTTATTAACTTCTAGGTTAAATACAAGAAGTTTTGTAAAATATTGATGAGTCGTAGAAATTAGAATTCACAACAAACTTCCTCTTCTTCTTCTTCTTTTTCTTTGTCTATTTCTCAACGCTTCTATTTTTCTAACTTGGTATCAGAGCGAATGGCATCCTCAAGTTCGACAATTCCCAATTCTCCTCAAACAGCAACCCTCCTTCCTTTTCCTCAAATGAACCAAACTTTAATGATCAAATTGGACTCCACAAATTATCTTGTGTGGAAAGCACAAATTCTCAACGTTGTCATTGCTAACGATATTGAAAATATCCTGGATGGTTCTTATCCCTCTCCTCCAAAATTTCTTGATTCTCAGTCCAGTCAATTAAACCCCGATTACACAGTTTGGCAACGATATAACCACCTCATAATGAGCTGGATATTTTCTTCCCTCTCTGAATCGATTCTTCCCCAAATAGTTAGTTTCACCTCTGCAAGTGACATATGGTTGGCGCTGGGTCGGATGTTTTCTTCCTCTTCTTTAGCCCGAATAACAGAGCTCCGCGGGCAACTCCACAATCTGTCGAAGGATGGTTTTTTATCCACAGCATATATCCAAAAAATCACCACAATCTGCAACACTCTCGCCGCTGTTGGAGAACCAGTATCATACCGGGATCAACTTATCTATTTTCTTGGAGGATTGGGCAGTGAATATAACTCTTTTCGTTACCTCCATCACCAACCGAAGCGACGAACCACCGATTGAGGAGATTTATAGCCTTCTCCACAGTTACGATTTCCGCCTGGAAAAGCAGAACACAGCAACCCAACTTCCGAGTGCCCTTCAAGCCAACGCCGCCGTCCAGAGGTCATTCCGCCCTCCTCAGCCACCGTTCAGCTCATCGCCACATTTCTCGCCCAATTTCTCGCCGTCGTATCCTAACAATCAGGTGATTCGTGGTTCGGGTTCTGCAACAAATTCCTCCCCGGGCTGGCGTCTACGACCCGGATCCAACAGGCCCAAGTGTCAGATCTGCTTCAAGGTGGGCCACTCTGCTTCGGTTTGTTACCACAGGATGAATGGATCTTATCGGCCCGTCCAATACCGAAATCCATACCCGCCCCAAACCTATCAGCAACCCGGCCCCAAATATATCAGCAACCCGGCCCCAATCCTCACCCATACCCGACTGACCTGTCTTCACCATATTTATACCCGAGCTCCACCTACCATGTTTCTTTCTCTTCTCCGGCTCAGGCGAATTCGGCCGGCATCCTACCGTTGCCAGACACCTCCGCCTCAGCTCCGGCCACCCAATGGATGTTGAATTCCGGCGCCACTCACCAGTTGACACCAACTCCCACCGTTCTGCACAATTCGTCTCCGTATACTGGCTTAACTCATGTGTTAACAGAAGACGGTACCCCTCTTTCCATTTCTAATTCTGGTTCTGCTTTTCCTCCCTCTCATGTTCGCCCTCTGTTTTTAAACACCATTTTCCATACTCCTCTGTTGTCTCACAATCTTCTTAGCGTCCATAAATTATGTCACGACAATCATGTTTTTGTTGAATTTCACTCCGATTATTTTTTGGTTAAGGATCGGATTTCACACCAGATACTTCTCTCGGGTTCGGTCAGTAATGGCATTTACAAAACCCCGGTTGCATCTCCTGTTTTGGCTGCTTTCACATCGGCCACTGCTTCTCCAAAACATGCCCAGCTTCTGGAATTATGGCATTCTCGCCTCGGTCACCCCTCCACCTCTGTTTTACATTCTGTTTCCCGTATCTACAATTTCCAATGTGATTCATCTACTGTATCCCACTTGTGTACTGCTTGTCACTTAAGAAAAATGCATCGTTTACCTTTTTCATTATCTTTGTCTCATGCCTCGGCTCCATTTGATTTAGTGCATATGGATGTTTAGGGTCCCTCCCCTATAAACTCCATTATGGGTGATCGTTATTTTCTACTTTGTATTGATGATTACTCTCGGTTTACATGGTTTTTCTCTTTAAAATTAAAGAGCAATGTTTATCAAGTGTTTTTGAATTTTCATAAATTCGTGCAAACTCAATTTGGTGTCTCTATTAAATCTGTGCAATCTGATTGGGGTGGTGAATTTCAATCTTTATCATCAGTTTTCAAATCTCTTGGCATTCATCATCGCATCTCTTGTCCATACACAGCAAATCAAAATGGCCGTGTTGAACGAAAAAATCGCCACGTTGTCGAAACTGGTTTAGCACTCCTTTTTCACTCCTCCATGCCTCAACGTTTTTGGCCCTATGCTTTTCGAATAGCCACTATGTTAATCAATTTCTTACCTACTCTCAT
Organism: Begonia masoniana; assembly: GCA_022432975.1. Classification (NCBI taxonomy): domain Eukaryota; kingdom Viridiplantae; phylum Streptophyta; class Magnoliopsida; order Cucurbitales; family Begoniaceae; genus Begonia; species Begonia masoniana. Next base: position 14,817,465 of record CM039516.1, read on the forward strand.
TTTACATAACAAATCTCCTTATGAGTGTCTCTTTCATTCCGTTTCTCCTTACTCCTCACTCCGTGTATTTGGATGTCTTTGTTTCCCCTTTTTACGTCCTTTTCACCGGCATAAATTAGAGCCCCGCTCCCTTCCTTGTGCATTTCTCGGCTATAGTGACCATCACAAGGGGTATCTCTGTCTCGATCCTCACTCTAGTAAAATTTTCGTTACCCGTCATGTTAAATTCGATGAAACTTCTTTTCTTTTTTCTTCCCATCCTACTCCTTCGTCACCTTCATCTTCATTCTCTCTTCCTATTACACCGTTACTCATTCCGTCCTTACCCACCTATCTAATTTCTTCACCCGACCGGACTTCTATTCCCCAATCCATTAACCCTCCCACCCACATTGTTAACCCACCTTCGCCTACTATACCAGCTATCACCTCTTCCCCTCCTACTCGACCACTTCAAATAAATTCGCATTCTATGCGCACTAGATCCAAAGCTGGAATTTTCAAACCCAGTGTTTTTTCTGCCCAAGCTGATGTTTCTCTTGAACCAAAAACCTTCCTACAAGCATCTAAAAGTTCCCATTGGATGGCAGCCATGCACGATGAAATGACAGCTCTTCACCAGAATAACACTTGGCAGCTTGTATCTTTACTTCCCGGTGCAAAGCTCATTGGTTGCAAGTGGATTTTTAAACTGAAGCTTAATTCAGATGGCTCTGTCTGTCGCTATAAAGCTCGCCTCGTGGCAAAGGGTTATGATCAAACTGAGGGTATTGATTACGATGAGACTTTTAGTCCCGTTGTTAAACCTACCACCGTTCGGACAATTCTGTCATTGACAATCTCTTTGAACTGGTCTATTCGCCAACTGGATATACACAACGCCTTCTTACACGGTGACTTGACTGATACCGTATATATGCAACAACCCCCGGGTTTTATTGATTCATCTCAGCCTTCTGCAGTATGTTTATTGAAAAAAGCTCTGTACGGTCTTAAACAGTCTCCTCGAGCATGGTACACCAAATTACATACTGCCTTGCTTGCCTGGGGTTTCTCCGCATCGAAATCTGATGCATCCTTATTTATTTACCGGAAGAATTCGGTCACCTTACTTATGCTGGTATACGTTGACGATATTATTCTTACAGGTGACGTGCCCTCTATCTTGGATCAATTTCTTTGTTATTTAAATCATCAGTTCATAGTTCGCGATCTCGGCCCGCTTTCCTATTTTCTCGGCATTTCTGTTACACGGACTATTTCTGGTATGCATTTCTCTCAATCTAGATACATCACAAAGTTGCTTCACAGGGCTCAAATGGGTTCGTGCAAATCGGTTCCTACTCCAATGGTCTCTAGACCAATTATGTCCCTCAACTTTGGCACACCATTACAGGATGGTTTTCTCTATCGCAGCATAGTTGGTGGTCTTCAATACTGTTGTCTTACCAGACCAGACATTGCCTTTGCAGTCAATAAAGTTAGTCAATTTATGCATGCCCCTACTGATGTTCACTGGCAGTGTGTTAAAAGAATTTTACGGTATCTTCAAGGAACGTCGTCACTTGGTATTTCCTTCTCTCCTTCTGCACGTTTTAATCTTACTTGTTATACTGATGCTGATTGGGCTTCCTGTCCGGATGACCGGAAAAGCACAAGTGGATACTGCATATTTTTGGGCTCTAACATTATATCATGGTCATCGGTAAAACAAAAGGCCGTATCTCGCTCAAGCATCGAATCCGAATACAGAAGCATTGCAAATGCCACAGCAGAAATTCTTTGGTTGAAATCTCTCCTATCTGAACTTGGCATTGTCTCTCCTGAGATTCCTCTAATCTACTGTGATAATCTCAATGCGACATATTTGGCATCTAATCCGGTTTTGCACTCCAAATCCAAGTACGTTGCTATTGATTTTCATTTCGTTCGTGAACAGGTGCAAAAGAAATCCTTACTCGTCAAATTTACTCCCTCCGAATATCAACTAGCTGATGCTCTCAATAAGCCGCTTCCGCCTTCCAGCTTTCGTAACTTCACATCCAAGATCTTCGTCCAACGGCCTTGCTCTTGAGGGGGGATGTTAGCATATTGTATTTCCAGCATTTTATTATTTTGATTATTAGTCTATTTGTTAGTTTAGCACCCTGTAAATATTATTTTTCATAAGTATCCTTCTTATTAGCTTCTAGGTTAAATACAAGATGTTTTGTAAAGTATTGATGAGTTACAGAAATTAGAATTCACAGCAAATTTCCTCTTCTTCTTCTTCTCTGTCTATTTCTCAACGCTTCTATTGTTCTAACTATTACTAGGTATACTATCTCAAAAAATTCTATCAAAAAATTCGTTAATGTGTCATATAATTATTGATATAATTAATATAATAAATTATAAAAAATAATTTATTACATTAATTATACTTTAATTGGATTATTTTTTGTTTGACACCTCAACAAGTTTTTTAAAAGAGTCACTCTAGCATTATTCATCTATATATTGTTACACTTATAATTTATCAAAATAATATTTTATTTTAATTATTTAAAATTTATTCTAATTATTGTGATAATTAATGACTAACATATAAATGTCACGTAATATGTGACTATCACATGTGGTATTTTTATAATTTTTTTACCTTTAAAATTTCATTTGCTCTAAGAGGAAAAAAAAAAAAAAACCATGACAGTATGAATTATGGGTTAAAGGTTCTAGATTCACTTTACATTTTTTCAAAACTAAACTCGTCTTCAATCTTTATATTTTATGAGCTGTTTTAATTTAGAACATACTATCTTAACGTTTTTCATTAAGTTGTAGATAGTTTTAGTTAGGTTAATTTATATTCATAATTAAATTTAATTAAAAACTTCGTGTCTTATTTTTTATGTACATTATATTGTTTGTCCTATTTAAAATATGCAGGAGTAATCAAATTTTGTTTTTGATTTTTCTTATAGTGTAATATTAAGTTTACGCTCTAATTCTATTGTTGCATCATATCTTGACTCTATTTGGTATAATAATTAAAATAAATTATAAATAAAAAAATATTTATATAATAATAATTATCATCAAGCCAACTGGTAAGATTAGTCTAGAATTAGAGGACATTTTAGCATTACTTTCTTGTATTGAACTAGTTGAAATTTTTTTGTTTAACTAACCAATTATTTTTTAATTAATTATTTTTGAACATGATGAATCTCATATTTGTTCAACTTAAATGTGGACTCTTTTTGCACAAATGAATCTTGAAATTTGCATGAAAGAAATGAATATCGAATCAATTCTTTTGGTTTTGTTTAGTTTGGTTTTGTGTTCAGTTTCAATTTTACATGTTTTCAATTTGGACACCAATTGAGTCGGTGTTGACTCTATTTTGGGTACGCTTGGTTTTTTGCAATTTTTAAATTTAAAATTAAAAAATATATAAAAATTATAATGTCGGTTTAGTTTGGAATGGAGCAAAACTAAACAACGTCTAATACTAATAGCGAGGTTTAACTTGTTTACTGTAACACCCGAGATTTTTCGGTGTTACGGTTTTTATTTATTATACTCGGATTTATTAGATTTGTGGGGATGTTAGTGGAAAACCAAACTGGGAGTAACCAAAACAAAACTATTGGTAAGAAACTAATGGAGGGGCAAATTGGGTAGGAATTAAGGTTTGTGAGAATGAGCCAACAATAGGTGACACTTGTTCAAGCTTGTTGGAGAAGCTTTGCCAATCTCAATTCCTCTCTTCTTTTCCCTCCTACGTAAAAGACTTCCCATTTTCTCCTCTCCTCTCGGTTCTTCCTCTTCTCTGTTTTCTCTCTTCCAGACAACCTAGAAAAAATTTCAAAACTCCATTTCTCCTGCTTTCTCCTGTTATGTAACGACCCCGACAGGAGCCGTCACATAAACATAATCATTCTTATATCATTACTGGATTTCCTTTCTCTCTATATTTCTCATCCCGTATATGTGCATGTATATATTTTTTTTTTTACTCTTAAACTGAAAACAGAGACGTAACAACATCAAGGAAACTGAATCCCTTTCATGACATGACTTCACATTAATCTTAGTGGTTTAGACTCACACTGAATCGAGCGACTGTGCTCGGTCATCAGTTCCATGACATAATCGGGCAAGGAAGGAAATGCCTTCGAATCACTCGACGTCATTTTGCTCGGGCTGCATGGGTTTGCATGCATCGACTGATAGGGTAAACATCTTCCGATTGATCACGTGTACCCTACGTGACTCACTGCTTAAATACACTACATCTACGGTCACTAGACGACAAGATAACGTTTACATCATCCGATAGCTTAAATACACTACATCTACGGTCACTAGACGACAAGATAACGTTTACATCATCCGATAGCTTAAATACACTACATCTACGGTCACTAGACGACAAGATAACGTTTACATCATCCGATAGCTTAAATACACTACATCTACCGGTCACTAGACGACAAGATAACGTTTACATCATCCGATAGCTTAAATACACTACATCTACCGGTCACTAGACGACAAGATAACGTTTACATCATCCGATAGCTAAATACACTACATCTACCGGTCACTAGACGACAAGATAACGTTTACATCATCCGATAGCTTAAATACACTACATCTACCGGTCACTAGACGACAAGATAACGTTTACATCATCCGATAGCTTAAATACACTACATCTACCGGTCACTAGACGACAAGATAACGTTTACATCATCCGATAGCCTAAATACACTACATCTACCGGTCACTAGACGACAAGATAACGTTTACATCATCCGATAGCTTAAATACACTACATCTACGGTCACTAGACGACAAGATAACGTTTACATCATCCGATAGCCTAAATACACTACATCTACCGGTCACTAGACGACAAGATAACGTTTACATCATCCGATAGCTTAAATACACTACATCTACGGTCACTAGACGACAAGATAACGTTTACATCATCCGATAGCTTAAATACACTACATCTACCGGTCACTAGACGACAAGATAACGTTTACATCATCCGATAGCTTAAATACACTACATCTACGGTCACTAGACGACAAGATAACGTTTACATCATCCGATAGCTTAAATACACTACATCTACCGGTCACTAGACGACAAGATAACGTTTACATCATCCGATAGCCTAAATACACTACATCTACGGTCACTAGACGACAAGATAACGTTTACATCATCCGATAGCTTAAATACACTACATCTACCGGTCACTAGACGACAAGATAACGTTTACATCATCCGATAGCTTAAATACACTACATCTACGGTCACTAGACGACAAGATAACGTTTACATCATCCGATAGCCTAAATACACTACATCTACCGGTCACTAGACGACAAGATAACGTTTACATCATCCGATAGCTTAAATACACTACATCTACCGGTCACTAGACGACAAGATAACGTTTACATCATCCGATAGCCTAAATACACTACATCTACCGGTCACTAGACGACAAGATAACGTTTACATCATCCGATAGCTTAAATACACTACATCTACCGGTCACTAGACGACAAGATAACGTTTACATCATCCGATAGCCTAAATACACTACATCTACCGGTCACTAGACGACAAGATAACGTTTACATCATCCGATAGCCTAAATACACTACATCTACGGTCACTAGACGACAAGATAACGTTTACATCATCCGATAGCTTAAATACACTACATCTACGGTCACTAGACGACAAGATAACGTTTACATCATCCGATAGCCTAAATACACTACATCTACCGGTCACTAGACGACAAGATAACGTTTACATCATCCGATAGCCTAAATACACTACATCTACCGGTCACTAGACGACAAGATAACGTTTACATCATCCGATAGCCTAAATACACTACATCTACCGGTCACTAGACGACAAGATAACGTTTACATCATCCGATAGCCTAAATACACTACATCTACGGTCACTAGACGACAAGATAACGTTTACATCATCCGATAGCTTAAATACACTACATCTACCGGTCACTAGACGACAAGATAACGTTTACATCATCCGATAGCTTAAATACACTACATCTACCGGTCACTAGACGACAAGATAACGTTTACATCATCCGATAGCTTAAATACACTACTCTACCGGTCACTAGACGACAAGATAACGTTTACATCATCCGATAGCCTAAATACACTACATCTACCGGTCACTAGACGACAAGATAACGTTTACATCATCCGATAGCTTAAATACACTACATCTACCGGTCACTAGACGACAAAATAATATTTAGATCATCCGATAGCCTAAATACACTACATCTACCGGTCACTAGACGACAAGATAACGTTTACCTCATCAGATACTTGTAATACACACGCCCACCGATAGACATGTGCAAACCATGTGTCCCTTTAATACATCTTCCGATAGAGAACGTCTACCGGTGGGTGCAAGCATACACAGACTCTCAACTTCATTGACTCATCACCCTTATAAATAAAAGACAGAAACTCATCCAGAATTCTTATAGCGGAAGACTTAGTTAAATAACACGTTCTATATCCTTATAAACATTCTCAGACCCAGTAATCAACCAGACAATCTCAAAAGCTCAATGTTTTAAAATAACCTTATCCTACTTAGACTTCCATATTTAAAATCATACTGACATCATGCAAATATTAACCAGGGGTTGAAATCGCCTTCCAGCCACGCACTGACACCTCGAGCACCATCCAGCAACCAATCTTAAGCATCTTCTTTGAACTTGAAATCCTCACCTGAATGTTCTTCACCTACATCATGAGGTTTAAACTATAAGCCTAATGCTTAGTAAGGAGTGCAATGCTATCAGTATACACAAATGCACAGTTTAAAGAAAACATGTCTATAATCTTTTCTGGTTCTTATTCTTGTACTTGTTCATAATCATCATTCATTGTCTACATCATTTACATCATTTGGATTTAAGGGAGGATTTGTGCCGTAAAGGGGGTTGACTGTGATAGTGTACATAGTCCCTTGCGGGCCGTAATCATGATCTCCCTTACCGGGATAGTGACATGAGTCGAACCGCCCCTAACCCTCACTTAATCCTTGTTTACATAAGTTTCGTGTTCATTTCTTATTCATGAGAGAAAACATGCACTTAAACATTTTCGTATGTTTGCGGAATAAACATGATGCATGAGCACGAGTACACTTTACTCATCCGACTACAAGGCAGCTTACATTTACTTCAGAAGACATACTATAACTTGAGTAACATAACCAAACAGACAATGGCACAGACAATCATCAACATCATAAACTACATCTACCCAGTACCCTTATGATGTAGGGCCCTAATGGTCGGAAGTCTTAATACATTCACTTACCTGTTTTCTTTAGCAAATGGAGCACTTCTTTGCAAACTTCCTCACCTAAAACATTTCACATTCAGTAGTTAAAACAAAGTCCTATTAGTTCTAATCACAAGTCATCCTAGGATCTAATAGCTAAAATCATTCCCGAATCCATAGTTTAATACTCTGTGCAGTCTGAAATCCAAAAACAAAACAGACAGATTCGACTATCGATTAATCAGGGTTGGTTATTTTAAATGTCCAGAATCAATTCGGGATGACATTACTAATCTCGGGTTTTAAACTGTCCTTACTATTACTCGGCCATTGAAGAATCCAAAACTTCAACACTTATCTGAAAACAGAGCTTAACAACTGACAGATAGCTACATTGCCAAACTCGTACCTCGAGCACAAAGTAGCCGAGAAGTAGCAAGGAAACCGATCATCAAAGGAGAGATTTCCAGCTGACAGAGAGCGAGAGCTCGGGAGAGAAAATCGCCGAGAGTAATGACGGCTACAGTGAGGTTTAATTGAGGTTTGAATCCTTTCATTTTCTTTAAATACCGGTCTCAATCCTCCATTATTACAACTTTGCCACTCAACCTAGTTTAAATCCACATATAATTAATTAAGCTTGGCATAAAATTCCAAACCGTGAAGATTGAATAATCATGACCGTTAATACAATTAGAAAGTCACCTGGTCGAAATTGTCGGGTGTTACATCCACCCCTCCTTAAACAAAATTTTCGTCCTCGAAAATTGATCAAGCAAAGAGCTCTTGATACTTGTCCAACATGTCCTGCTGTCGCTCCCAAGTGGCTTCTTTAATACCATGATTCATCCATAAGACCTTCACTAGTGGGATTGCTTTGTTTCGTAGGGTCTTAACTGAAGATTCCAGAATTTGAACAGATTTCTCTTCAAACGTTAATGTCGGCTCGATTTCAATTTCTGTTGGCTTAACAACCTGCGACAGGATCACGTATGCATTTCCTTAGCATAGACACATGGAAGACATTATGAACCTTTTCCAATGATGGGGTCAATTGCAATCTATAGGCTGTATTGCCAATCCTTGTCATGACAGGGAATGGTCCAATGAATCGTGGATTAAGCTTTCCCTTCTTGCCAAATCTTAAAATTCCTTTAAACGGTGAAATCTTTAAGAAAACCTCATCTCCGACTGCAAACTCAAGATCTCTCCTCCTTTGGTCTGCATAACTCTTCTGTCGACTTTGAGCAGTCATCATCCTTTTCCTAATAATGGCAATTTTATCTGACATCTGCTGTAAAATCTCGGGTCCTAGGAGTTTTGCTTCACCGACTTCGTCCCAATATAAAGGTGACCTACACTTCCTGCCATACAGTGCTTCATAAGGCGCCATACCGATGGTGGACTGATAACTATTGTTGTAGGAGAATTCAACCAAGGGCAAGCACCGACCCCAAGATGTCTGGAAATCAAGCACACACGCTCTTAACATGTCTTCGAGTGTCTGAATCGTTCTTTCTGATTGACCATCTGTCTGAGGATGGAATGCAGTGCTGAAAGACAACTTTGTACCAAGCGTGCCCTGAAGACTTTGCGAAAACCTTGAGGTGAACTTGGGATCACGATCTGAGACAATGGATATCGGGATCCCATGCAATCTGATAATCTCCAGAACATATAGATTGGCAATCTGGTCCATCGTATAAGTCGTCTTCACAGGTAGGAAATGAGCTGACTTTGTCATTCTGTCAATTATCACCCAGATGCTGTCGTGACATTTAGTTGTCTTAGGTAATCCCACAACGAAATCCATGGCAATATTCTTCCCATTTCCACTCGGTAATAGGACTGATAACATATGGTTGTAGGAGAATTCAACCAAGGGCAAGCACCCGATCCCCAAGATGTCTGGAAATCAAGCAACACACTGCTCCTTAACATGTCGGTCGAGTGTCTGGAATCGTTCTTTCTGATTGACCATCTGTCTGAGGGATGGAATGCAGTGCTGAAAGACAACTTTGTACCAGAAGGTGCCCTGCGGACTGTGCGAAAACCTTGAGGTGAACTTGGATCACGATCTGAGACAATGGATATCGGGATCCCATGCAATCTGATAATCTCCAGAACATATAGATTGGCAATCTGGTCCATCGTATAAGTCGTCTTCACAGGTAGGAAATGAGCTGACTTTGTCATTCTGTCAATTATCACCCAGATGCTGTCGTGACATTTAGTTGTCTTAGGTAATCCCACAACGAAATCCATGGCAATATTCTCCCATTTCCACTCGGGAATAGGTAAAGGTTGAAGGGTACCCCCTGGGCATTGGTGTTCTGTCTTAACCTGCTGGCATGTCAAACACGACTCCACATACCTGGCAACATCCCTTTTCATATTTGGCCACCAATAAAGTAACCTTAAATCCCGATACATCTTAGTGCAACCAGGATGCACAGAAAAGTGAGACGAGTGTGCCTCGGCCAAGATCAACTTCCGTAACTCCTCATCCCATGGAATGTACCATCGATTCCTAAATTTCAAAATACCATCCTTAGAGAGACTGAACTCATAGGAGGTGTCCTTTAATTTACTCATCATGCTATTATTCTCCTTCGAGTCCTTTTGTTGGGCTTCTTTAATCTTATCCAAGATAGTCGGTAAAATAGTCAACTCAGCAAGTAAGCTCGTCAACTCAGGGATTATTTCCAATTCAAACTTCTTAACTTCGGTCCACAGAGGCACAGACATGCTTGACACCGCGGGTTGCATTGTTGTTGACATCCTACTCAATGCATCAGCTACAACATTAGCCTTACCCGGGTGATACTTGATTTCAAAGTCATAATCTTTGACAAATTCCAACCAACGTCTTTGTCTCATGTTTAATTCCTTTTGAGTGAAGAGATACTTCAAGCTCTTGTGGTCAGAAAACACTTCGCACTGCTTTCCATACAAATAGTGTCTCCAAATCTTCAATGCAAAGACAACAGCAGCTAACTCCAAATCATGAGTGGGGTAGTTCTGTTCATAACTCTTTAGCTGCCTAGAAGCATATGCTATAACTTTGCCTTCTTGCATCAAGACACACCCCAGACAAACTTTAGAAGCGTCACAATAGACACTGAACTTTCCTTCCTCAACTGGGAGTGTCAAAAGAGGGGCTGTTGTCAACTTCAGTTTAAGTGTCTGGAAGCCATCTTCACAAGCTTCAGTCCAAGAGTACTTGGTGTCCTTCTTTGTTAAATTAGTTAAAGGCTTGGCTATTATGGAAAATCCCTTAATGAACTTTCTATAATAACCTGCCATGCCAAGGAAACTACGGATTTCACTGACATTCTTTGGCTGTGGCCAGTCCTTAACAGCCTGAATCTTGGTTGGATCTACTGATATGCCCTCAGCAGAAATGACATGGCCTAGAAAGTTGACCTTATCCAGCCAGAACTCACATTTAGACAATTTGGCGTAGAGTTGTTGCTGTTTTAGGGTTGATAAAACTATCCTCAAATGTTCTGCATGGTCAGCTTTAGTTCGTGAGTATATTAGGATGTCATCTATGAACACAATCCCAAACTTATCCAAACACTCACGAAACACTCTATTCATCAAGTCCATAAAAGCTGCAGGTGCATTTGTCAAACCAAATGACATTACAAGAAACTCAGAGTGTCCATAACGGGTTCTGAATGCTGTCTTAGGTATGTCACTTTCCTTAACCTTCAGTTGGTAATAACCCGAACGCAAGTCAATCTTTGAGAATACTTTAGCTCCTTGTAATTGGTCAAACAAGTCATCAATTCGGGGCAAGGGGTACTTGTTCTTAATTGTCAACTTATTCAATTCTCTTTAATCTATGCACATCCTCAAGGAACCATCTTTCTTCTTAACAAATAGAACAGGTGCACCTCAGGGAGAACTACTTGAGCGTATGAATCTCTTGTCTACTAATTCCTGTAGTTGGACTTTTAATTCTTTTAATTCAACAGGTGCCATACGGTAAGGATTATTAGATACAGGTAACGCCTCGGGATAAGTATCAATTACAAAGTCAATTTCTCTATCGGGTGGTAACCCGGGCAAGTCATCCAAAAAGGCTTCAGGAAACTCTCGGACTATAGGAATATCTAGTACTTCTACTTTATCCCTCACCCGAACATCAATTACACTAGCCAGATAACTCGCACAGCCACCTTTCAATAACTGTTGAGCCTCTAGAGAGGATATAATCGGTATTTTACTTATCTTTGGGATAGCTTGGAATGTATACCGATCGCCATTCGGGGGTTGGAACTCAACCAAACCAGACCTACAACTTATTGTGGCATAGTGTCTGAATAACCAATCCATCCCTAGAATAACTTCATACCCCTTCATGTCAATCACAATCAGTTCTACATACAACTTCTTATCTCCTACAGACATAATGTCACCAATCACTATCTGCTCAGAATACAAGAATTTTCCCGATGGTAACATAACCCTATACGGTTTATCAGTTGGTAAAAGTCCTAACTTATGCTTACACACAAACAGGGTTGCTATGAATGAGTGTGTGGCCCCCGTATCAATAAGTGTATAAGTAGAAATACCACAAATCATAATGGTACCTGTTATGACTGTGTGTTGCTCAGCATCTTCATCCTCCATCAAAGCATAAACCCTTGGTGCTACTCTGACTCGATTCGGGTCCGGTGACATGGGGCAGTCTCTAGCTATCTGTCCAACCTTGTCGCATCTATAGCAACGGCCAGAATATAGTTTACATTCGCCATGATGATTCTTCTGGCAGGTGGAACATAGGGGAGCTAGAGGTCGCTTTCCTTTTCCTTGATCATCATTTGGAATGAAGGGTCTCTTCACATCTTTCTGCTGTTGTTGTGGTCATCTATTCGGTTGTGGTTGCCAACCTCTGCCCTGGCGCGGTGGTGGCTGAGTATCCTTGATGAACTTCCTTGGTGGTTCACGTTGTCCTTGTACTGCTAACTCAACTTCCTCCAATTCCAAAGCCTTAGCAGCCACTTCAGAATATGGTATGTTATGGATCCCTGCAGTCTTCACTCCCTGGAAGAGGCTCGGTTTCAACCCATGGACAAACTGATGGATCTTGTCTTCCTCATCATCCACCAGACGGGGTGCAAACCTAGACAAGGCCTCAAACTTACAGATGTAATCGGCCACTGTGCCGGTTTGGCGCAGCTGCATGAACTCCATCTTTTTGCTGGCCCGAACTGCCCGGCTAAAATATTTGTCATAGAAAGCCGTCTTGAACCATGTCCAAGTCCTAGTTTCCTCACTCGTAGTGCTCTGAATAGAGTCCCACCAATGCCTGGCACCCAGTGCAAGATGAAAAATAGCACAAGTAACCCTATCACCCTCTTCAACCTTAGCATACTTGAACATGTCCTCAATTGTTCGAATCCATTCTTAAGCATAAATAGGGTCCGAAACTTGACCATTGAATACTGGAGGTCGAAGGCGGTGAAAACGCTCGCTTCCATGGTCGTGAGTCGTATTCGAACTAGAATTTCCCTGCTCTTCCCTCAGCTGTTCGATCTGGCGAGATTGGTGCATGACCAACTCTGTCAGCTGAGCAATGACACTGCTATCCTCATTGGTCTCTCTCTGTTGACCTCTAACTATTTTGAGATTCCTAAACAAATAACCGTAAACATATCTTAACATAATAACATTACTAAAATCGTAATACTTACAGTTGTTGGAGTGTTCTCAGGTGGCAGTCAATGCTGGGAGGCAGTCTACAGAATCGATTTTAGAACCCGGTTTTGCTTTGATACCAAAATTGTAACGACCCCGACAGGAGCCGTCACATAAACATAATCATTCTTATATCATTACTGGATTTCCTTTCTCTCTCTATTTCTCATCACGTATATGTGCATGTATATATTTTTTTTTTTACTCTTAAACTGAAAACAGAGACGTAACAACATCAAGGAAACTGAATCCCTTTCATGACATGACTTCACATTAATCTTAGTGGTTCAGACTCACACTGAATCGAGCGACTGTGCTCGGTCATCAGTTCCATGACATAATCGGGCAAGGAAGGAAATGCCTTCGAATCACTCGACGTCATTTTGCTCGGGCTGCATGGGTTTGCATGCATCGACTGATAGGGTACACATCTTCCGATTGATCACGTGTACCCTACGTGACTCACTTAACATTGCCCAGTGGAAGACATCTTCCGGTGGGCACGTGCATCCCTCGTGACTCATTGAACATCACCCGAACGCTAGACGACAAGCAACATTTGCTTCATCCGGTAACTTAATACACTACATCTACCGGTCACTAGACGACAAAATAACGTTTACTTCATCCGATAGCTTAAATACACTACATCTACCGATCACTAGACGACAAGATAACGTTTACATCATCCGATAGCTTAAATACACTACATCTACCGGTCACTAGACGACAAGATAACGTTTACATCATCCGATAGCTTAAATACACTACATCTACCGGTCACTAGACGACAAAATAACATTTACATCATCCGATAGCCTAAATACACTACATCTACCGGTCACTAGACGACAAGATAACGATTACCTCATCAGATACTTGTAATACACACGCCCACCGATAGACATGTGCAAACCACGTGTCCCTTTAATACATCTTCCGATAGAGAACGTCTACCGGTGGGTGCAAGCATACACAGACTCCCAACTTCATTGACTCATCACCCTTATAAATAAAAGACAGAAACTCATCCAGAATTCTTATAGCGGAAGACTTAGTTAAATAACACGTTCTATATCCTTATAAACATTCTCAGACCCAGTAATCAACCAGACAATCTCAAAAGCTCAATGTTTTAAAATAACCTTATCCTACTTAGACTTCCATATTTAAAATCATACTGACATCATGCAAATATTAACCAGGGGTTGAAATCGCCTTCCAGCCACGCACTGACACCTCGAGCACCATCCAACAACCAATCTTAAGCATCTTCTTTGAACTTGAAATCCTTACCTGAATGTTCTTCACCTACATCATGAGGTTTAAACTATAAGTCTAATGCTTAGTAAGGAGTGCAATGCTATCAGTATACACAAATGCACAGTTTAAAGAAAACATGTCTATAATCTTTTCTGGTTCTTATTCTTGTACTTGTTCATAATCATCATTCATTGTCTACATCATTTACATCATTTGGATTTAAGGGAGGATTTGTGCCGTAAATGGGGTTGACTGTGATAGTGTACATAGTCCCTTGCGGGCCGTAATCATGATCCCCCTTACCGGGATAGTGACATGAGTCGAACCTCCCCTAACCCTCACTTAATCCTCGTTTACATAAGTTTCGTGTTCATTTCTTATTCATGAGAGAAAACATGCACTTAAATATTTTCGTATGCTTGCGGAATAAACATGATGCATGAGCACGAGTACACTTTACTTATCCGACTACAGGGCAGCTTACATTTACTTCAGAAGACATACTATAACTTGAGTAACATAACCAAACAGACAATGGCACAGACAATCATCAACATCATAAACTACACCTACCCAGTACCCTTATGATGTAGGACCCTAATGGCCGGAAGTCTTAATACATTCACTTACCTGTTTTCCTTAGCGAATGGAGCACTTCTTTGCAAATTTCCTCACCTAAAACATTTCACATTCAGTAGTTAAAACAAAATCCTATTAGTTCTAATCACAAGTCATCCTAGGATCTAATAGCTAAAATCATTCCCGAATCCATAGTTTAATACTCTGTGCAGTCTGAAATCCAAAAACGAAACAGACAGATTCGACTATCGATTAATCAGGGTTGGTTATTTTAAATGTCCAGAATCGATTCGGGATGACATTACTAATCTCGGGTTTTAAACTGTCCTTACTATTACTCAGCCATTGAAGAATCCAAAACTTCAACACTTATCTGAAAACAGAGCTTAACAACTGACAGATAGCTACATTGCCAAACTCGTACCTCGAGCACAAAGTAGCCGAGAAGTAACAAGGAAACCGATCATCAAAGGAAAGATTTCCAGCTGACAGAGAGCGAGAGCTCGGGAGAGAAAATCACCGAGAGTAATGTAACACCCGGTTTATTAGAATTAAAATAACCTATTAATCTTCTAAGCGTGAATTTTATAGAATGAAATTAGGGGTAAAATCAATTAGGTTAATGAGTAACTAAGTGAGGGCATAAGGGTAATTGTCAATTTATGTTATGGATAACGTATTTAAGGAAAGATTGAATGAGGTATAGCCGTCATACTCATTTCACTCTCGGTTTTCAGCTCAACCCAGCAGAGCTCTCTAGGCGATTTCCTCACAGATTCCTCCAACCAAGGTGAGTTTAGATTCGATTAATTGCTGATTTTAGTACCTAGGTAGCTTAAGGATCCCAATGTATGCATTTTGATAATGTTGCGAGTGAGAGATTCTGCTTGAGGATTAGAGCAGAATCGGGAATGTTAGATAAATAGAGATGCCAAACCCACTCCTTAGATTTCTGAATAGCTTAGATTGAGGTTTAACATTCTGTTTATGAATATAGGTGAACAAACCCCCGAAGTAGCTCTTAACCGAGCATTTGCTAGGAATCCAGGTAAGTGAAGTTTGCTTGTGCCTTCGGGCCTACATCACAGAACATTAGGATTTTTGTGTGTTTGAATGTTTTCCTGTTTCATGCATCATATATTTGAAAGTATACGAAAATGAGTTTACATGTTTTGATATAGTGAGGAAGTGAACATTCTGAAGTGATTTATGTGAAACATTTTCTGTTAAGGGAACTAATCCAACCCTTAATGAGCCAGGGATCATACTTTGGGAAAACTGATCCAACTCCCAATTTCGAAGTGGATCTGAACATTGATCAGTATATATATTCACTGTTAGGAGAATTAATCCAACTCCTAATGAGACAGGGATGTTCATACTTTGGGAGAGGTGATTCAACTCCCAATTTAGAGAGGAATCCGATTATAACGATGAATATGTAACAGAGATGAGAAAAGTAGAAACTGCATATTAGGATATTGTGTTTTCAGCTTTTCATACATTTTTGCTTTACTTGCTTAGCCTTAGGCTAATAGATGAGTTTTGTGATGTAGGTGTCGTGAATTCATCAGGTGAATTTCCTGAGTTTGCGGATGAATAGATGAGGTTGGAGGAGCACCTTCATGCTACTGATTTAGTGTCTGGTGAGGCGGTTTAACTGGTGTCTGTTGAAGGGAAGGTTTAATGAATTAAGTCTCAGTTGAGTGGTTGTTAAGTCTCTTTTCCTAATGACAGAAGTAGTTCTGATGTTTAATGTTTTTGAATATATTTTGAAGTTTCCGATAATTACATTCTATTGGTTTTAACATTTGTTTTTACTGAATTTCGAGAAATGTAGGGATTTGAATGGTTTAAAGTGTTTTCAGTACCATGTGTAAGTTTTCTCTGGCAGACAAAGTTGTTTTTGACTTAGTTTTGTTCTCTATCGGTAGATGATGTCTATCGATAGAGGTTGAGTTATAGTTTTGTTCTCTATCGGTAGAGGACATCTACCGGTAGATGTTGAGTTGTTGTTAAGTCATTTATCGGAAAAGTCTTTAGTGTGCCATCGGAAGGTGCAGGATTGTGGTACCGGTAGAAAAGGGTGTTACGTTTTGTCGTTAGTAATCGGTATATGAAGCTCATCCTGTCGGAAGAAGTATTGTGAAATTTTGTTGTTTTGTCATCGGCAGAAGTAGTCTGCTGACGTCATCGGTAGGTGAAGCTGTGTGTGCAGTCGTGCTGACTTCATCGGCAGATGGAGTTGTGTTGACTTCATCGGCAGATGTGGAGTATAGTTATGTTGACTGTCGGAAGATGTCTTTGTTTTATTTATCTTCTGTTGTACACGTCATCGGTAGATGCAGTCTACCGAGTGATATCCTTGTTGTACACGTCATCGGCAGAAGCCTTCTGTTTTCTGTTCTGCTCTTTCCATTGACTGGTCGTCGGTAGATGTGTTTGTCTGTTGAGATTTTCCCGAGTATTCTATATTTAAATCTTTTATTTTCCTTGGCCGATTACTTCTTAACAATTTCAACGATCATTTCAATAATATCTTTCACAGTATTGCTTAGCTTATTTGTTTAAAGGATTTCCGCTGCAAGTTTTCCGCTGCAAGTTTTAAAGTTTATTATTCAAAATTTTTAGCCACGTTCGAGTATTTGAGTAACAAACCGGGTTCAGAAAACCCGGGGCGTTACAAGTAATGACGGCTACAGTGAGGTTTAATTGAGGTTTGAATCCTTTCCATTTTCTTTAAATACCGGTCTTAATCCTCCATTATTACAACTTTGCCACTCAACCTAGTTTAAATCCACATGTAATTAATTAAGCTTGACATAAAATTCCAAACCGTGAAGATTGAATAATAATGACCGTTAATACAGTTAGGAAGTCACCTGGTCGAAATTGTCGGGTGTTACATGTTATCTCCAGTAAAGGTTTGTGAATCATCGGAGGCGTGTGAACAGAGCTTTCAACCTTAAGGACATCAGGTAAGTTCATGCGTATAAGTTGTCCCTTAAGGCCCTACAACATGGAGATACTAGGTTTTTGGTTCGGGTAGTTAGGTCGTAGGTTGTGTTTTGAGTAAAACTTGTTTTGTATCATGTTTTCTTTTTATTCTGTCTTCTGTAAATGTTGAGTTTAAGCATAATATCTGTTTATGCATACACGTATTCTAGAAAACCATGCAAATGTTTTTTTTTTTTCAGCACCAGATTTGAAGTTAAGAAAGATAAAACCTGTAATGTAATGTATGGTTAAGTGTGGATGAAGACTGACATCCTGTCATTTACTCCTGTTATGTCTTGTTGTGGCATGTACTCCTGTTGCGCCAGCTCTTCTCCCCACTTATACCTTCCTGTCCAGTGAAACGTAATGTAATGTAATGTTCATGCATAGCATATGCATCACTGCATTTCATGTTCTTACTGAGCTCTAGGCTCATAGTTGAACTCCCTGTTGTAGGTATGGATCCTCCATATGAGGACTTTGTGCCTCAAGCTGATGTGTAACTGATGTTAGTGGATCGAGTTCATGAGGATTGGTTGCTGCGGTCAGACAAATGTATTTCCTGTGAGGATGTATTTTTCTAAAGTTATGTCAAGTTCTGTACAGCTTTTGGGATTTTAAAACGATGTACAAACTTTCTGTTGATGTATTTAAAACTTCAGTTTGACAGTTGATAGTTGTCTTTTGAAATATTCTAGAATCGTTTGGAATCTCTATTTTGTTGTGCATGGATCGGTTCAGGTTTAGAGCTTTCCAGGCAGTCAATTTTCTTGAATTTCCGCCATGATCTCTATCATGTTCAAAAATCATGTTTTGAAACGGGTCTGTTGAGTTTTGAAGCATTTTGTGTCTAAAGAGGTTTCCTGTCATCCACTCTATGTCATCCACTCCTGTCATCCACTCTATGTCATCCACTCTATGTCATCCACTCCTGTCATCCACTCTATGTCATCCACTCCTGTCATCCACTCTATGTCATCCACTCCTGTCATCCACTCTATGTCATCCACTCCTGTCATCCACTCTATGTCATCCACTCTATGTCATCCACTCTATGTCATCCACTCTATGTCATCCACTCCTGTCATCCACTCTATGTCATCCACTCTATGTCATCCACTCCTGTCATCCACTCTATGTCATCCACTCCTGTCATCCACTCTATGTCATCCACTCCTGTCATCCACTCTATGTCATCCACTCTATGTCATCCACTCCTGTCATCCACTCTATGTCATCCACTCCTGTCATCCACTCTATGTCATCCACTCCTGTCATCCACTCTATGTCATCCACTCCTGTCATCCACTCTATGTCATCCACTCCTGTCATCCACTCTATGTCATCCACTCTATGTCATCCACTCCTGTCATCCACTCTATGTCATCCACTCTATGTCATCCACTCCTGTCATCCACTCTATGTCATCCACTCCTGTCATCCACTCTATGTCATCCACTCCTGTCATCCACTCTATGTCATCCACTCTATGTCATCCACTCCTGTCATCCACTCTATGTCATCCACTCTATGTCATCCACTCTATGTCATCCACTCCTGTCATCCACTCTATGTCATCCACTCTATGTCATCCACTCCTGTCATCCACTCTATGTCATCCACTCTATGTCATCCACTCCTGTCATCCACTCTATGTCATCCACTCCTGTCATCCACTCTATGTCATCCACTCCTGTCATCCACTCTATGTCATCCACTCCTGTCATCCACTCTATGTCATCCACTCTATGTCATCCACTCCTGTCATCCACTCTATGTCATCCACTCTATGTCATCCACTCCTGTCATCCACTCTATGTCATCCACTCCTGTCATCCACTCTATGTCATCCACTCCTGTCATCCACTCTATGTCATCCACTCTATGTCATCCACTCTATGTCATCCACTCCTGTCATCCACTCTATGTCATCCACTCTATGTCATCCACTCCTGTCATCCACTCTATGTCATCCACTCCTATCATCCACTTCTGTCATCAACTCTATGTCATCCACTCCTGTAACACCTAGGTATTTCCTGTAACGCACTTGTGCCTTGGATTAGGTGGTTAGGGTAGTTAATGTTAAGTGTTAGGGTAAATTAAAGTTAAGTGTTAATGGTTAGGAGAAAGAAAAGAAGTTAACAAGTCAAAAAGCATAGGTTGAAAATTCAAAGGAAAATTTCAACCAATAGCATAAAAGGAAAAGTATTTGAATTTAAATAAATGTAAATGGAGGTTAAAGAAAGCATTCACGTGGGAATGCATAAGGAGGAAGAATAATGCGGTTGTTTGTATAAAATTATAAAATTTGGTGGCAAAATCAAACAGTAAAAATGATTTGTTTTATAAATTAGAAATAAATGAAAGAATGAAACACAAAAAAATCACTTTCTTCCTCTTTCTCTCCACACCAAGTTCAGCCACCATTTGAGGGTTTCTTTCCTTCATCTCTTCAAGTTTTCTCAAGGATTTCAAGGTAAAATTGAATGGGTTTTGGTTTGTATACATATAGGTGAAGTTTATTGGTGATTTTAGGGTGTTTTGGTGGGATTTAGTGAGGGTTTGAAAACCCTAGATTGGGAATTCCAAAAATTGTGTTATCCTTGATGGTTTTCTTCCTATTTTGATCATTTAATCCTTAGATATGATAGTTTAGGTTGTTTG
Organism: Begonia masoniana; assembly: GCA_022432975.1. Taxonomy (NCBI): domain Eukaryota; kingdom Viridiplantae; phylum Streptophyta; class Magnoliopsida; order Cucurbitales; family Begoniaceae; genus Begonia; species Begonia masoniana. Next base: position 14,838,047 of record CM039516.1, read on the forward strand.
GGTCGTTAGATTAATAATTGGAAGTGAATTATACAAAAACCGGTTTTGTGCAATATGTACCCTGGTTCTGTTTTCTGGATTTCAGTTTGGCCAATGTGTTTGGTTGGTTAATTTGAGTATTTCAATGGGTAGTAGACGTGTAGAGATTTACAGATTGGGGTGGCACGTCGAAATCCGTTGAAAACGAGGGAGTTATGACCGTTCGAAGTTGGACGTTGTGAACTTAGAGGAAAAATCGGGTTTTTAGTGTTTTAAGAGTGAAATTGTTTTAAGTGTTGTTTAGTTTTAGTTAGAAAATCCTTTAGAGTTTATTGGTGACTTACCAAGTTAAGTTTTCGTTATTTTAGGTCATCGAGCTAGTGAAGTGATAAGACGAAGTGAGAAATTGAAAGCCGAGCAATCAGGTAAGTAGTGGTTGCTATCATTTCGCCTTCGGGCCTACACCATAAAACGATAAGGTTTAATGGTTATTTGTTTTGCTTCGTGTTGTGTTGAGTTATTGTGTTGTGTTGCATATCTTTGAAGCATGCATCATGGTTTATAGCACACTAGATACGAATAGTGGCATTGTGTGGCATTTGTGAATGTGTATGATGGTTGGATAAAGAGTAAAGCATCCTATGGGTGCAGGCAAATTTTTAAGGCATCCTATGGGTGCAAGCAAATTTTTAAGGTATCCTATGGGTGCAGGCAAATTTTTAAGGCATCCTATGGGTGCAGGCAAATTTTTAAGGCATCCTATGTATGCGGGCAAACTTTAAGGCATTATGAAGATGCAGGCACCTTTGAAGGCATCGCGATCGATGCAGGCAAACTCTGTCATCCACTCTATGTCATCCACTCTATGTCATCCACTCTATGTCATCCACTCCTGTCATCCACTCTATGTCATCCACTCTATGTCATCCACTCTATGTCATCCACTCCTGTCATCCACTCTATGTCATCCACTCTATGTCATCCACTCCTGTCATCCACTCTATGTCATCCACTCTATGTCATCCACTCTATGTCATCCACTCTATGTCATCCACTCTATGTCATCCACTCTATGTCATCCACTCTATGTCATCCACTCTATGTCATCCACTCTATGTCATCCACTCTATGTCATCCACTCCTGTCATCCACTCTATGTCATCCACTCTATGTCATCCACTCCTGTCATCCACTCTATGTCATCCACTCTATGTCATCCACTCCTGTCATCCACTCTATGTCATCCACTCCTGTCATCCACTCTATGTCATCCACTCTATGTCATCCACTCTATGTCATCCACTCTATGTCATCCACTCTATGTCATCCACTCTATGTCATCCACTCTATGTCATCCACTCCTGTCATCCACTCTATGTCATCCACTCTATGTCATCCACTCTATGTCATCCACTCTATGTCATCCACTCTATGTCATCCACTCCTGTCATCCACTCTATGTCATCCACTCTATGTCATCCACTCCTGTCATCCACTCTATGTCATCCACTCTATGTCATCCACTCTATGTCATCCACTCTATGTCATCCACTCTATGTCATCCACTCTATGTCATCCACTCTATGTCATCCACTCTATGTCATCCACTCCTGTCATCCACTCTATGTCATCCACTCTATGTCATCCACTCCTGTCATCCACTCTATGTCATCCACTCTATGTCATCCACTCTATGTCATCCACTCTATGTCATCCACTCCTGTCATCCACTCTATGTCATCCACTCTATGTCATCCACTCTATGTCATCCACTCTATGTCATCCACTCCTGTCATCCACTCTATGTCATCCACTCCTGTCATCCACTCTATGTCATCCACTCTATGTCATCCACTCTATGTCATCCACTCTATGTCATCCACTCTATGTCATCCACTCCTGTCATCCACTCTATGTCATCCACTCTATGTCATCCACTCTATGTCATCCACTCCTGTCATCCACTCTATGTCATCCACTCCTGTCATCCACTCTATGTCATCCACTCTATGTCATCCACTCCTGTCATCCACTCTATGTCATCCACTCTATGTCATCCACTCTATGTCATCCACTCTATGTCATCCACTCTATGTCATCCACTCTATGTCATCCACTCTATGTCATCCACTCTATGTCATCCACTCCTGTCATCCACTCTATGTCATCCACTCTATGTCATCCACTCCTGTCATCCACTCTATGTCATCCACTCTATGTCATCCACTCTATGTCATCCACTCTATGTCATCCACTCTATGTCATCCACTCCTGTCATCCACTCTATGTCATCCACTCTATGTCATCCACTCTATGTCATCCACTCTATGTCATCCACTCTATGTCATCCACTCCTGTCATCCACTCTATGTCATCCACTCCTGTCATCCACTCTATGTCATCCACTCCTGTCATCCACTCTATGTCATCCACTCTATGTCATCCACTCTATGTCATCCACTCTATGTCATCCACTCTATGTCATCCACTCCTGTCATCCACTCTATGTCATCCACTCTATGTCATCCACTCTATGTCATCCACTCTATGTCATCCACTCTATGTCATCCACTCTATGTCATCCACTCCTGTCATCCACTCTATGTCATCCACTCCTGTCATCCACTCTATGTCATCCACTCTATGTCATCCACTCTATGTCATCCACTCCTGTCATCCACTCTATGTCATCCACTCTATGTCATCCACTCCTGTCATCCACTCTATGTCATCCACTCTATGTCATCCACTCTATGTCATCCACTCTATGTCATCCACTCTATGTCATCCACTCCTGTCATCCACTCTATGTCATCCACTCCTGTCATCCACTCTATGTCATCCACTCTATGTCATCCACTCTATGTCATCCACTCTATGTCATCCACTCTATGTCATCCACTCCTGTCATCCACTCTATGTCATCCACTCCTGTCATCCACTCTATGTCATCCACTCTATGTCATCCACTCTATGTCATCCACTCTATGTCATCCACTCTATGTCATCCACTCTATGTCATCCACTCTATGTCATCCACTCCTGTCATCCACTCTATGTCATCCACTCTATGTCATCCACTCCTGTCATCCACTCTATGTCATCCACTCCTGTCATCCACTCTATGTCATCCACTCCTGTCATCCACTCTATGTCATCCACTCTATGTCATCCACTCTATGTCATCCACTCTATGTCATCCACTCTATGTCATCCACTCTATGTCATCCACTCTATGTCATCCACTCCTGTCATCCACTCTATGTCATCCACTCCTGTCATCCACTCTATGTCATCCACTCTATGTCATCCACTCTATGTCATCCACTCCTGTCATCCACTCTATGTCATCCACTCCTGTCATCCACTCTATGTCATCCACTCCTGTCATCCACTCTATGTCATCCACTCCTGTCATCCACTCTATGTCATCCACTCTATGTCATCCACTCTATGTCATCCACTCTATGTCATCCACTCTATGTCATCCACTCTATGTCATCCACTCTATGTCATCCACTCTATGTCATCCACTCCTGTCATCCACTCTATGTCATCCACTCTATGTCATCCACTCTATGTCATCCACTCCTGTCATCCACTCTATGTCATCCACTCTATGTCATCCACTCTATGTCACTGAGCGTTAGAAACTGCATGTGATAGGATTGATTGTATTGTGTTTATGACATTCATTATTCCCTACTTGCTAAGCATTAGGTTTACGTTTTGTGTTCTATGGTGTAGGTGACGAGATTTACACAGGTGAGATAGACGAGACAGCTCAAGACTAGACAGCAGTCGGAGGAGTACGGGGTACGCCGGTGCAGGCTATTGTCGGGGCATCTCGGCCATCATCTTCTGAGGGTTGTGTGGGAGTTTTAGGTATTTTGTTTTGTAAATATTTTTCCTAGCTATTTTGGGACGATTGTGAGTATGGATAGTTGGTCTGTACATGTTTGGAAGTTGAAATTATTTGATTTCCAGTTTTGATTGCAGGTTTGGGTTTTTTGGAAATTTTAGGTGTTATGCCGCTCGTTTTGATTTTAAAACCAATAACATCGGGTTCCCATTCTCTATTTTTTTCGTTATCCGTTTTAAGTCAGTTTTCTAAGATTTTTACGGGACACGGAGTCGAGGGTGTCGGGATTGTGTGGGTAAATTTTCAGGTGATTTGGAGGTGTTTGGCTCAGAGAAAATTGAAGAAAAGTGGAAATAGGTCGAAATGGGCATTTTTGGCCGAAGGAGACCCGAGAGCGCCCGATCGATCGGGCTGGGCGCCGCGAGATCTGCCATGGGCGCGCTGCTGTGCGCGCGGCGCCCAGCCCGCGCGATGCCTAGCATCAAAGCAAATTTTATTTTATTTTATTTTTTTATTTTCCTATTTCCAAATTATTTTAACCCGACATTTTTCGACAGATTTTAAACATATTTTGGGCACGTTTTCCAACAAATATCGAGGGTTCGAAAAACCCAAAAATCGAGTTGAAAATTTATTGAAAATTATTTTTAATTATGTTTTAAACACGGTTTGGGTTAGCAAAGTAGCGCACCGGGCTAGGGCGGGTTCGGGGGCGTTACAACTCCTGTCATCCACTTCTTTCATCCACTCTGTCATCCACTCATGTCATCCACTCTATGTCATCACTTCTGTCATCACTCTATGTCATCCACTTCTGTCATCACTCTATGTCATCCACTCATGTCATCCACTCTATGTCATCCACTTATGTCATCCACTCCTGTCATCCACTCTATGTCATCCACTCTTGTCATCCACTCTGTCATCCACTCATGTCATCCACTCATGTCATCCACTCATGTCATCCACTCTATGTCATCCACTCCTGTCATCCACTCTATGTCATCCACTCTTGTCATTCACTTCTGTCATCCACTCTATGTCATTCACTCTATGTCATCCACTCTATGTCATCCACTCTTGTCATCCACTCATGTCATCCACTTCTGTCATCCACTCCTTCATCCACTCTATGTCATCACTCCTGTCATCCACTCCTGTCATCCACTCTATGTCATCCACTCCTGTCATCACTCTATGTCATCCACTCTGTCATCCACTTCTGTCATCCAATCTATGTCATCCACTCCTGTCATCCACTTCTGTCATCACTCTATGTCATCACTTCTGTCATCCACTCTATGTCATCACTTCTGTCATCCACTCCTGTCATCCACTCTATGTCATCCACTCTGTCATCCACTCTATATCATCCACTTCTGTCATCCACTCTTGTCATCCACTCAATTACGTTTTAAACACGGTTTGGGTTAGCAAAGTAGCGCACCGGGCCGGGGCGGGTTCGGGGGCGTTACAACTCCTGTCATCCACTTCTGTCATCCACTCTATGTCATCACTTCTGTCATCCACTTCTGTCATCACTCTATGTCATCCACTCTGTCATCCACTTCTTTCATCCATTCTATGTCATCCACTCCTGTCGTCCACTCTGTCATCCACTCTGTCATCCACTCTCTGTCATCCACTCTGTCATCCACTCTATGTCATCCACTCTATGTCATCACTTCTGTCATCACTCTATGTCATCCCTCTATGTCATCCACTCTATGTCATCACTTCTGTCATCACTCTATGTCATCCACTTCTGTCATCCACTCTTGTCATCCACTCATGTCATCCACTTCTGTCATTCACTCTATGTCATCCACTCCTGTCATCCACTCTATGTCATCCACTCCTGTCATCCACTCTATGTCATCCACTTCTGTCATCCACTCTATGTCATCCACTCCTGTCATCCACTTTTGTCATCCACTCTTGTCATCCACTTCTGTCATCCACTCTATGTCATCCACTCCTGTCATCCACTCTATGTCATCCACTCCTGTCATCCACTCTATATCATCCACTTCTGTCATCCACTCTTGTCATCCACTCAATTACGTTTTAAACACGGGTTGGGTTAGCAAAGTAGCGCACCGGGCCGGGGCGGGTTCGGGGGCGTTACAACTCCTGTCATCCACTTCTTTCATCCATTCTATGTCATCCACTTCTGTCATCCACTCTATGTCATCCACTCTATTTCATCCACCACTGTCATCCACTCCTGTCGTCCACTCTGTCATCCACTCTGTCATCCACTCTATGTCATCCACTCCTATCATCCACTCCTGTCATCCACTCTATGTCATCCACTCCTGTCATTCACTTCTGTCATCCACTCTATGTCATCCACTTCTGTCATCCACTCTTGTCATCCACTCATGTCATCCACTCCTGTCATTCACTCTATGTCATCCACTCCTGTCATCCACTCCTGTCATCCACTCTATGTCATCAACTCCTGTCATCCACTCCTATCATCTACTTCTGTCATCTACTCTATGTCATCCACTTCTGTCATCCACTCCTGTCATCCACTCTATGTCATCCACTTCTGTCATCCACTCTATGTCATCCACTTTATATCTTTCAGTTTATGTCTTCCACTTTATGTCATGTCTTCCACTCTATGTCTTCCATTCTACGTCTTCCATTTTATGCCTTCAACTTTATATCTTGCCATTTTAAATGTTCAAGAATTTTAAAAAGTAAAAAAAAATATTACGTCCAAAAAGTCAAAGTCTCAATGAACGTTATGTCGAGTCCCGTGACGACCCGGCATGGGTCTAGGGTCGTCAAATTTACGGTGAAAAGTTCAATCTTTATTTTATTAATTTGGGCAAATAACAAGAAAAAATCTAAACTATTGGGTCATTAACAAAATGAATTTTAAATTATTTTGTTAATAAAATAAACTTAAACTATCTATTTGTTAACAAAACAAAGCTCAGTGAGCTCTTATTCTCCTCACATGTCTCTGAAATGCTCAAGAACGGGCTCTCGTTCTAGAGAAGCTCTAAAATATTAGTGACTATCACAGAAAATATACCGAACTATATCATATTTTTATGAAATTCTTACCACATGTCTACTATATTATGGAAAGAAATTCTGAAAAATTTCATGATTTGTTAACAATTTCACTATTTATCATAATTTTTTACATATTTTTTACAAAATAATTCATTATATTTACGTATGTCATCCAAAAATTATAAAATTTTTACAATAGACTATTCTTATACTTCTAATTTGAGTTGAAAAACGACTAACATACATTTATCAAAAAAATATAAAACTTTTAAAAATCAGGATAAATGCATGTTAGTTTCTTTTTGCTAGCTGTTTTTCAAATCAAATTGGAAGTATAAGGAGAATCTATTAGAAAGTTTTATAATATTTTGATGTAATATATAATTATAGTGAATTATTTTGTAAAAAAGATGTAAAAAATTATGATAAATCGTGAAATTTTTAAAAAATCACGAAACCTTCTAGAATTTCTTCTCATGATACGATGAACGCGTGGTAAAAATTTCAAAAAAGTTCTATATCGTTTGATATATTTTCTTGTTAGTCACTAATAGTTTGGAGATTCTTTAAAACAGAAGTCTATTCTCGTGAACGGACTCCCATTCTCGAGCATTCTAGAGATAGGTTAGCGTGAGGCCGCCAAGGTTTATTTTATTAACAAACTGATAATTTAAAGTCTATTTTGCTAATAAATATAATTTAAGGTCTATTTGGTTAATTATTTCATAGTACAATGTTTTTCTTGAAATTTACTTGTCGAGAGAGAGAGATGGTAATTTTTTGAGGTTTAGTATAACTCAGTGAATTGAAATCATCTTTAGACGAGCAAGTTCAATTCCCGGGGAGCGTCCGTAATAGCCAATTTCCCCTATTTCCGGTCGTCGGACGCCACATTTCCTCGGAACCCTCGCCACAGCAGTGGCAGTGAAAGACGAAATATGAGCAACCGCAACGCTCTAAGCACATTGTTTGAATGCTCTTGAATGTCATTGAATACTTTCGAAAGGTAAAATCTCATTCTCTGCGCCGATCATCAACAAAAACAACTGGATTCCCCCTCCCAATCTCTAATGGAATTTTTTTCTTCATCATTTCACTCTTATCCAGTTATCATGACCTATATCCTGCTGCTTCAATGGGTTTTCGGATCTAAAATTTAGGACCTTCAGTCGTTAACTTGCATTCTGGGAAGTCGCTCCGCTAAGTTCACGAGTTTATCGAAGAAAAAGAACGAGGTTAAGTATAAGGAAATGGCAGAAAAGGGCGTAAATGGCTTCTCTTTTCCAACTAAAGTTGGAAGGCCTTCTCTAAAATCTGTATCTCCTAATGATGGTTTGTGTTTTATCCTCACCGTAGTTTAAATTTCCTGTTCTTATCTCTTTCATCTATATCATTGGTGCTTGTTATTTTTCGGAAGCCTGTACAGTTATGTTCTGCATATTTTGACCGAAATCTAACATCTTAACAAAGCGAATCATTCAACCTGTTGTAAAATACCACTAATTGCAGAAACTTACTCTTGAATTGCGAATACTATAATCAAGTAAATTATTTTTAACATTTCACTTCCTGTGTCAGCTTAGTTTTAATGGTACTTTCACTTGAATACTGTTAAATATAAATGGAGTTCTTATTGGCACCAGTTGGCTCTTTCTATTATGATCTGCTTATAGGTAATTCCTCTGTAATCGTTGAGGATGGGTTGGTTAAAATTGTGAGAAATTATGATCAAAGAACTGTTGTTGGTTGAAAGTTTTCGTTTGGATATATGTAGATGCCAGTAAACACTTGAATATTTCTTCTGTTTGTATTATCTTATTTTCATTGTCTTGAAAGAGTTTTCTGAATACATTTTGTGTTTATTGTCATTATAAGGAAAGGATAGTTCGGCAAAGCCTAAGAAGGGAAAGAAAGTCCAGTTTGATGCGCAAGGTTGGAAATCCTTCATCCATCTATTTTTCGTGTTCATTTTTGTTAGATGAATAAGGTCTCTGTGAAAATAGACGATCGTCTGAAACAGAAATCTTGCTTAGTTATTATTGTCAAAAGACCTGTTAAGCTGTTGATAAATCATGTTCAGTCTCAATGGAAGAAAGGTTCAACTTTGCATCTGGTGGGAAGGCTGATAGCACACCTTCTAAAGGTATGAAAATTTTAAAAGTTTCATATTTTTAACGTTCTTTTTTGACATTCTTTTACTTGTTTAGCTCCTCTGTACATTTTCACGATTTTCTATCTTAAATATTTTCTGTGAAACTACGGTCATTAGGTGATCGGGGCGCAGGTGGGAAGGGAGATAAACAAGCAAATAGTGCAAGAAGTTCTGTGGCAAAAGAGCCACAACCACTGGAATTGAAAATTGAGCAAGGTGAGTGCTTGTTTAGGCTAGTTATATGCTTTTGTTTAATTGTGACCTGTGTCTTATCTCATGGTCACTCCTCTGTTTTGCCAACTAAATATCATTGGTTTAAACTATAAACTTATATGTTTTTGAGCTTCATGCTTAAACGCACTAAGACACGTATGGAACATTTAATTGACTAATGGAATCCTTGTTCCTTAGGATTGCTATTTCATTGTTTGGTATAAATGCATTACCTAAAGGAGTTATTTCAATGAGTAACAGCAATATCATTTCTTTTTAGAAAAATTATTATCCATCTCCTGAATATTCGTTGATTAACATATGAATCACTAATTAAAAATTCATTTTTAAATGCTCATTTTCTTTACTAGATGAACCATGGCATTTGGTTAGGCCTAGTACTGCTGTATATTTCATGCATTTTTTTAATCTATGGCTTCATTGTAAGTTTCATTGTTGAGGAAAAGTTCTTTTATTGCAGAATTTTTTTATTTTTCAATGTTTGTCAACTTCAATGGATTTTTTTGCTGCAAGCTTTTGTAGCTTTTAGTTAGAGATTGCACACTTGTTCTCAATTTTTTTGGGGGTTTTGATTGATGGATAATTTTGTTGTAAAATATAAATGTTTGTGTCGTTATGGTTACTGGTTATCCATCTCGCACCCATGGAAATACGTTGCTGCATCATTTAATCTCCTGACATATGCAGAACTTCCGAAGAATGTCAAGTGCCAGTGTCTTATGGACTGTGAGGCCACGCAGATTTTACTAGGAGTCCAAGAACAGATGGTTGTTCTATCTGCCGATCCATCGATTAAAATCCCCACGTAAGCAACAGTAGTGAGCACCTAACAGACTCAAAGGTTTCATTTGAATATCAATTTTTAATTGTTCTTGTTGTTCAGATCATTTGACAGAGGATTGCAATATGCCAAAAGGGGTACCAGTTTCCGTAACCCACAGAACGTTAGAAAAGTCCTCGAGTATCCTTCATTGTCTTCCTACTATGAAGCGTTCTTCTGCTTTTTTTTGTTAGGCTTTTCTTTTCAAGGAATGTTGATTTTTCTTTGTCAGGCCTACTCCATCTTAGGTCATTTGTGATGCTTTAATTTTACTAATTTGTTTGCTGTCAAATGCTTAACTCAACTGTAGAACTCTCAAGAAACATGGTGTCTCGGACAGCGAGGTTTATAATTCAATCCTAACCACAAGATTATTTAGTCAATAACTGCACGTGGTTCTTAGTTTTCTTTTTTTGTAGATTTGTGTCATTGCAAACATTTGTCCAGAAAATGCTGATGAAGTTTTTGCTCTTGTTCCATCATTGAAGGTATCATATGTTTAATATTGTGACATCGAAGTTCCTCGAATTTTGGATTACTTCTAACTTTGTAGTGCTTTACTAATCCATAAATAAGATGTTTTATTTCGTTGTTAAAGATTTTGACATGTTCTTTTTTAACCATTGTAAAAGTGTTAGGATGGATAACTGATAGATCATGACTCATGAAACATACTATATGTATTTATAAGAATAGTAATATTATATTTACACTGAAATTTTATAATTTAATTTCACACTTTGATGTGATAGTTAAGTATCATTCACTGTTGGCCGACAAGGCTCTCCTTTCAAAATTACCTTCAGATACCCATACCCTACTTGTCTAATGTGGTGTGGTAAATGTGGTGTGGTAAATGTTTCAATCTTGGACTGTTTCCATAGAGAGGGTTCAGACACTGATACTTTTTTTTTTCTTTGAATTTCATCTGAATTTGATTTCTTCTGCTTGATGGCATCATATAATCTTATATATATGTGCTTTCTGGCTTAGTTATGATGCTTTCGAATGAGAAGTAGCGCGTAATTATTATATTCAGAGCTCAATTTCTACGAAATCTACAAAAAATCCGTGGTTGGATCACTATGCCTAATATTTTATACTCTCTCTCTCTCTAGGCCAAGAGAAGCAAGCTGCAGGAACCTGTCAAAGATGTGCTGATTGAGTTGACCAAGCTGAAGGAATCACCTTAGCGGACCAAGTTATGGATTTCCTGTGAATGGTGTTAACTGCTGTAGCTTATCTGAGGTAGATTTATTTTTTTGTATTGTAGGACAAGAGATGATCAACATAATATGCAGGCTCTTACCATGACTGAGATGGGTGGATATATGCTATTTACCTCTTAACTCATCCTGTTGGTTGTCTTTGTTTGTCTTGAAGAAGCTGTAATGTTATCTACCTCTTAGAAAAATTGGGTCTGTTCGGTTCGATTCGTTTTGGTTCGATTCGTTTCGCTTCGCATCGGTTCTCCTTTGTATTAAACGTCTGCTTTTCTGTCTTCTGAGTAACCTATTTTGTTCCTGGAAACAAGAAGCTGTCTTATACGTGGCAAAGACTGATTTTAGTGGGTTCATAGGCTGAAATCTGAATCAATCCAGAGAATGTGGTGAATGACCATGTTTAAATATCGGGGTTCGGCTCCGATCCCTTTCGACTTAAATGGACGAGTTCGGTACTGGTGGGTCATATGCAAATGTTGGAAATGAAAAGATCAACTATTTTGTAGTATGATCATTTGGACTTGGCAGATGAACTGGTGTTAATGAAATAGAAGTTAAAATTTAAGCTTAAAATTTTGAGGACACTGTTTGACTGATAAGTTTTTAAAACTTGTTTCAAAGAATCATTTGAAAAATTAAATATGTTATTAAAAAACAATAAGGTAAAAATGTTGATGTATTTACGAAAACCAGAGATATACTTTATGCTGTGAAGTACACTTGTGTGTTTGTTAAGAGTTACTCTATTTTAGCTGTGTTGAGTAATGATAGGTTGACATTTTAATTTTATATTTTAATAATATACTCTGACGTGGTATTTGTGTATTATTTTCTCATCGATATAATTATTATAATATAATATAAATATACAAAATAATTAATTACAAAAATTAATGAAAGAATGACTTGTCTGTACCACATCAAATTATATGATTAAGACGTAGAATTATAATGTCAATGGCTTTGTTTTAAGTTAAACACTAATATGACTATACAACTTATAAATTGATCCATCACAATTTTTGTTTACATAGTATTGTTAAATAATAATATATTATTGTTCAAATTTTGTGATTTAATAAATAAAATTTATGTTTTTACTACGAAATGCTACAAAATTATTACTCTGATATCAATTTGGTGCAACGAAAGTTTTGCTTCGTAGTCAAAACAGAGAATAAAATAATATCAGAGAAATAATTTTTAAAATATGAAAAATTATATTAATCAAAGTCTTCGTAAAGATTAAAAGTGGGTCCTTAAATAAAATTAGAAAATAATAACTTATAGACATAATCTAATATTAAGAAATAACTAATTAGGAAATAAAATATTAATTGATTTAAAATAAATATCATATAATAAAAAAATAATTAATTTGGGAATTTTGTTCTGCATCAATCTTTTCCACTTGAAAAAAACTCGTCATCGAGTTTTATAGCCATGAAGAATTTTTCTTGGTTCAAATACGAATTTGATGTTTGTTGCTTTAAATATTAAACTTGATTAATACCATGATTATCTTTGTTGAACATCGATGGGAACCACATTAATAACTTCAAATTGCTCGCAAACTTCGAACATAATAATAAAGTTTGATTCTTGAAATTGTCCAGATAAACTTGATTCTATTTTGCCACGTTTGTCATCTACAACGCTCTGTTGCTACGAATAGATTTTCTTTTGGGGTAAGACAAATTCATCGCAATGCTCAAAAACACAATTGACTTACTGAACAACTTAATTGTGTTAAAAGCTCTTGCCAAGGGCAGTGATAATTAGATTGAGAGGTGTTTAAGAATCAGAATCGCCTTTTAGGGTGTGAATCTCCAAATTGAATTCTAGAACCGCAGGAATGGATGATGAGCAAGATCTATCAGTTGTTGATGATTGTCTTTTGGGTCGAACAATTATTGTTGTCGATTGTCGTCACAGAGCTCAGATGATCATTCTGGCTGTGTAATGATAGATTGACTCCAAAGCGAATTGCAGTAACTTTTCTATTGACTGTCGAAGCTTGACAAACCCATCTTCGTTTTGAATTTGTAAGTATCCGACTTCCGATAAAAAGCTCGATCACTGCGAAAGTCATCATCTTCGTCAGATGAGTAATTAATGTCTCGCGGTTGTCTCCGATGAAAATTATTACGTTAATGTTCGGGATAATTATTAACCCAATCTAACGAAAAAAAGGCATCTCGTTCACTAGAGTTTCGAGTTGGGTTGTTCACAACGCTAGCTGCCCCGCTAGAAAATTCATTGCCGGAGTCGAGTTCGCTTCTGTCACCAGCGAGAAACCTCGCCGGTGGTTGGAGAGGCTGGATTGACCTCGAATCAGTCGTGGTCACCTCTGGTATGGGCGAAAATTGGTCAGTTCGAGCTCTATTGGATTGCGTAGTGGTGGGTCGCGATGTCCGACTTATTGCATTCGAGTTGTTGTTGTCCAAGCGCAATTCGTGTCGTGGTTGACATTGACAGGGGGAATATCGCATTTAAAGGTGCGAGATCGCGATTTGCTTATGCGCGCAGGAATATCGCCTCTGTTCGTCACGTTCCAGGTAATGCGGTGACCTGTGGAGATCGCCTGTGATGTTCGGCCACCGTGGCCAGCCGGTTTGGTCGTGGTTGGCAGCTAGCTGAACCCTAAAGTTAGGTTTTCATCCTCTGCCAGATTAAAGTTTTGTTTCGTATTTTTTCTGTTTTCTTTCCTCCGTTGGTTGTCATATTCTTGGCTTTCATTTGATTCACTAACATCAAATTTTTTAGCCCTCTGATTTCGCCGATGCTTAACAATTGTTGTTGTCTGCGGAAGATTGCAAAGATTTTTGTGAATTTCATTGATCTCACGAATCGATTTCTTTAAATTGCTAATCAATGATTTCAAATTGTCGTTGGTCGTCGACGATTTATTTTTCACTAGAACCTTCGTTAGCCATTAGATTGAGGTCAAAATTCTTGCCCTGGTACCAATTTGGTGAAGTGAAGTTTTGTTTTGTTTCGTAGTCGAGACATAAAATAAAATACACACTAGATAAATAATTTTCAAAATATGAAAAATTATATTACTTGTCAAAAGTCTTCCTAAATATTACAAGTGAGTTTTTAAATAAATTTAGAAAACAATATAATATTAATAAATAACTAATTAAAAAATAAAATATTAATTGATTAGAAATAATTATCATATAATAATAAATAAATAATTAAGAAACTTGTCCTATATAAAAAAATATATTTTTATGTTTTTTTAAGGTAAATATATTTTTACGTTGAATTATATTTGATGCAGATTTATTTTGAAAAGAACAATTAAATGCGGATTAAGAAAGCTGAAGATTATTTGAAAAAAAATAGAGATTATTCAAATAATAGAATTTCAATTAATTGGAGAGAAATGAGTTTGTTGGAGAAAATATGGAGAAGAAATATGAAGCGGGCGAAAGATTGGAGGAAAATAAGAGACTTTGATTTTGTTTTAAAAAATAAGTTCGATGAGAGATAGCATCTTGAGGGAGGATATTTTTATCGAAAAAGAGAGATCTTTGTTGGAGAAGGGGAGCCAAAAATAGATCACAAAGAGAAAATTTATTAATAAACTTCACATAAAAGGAAATTTGTAAATAAATTTCACATAAAAGGAAATTTGTAATATTTTACGGAAGTGATAATTCTAGATCATTTAAATAATTATATTGCGGCGCCACTACAAATATTTGTAATAATTTTATCACGTGTTAGACTCATTTGATTTATTTTGTGCCCCCACTTCATTTTTAGTAATTAGTGTATTTTACTTTACTTATTCTAAAAGTCATCGACTAATTATTTCATATTTTATTTTTGTATCTTACTTTGATTTATATTTTGTTTCTGTGAGATTGATACTCTATTTATCATGTATTATTTAGACGCGACCATGTATTTGCGTAATGTTATAGTTTTGCACAACAACAAACTTAACGTGGGTAGATAGTTTATTAGTAGAACGCGCATGTATATGCATATGTAAAATTGATGTTAGACATGAATTAAGCATATCACTGAGTTCTTCAAAATGGTAGCTCAAAAATTAAGGAATTAACAATGTCAATTAGGCTAGTAGGTTAGGAATCAAATTAGACCATATTGCCTACAAAATCAAAATCGGAAGAGCAGTTCCCGGTTCAAAAGTTGAAAATTTAAACTAGTTAAGAAAATAGTCTTTTCTCTTACACGATTGGTAAACAAGATGCGTAAGGATCGTGTGGGCAAGATGTCCAAAAGCAGGTATATTTGTGTAATCTCGCCCGTGTGTTTGAAAAAGGAAGAAAACAACAGTTTATAAGTAGAGTTTTACATGCAACTAATATAAGAATTTTAGAAATAATACTCGAGAACATTATTCGTGAGGGTTTAAATGCAAAATAAACAATATTGTACTATTTGATACAGATTGAAACATTAACATAAAATGTTTAAATAAGAACCTTTAACGAAAAAGGCTTATGTGGCAAACAAGTTTATGAGAGCATATTAACAGAAGAATATAAATGGAGATAAAATTGTATAATGACACATTGTTTAAAAAGTAAATTTTATAATTACAACCCTATCTCCAACTCTTACAAAACTACTTTTTTTAAAGATGAAAATTGAACAAAAATAGCACAAAACTCAAACTTAATGAAAGTTACAAAACATAAGGGTTCAATCAACACCACTTTTGAAAACCGGTGACTACTTTTTTTTTTTTTTTTTTTTTTTTTTTTTTTTTTTAAGTAGAAGTGTCGATCTTTTTGTTTTTTCAACTACGAAAGAGCAACTTCAATTTTTGAGTTTCTCTCTTGTTGTCAATCACAATTTTTAAGCGGTTACTCAAGATCAAGATCAGCACTCGGGTAACTCTTCGATCGAATGCGACATGTAAAACGGCCTACTGTTACTCTATCTAAATACATTAGTTTTGTAATTTTTGAGAATCAAATTAGCAATTTAAATTCATAGCTGAACCAAACCTGATTTTCGGTTGGTTCATTTGAGGGACCAGTTTAGTTTTAGTTCGCCAATGGATTTTATGGCCTTCTTGCTTTGCCACCAAGATTGCAGGGTGAAAATTAGGGGATGACAAAGTCGGACTGGAGCCGCAGTTTTAACCGGAACTTGTTTCGGTCTAGGTTTGGTCTGGTTTGCCCACTATGGTTTTCGGTTCCAGTTCCAAATTTTCATGACATGTGGTCTAATATTTTAGTGGTCAAAAATCGTGAAAACCGAACCAAATCAAACTATGTGTAAAAAGTTAGACCAAAAAATGATTAAAATCCGACTCAAAATCGTAAAAAACTAACCCCATACTCGACCAAAAAATAATAAAAAATGAAATTTTTTTAAAAAAATTTGGAACAGAGCTGTTTGGTTCTGGTTTTAGTGCCCGAATCCCATGATTCCGGTTCTGGAATCCTACGTTTCGGTTTTGGTTACTGGGTGAAAATGGACCGAACTAGACCTCTCGTAAAAATAGCTCTAGTCAAAATTAATCTAAGAAAACTCAAGTAGGGGTACAAATGTCATTAAGTTGCAACTCTGGCGCGCTCTCTCTCTCTCTCTCTCTCATCGCATTTGCGTTGGAACTGGAAGCCAAGCCAAAGCCCTCGTTGGCTTGGACAAACCCAACCCTAACGGAAAAGAAATCATTATCCGCGAACACCCTTTCTCTCGTCGTCGCCAGCCCACTGCCGAGTGACCAACTCTTTCTTCCGCAATACTCAGAATTTGAACCGATTACCCGCCAGCATTGTGGGCATTCGGCGCCGAACTGCTGGTCTATTTTGCCCTAAAATGCATTCCGACCCCATAAACTTTATTTCCAGCAACCATTGTTATACCTGTAAATTGTTCACTATCATCGTTCTTCTCTTGTCTATTTTTTGGTGTTGTGATATAAATCTTCTCTAAATTAGCAAAATGCTTCTTAACACCTGGTCGGTTGCAGTTGTTCCAGTCTAATATTTTTGCCTATTTGAGCTTCTGGGGACATCTAATCACTCCTGCGAACTCCTTGGTTCACTTTGTGCTTATTGAACATACCTTTTAAGGTGAGGGGCGCTTTGTTTGTTTTAATTTATTTATTTTTGACCTTATGTAAGCAAACTATCGAATATATGCTATTTTATTTACTCAGCATTATAGCTATTTTGCAAAACTACATTATATTACTGAAGCAACGTTGGAGTGGATATAAATAACTTATGTTTACATTCACAATATGTTTGAGGTTGGACGGATTATCTTGTAAAAGTATGTCTAGTTGAGTGCATTCATCATCTTTTAGTAATTTTTTTGACTTATTTGCATGGTCGGCACCCCCTGATTTTTTGCTCTGATTTGTTTGAGCATTTTTGTCTTAGAGCTTTCGCTTAGAGCTTTGACTCCTTATGGAATGTCAGTGCTAATTGGTATTGACGGAGGATGAAATGACTGATTTGAAGAATAAGGGATCACCCTAAAGACGATGAGTAACTTATATGGTCCAAATCATCAAGAAGGCTCCATTGAAACATCCTAAGAACATTTTCTGATGAATGTCTTTCTCAAATAAAGTCAAAGAGAATTCACTTACCATAGCTATCTTTTTCCTAAATCTGAGAGAAGAGGGCACATATCGCCTTAGGGATGCTTAACAACAGTTTTTTTTTTGTTTTTTAGTAGTTTCATTTTGCAGCATTTTTTGATTTGTCTGTAAGGGTGCAACCAGTTCTCTTCTCCTTGTTTTACTTTGATAAACCCAGTTTATGATTATTTCCCTAGAAATTAAGTAAACAGTCTATGCAGAGTAAAAATTCAAGTGCAGAATAGCAGGTCACATCAAATAAATAATAACATAGCTGAAGTATGGTAATAGGGTTGCAAGAACAGCACTACATATTAGAGTCATAGCATATTCCCTACAGTTTACACAATTGTATCTTCATGTTTTTACATAGTTTACACATGTAGGCTGGATATTTGTTTGTAGTCTGTGATGTTTTATATAAGTAATATATACATGGTAAAGGATGAGTTTATTAAAACAATTCATGAAATATGATGCGTGGTTAAGTGATTTAGATATCTAAACCAGTTAGGTTTATAAGGTCCCAGTACCCTTTTGTTTCTATATTCAGTTACTTTAAGTTCAAATTACAAACAGTGTTTTGGTGTATGGTAGCCAGCTTATCAGAAGTCCCTAACTCTTTATGTGGAATCATAAATATCCATTGAAGTATATTCTATTTTCTAAAATTTTTATGTTTTGGTACGCACATGGGATGCAATAGGGCTGGTTGGGTGGTGGTTTGGAAACACTTGAGAGTCTTGACTGTCTAATTTGTTTTCAATGTCAAATATTGGCATATACTTGATGTCTCGCTCTTTATGGGATATTTGTGGTTCCTTCAAAGTCAAACTATTGAACTATTTATAAGTTTCCATTTCATAAAATGTGATTTTATTGTTCAATGGATTAAAAAATATTGCAAATATTTTACTAAACATCTGTCATGGGGTTCTAACTTGTCCATATTTTTTTGGAATTTTTTTTCATGTGATTTTAAGTTGAAAATTTTCTGGTAGTATCATTAGTTCATAAATAATTAGTTTGGAAGTAATTTGTTTTGCGATTGAGTGAGAATGTAGGATGGGACTTTTGAAAAGCAGGAACACCCTATTTTCGTTGGTGTCAGTGAGTGTGTCTTGAACACCTATCAAATTGGCCATTTATCCCACAGTTTGACACGTACCTGATGCATTTCTTTTTATATATATATATATAAAAAACACTCCATTGACATGGCCAGAGCAAGTTTGGTCACAAATTAGACACTTTTGTGAATATTTATTTGAATAATGAGGTATATACAGAGAAAGATGAGAAACAGATAAATACTGGGAGTGAATAAATAATAAAATAAAACAAAAAGGAGAAAGGAAAGTGAAGACTCTAATTTCATTATAAACAAACACTTTATTCTCATATGGGAATAAATTTATATTATATATGTATTCCTATTTTGCTTGTTCTCCTCGTGTTGATGTTCTAGAATAATGATGTATGAACGGGACTGAATCGATCCTGTCCCCTGTCCACTTCTGATTTTGTTCTTTTTTGGTTTTTGCTTTACTGCTTAACAATTTATTTTGAATATGATGCAAGTGGTTCCCTAATTTAGTTTCTTTATTTATTTTTTGTCTTTTCATTTTAGACTAGTGGAACTAAGCCATTGGGTCTCCTCAGACACTTAAAGCTAGATAAGCCATTGGGTCTCCTCAGACACTTAAGCTAGATATTATGTGTGAACTTACTTACCTGTCACTATGAGCACAAATATGTGAATTTGAGTCGGAGAACAAAAAATTTGCGGACTTTGCATTCCCCCACAACTTTATCATACACCCGGGCGCTGTTTTGTGCTTTTAGTTCCAACGTCATAAAATGTATGGAAGATCAGGCCTTGATAGATTTAAGAAAGCTCAATCCTCAGAACCGTTCGCTGTCACTGCAAATTCATCTTCAAACAATGTTCATCCCCCTGTCCAAGTACAAACTTCTCTCGTGCCTCAGTATCAGTCAAATGTTTCTCAAATACATTCTGGATTGGAGGCAGCACCTTCGGGGGGCCCAAGTCAGCAGGTTACTCAAGTCGGCGGGGGACAATCAACATGGCAGCCACCTGATTGGGCAATTGAGCCACGACCAGGAGTGTATTATCTGGACGTTTTGAAGGATGGTGAGGTTCTTGATCGTATACTTCTGGACAAGCGAAGACATATCTTTGGGAGACAATTTCATACTTGCGATATTGTTCTCGATCATCAATCAGTCTCACGGCAGCATGCTGCAGTAATTCCTCATAAGAATGGAAGGTGAGTTAGCATATACGTATCATCCTTCCTTGA
Source organism: Begonia masoniana (assembly GCA_022432975.1). Lineage (NCBI taxonomy): Eukaryota > Viridiplantae > Streptophyta > Magnoliopsida > Cucurbitales > Begoniaceae > Begonia > Begonia masoniana. The sequence continues at coordinate 14,858,263 of CM039516.1, forward strand.
CATGCTATGCTTATTTCTATTTACTTGTTTTGATAAGATAATTATCTGTACATTTACTTTGTACATTTTGCGACTAATTATTTTCCATTGAAATTGCTTCTTTTGGCTAAACGTACTTTTCTTTGACACTTGGGACTTCAAACTCTGTAGGTCATAAAATTATTGTGGGTCTGTGTATTCGAATTTATTTATGATAATTTGTTAATGCAGCATATATGTAATTGATTGGGATCTATTTATGGTACATTTGTTGCGGATTATTTTCCATGGAAAACATTTTGTTATCTTTCTTATCCTTGTCACTTGGGATTTCAAACTCTGTAGATCATAGAATTATTATGGGTCATGAATTTATTTATGATAATTGTTAATGCAGCATATATGTAATTGATCTGGGATCTGCTTATGGTACATTTGTTGCGGATTATTTTCCATTGAAAACATTTTGTTATCTTTCTTATTGGGATTTCAAACTTTGTAGTTCATAGGATTATTGTGGATCTGAGTATTCGAATTTTATTTATGATAGTTTGTTAATGCAGCATATATGTAATTGATCTGGGATCTGCACATGGTACATTTGTTGCGAACGAGAGATTAACTAAAGATTCTCCTGTCGAGCTTGAAGTTGGGCAGTCTTTAAAATTTGCTGCATCAACAAGAATATATATATTGAGAAAGAATAATGCTGCACTTTTTCCTCGACGACCTTCTCTGTCCGAGATTAATCTGCCAGCTGTTCCTGATCCATCTGATGAAGAAGCTGTTCTAGCTTATAATACACTTTTGAATCGATATGGTCTTAGCAAGCCAGATACATTGTCAGACACCAATAAGTCTGGTAGCTTAGCAGGGGGAAAGGATGATATTGGGCAATCTGAGAGACCCACTAAAAGAATTAGGAAGACGAAAGTGGCCTTTAGAGATCAAGTTGGGGGACTACTGGTGGAAGTTGTTGGGTATTCCGATGGTGTAGACGTAGAAACGGAGCCTGGTCCTATGGACGTAAAGGAAGGAAGTCTTGTTGGGAAATACGAATCACTAGTGCAAGTTACGTTAATACCCAAAGGAAAGGAACAATTCTCTTTCCAGGAAGAAAATACTTCTCAAAAAGGCGTGACTGATAAACTTCTAGAAGTCTTGAATAAGGTGAAAAATAAAACTACAGTGAAGGACGACCTTTATGGAGAATCCTTTTCCGGCAAGGTGGGTTCTTCCTGGGCATATGCTTCTGTCAATTCTGGAACCCAACTCGAAACGGCTCGAGTGAATTCCGGGAAAGACTCAAGTGAAAAATCTGGTGATGTTTCGATCCAAGCCGAGGAAGATGATGACGATTTGTTCGGAGACTAATAGGAAGAGAGATTACTTACTTGTTTCGGTGCGTGTTTCTTATTTATGTGCGTTTTGACATAATAACTTGAGGCTTTTGTAGTTATTTCGATAACTTGGAATGGGAAACGACAACAGGTCATGATTCTAGTATGGAAATGAGCACAGAGACTGCAAGTCGGAGCATTGCAAGCAGAGTGTGGAATAATTCATATCATCATGAGGCTTTTGATTTTTTTGCAGGCGTCATCTGAAAACGCAGCAAGGAATTCACCCAGAAAGTGATGAAGCTCGTGTCTGTAAAACTCGAGGTGTATTAAGTTCAGTTTTACAAGTTTTTGGTGATAATTAAGCTGTCATTTGATGAGGCATTCGCTAGTGGTTGAGTTAAAATGTGTCTCGCCTTCCCTTAAATTTTTTAATTTTTAACACCACGTAGTTGTTCATTTATAAACAAATAATGAATAAATGATACGAAAATGTCACGCCAGATAATAAAAATATCATCTATTAAAGGAGTTAAAAAAAGCGATGCAAGTTTGCAGGCCTAATATTAAGCTTATATTTGATGTAGAATTTTCGTATCGCTCATCTTTTGATGTGTCATTTATACAATTAATGTCGTATTTTAATTATTTATTATTTATTTTAATCAAATGTCGTATTTTAATTATTTATTATTTATTTTAATCATTACACTGATTAATGAATATCATATACAAGTTTGTAGCGTAAAAATATAATTCATAACATAATTCGTAAATTGGAATACTTCTAATTAGCAAGATTGAATGAAACCTCTAAGATGATTTTTTTTTTTTTTTTTTTTTTAAGAAGGAAATCATAAGATTTAAGAGACGTCAAAGTTCCCACAATAAATGTAAAAAAGGTACAAAATTAATTTCAAATGTAGCTTACTTTTATAATACGAGCGGAGTTAAGTTGTCTAAGTTGACCATTTCATAAACCATTCAAAATGTTTGACCTTGTAAAGAACATGTACGCATAGGTCAACCTTCAATGAATTGAGCTATGGTTTGGTTCATGGTAGTGAGTAATCATGCATCTTGGTTCAAACCTAGACTGCGTTTCGACCCGAACCGACCCAAAAATTTAATTTATATTTCCATGAATGAAAATTTTATTTTTCTTTTGGAACACAATCAAAATGGAAACATGGTTTGGTTAGGTTGGATGTCCAAACCAGACTCATACCACCCCTTAATGCTTTGTGTGCTATGGCCATTAGGGGTGGACACGGTCCGGTCTTTAAAACTGGACCAGAATCGTGGCCCACAGTTCTAGAATCGAAACCGGACCGCAAATGTCCAGTATCACATAATAAAATACATTTTTTAAACAAAAAACCTAGTAAACATAAATACATTAAGAAATATGCTTCACTAGTAACTAAAAATGTTCACTAACATATCACATACTTCACTAAGTACATTAACTACACATAATTCTAATTTCTAAATATATTTATCACGTTTGAAATACTTAACTTATCAAGAAACATAACTCAAATTCATAATTCAAAATAATAATTCTAAAAATAAAAAATTAAACTCAGGTTTGGGCTGGGTTAAATCCATTTCTAACGGGTCGACCCAGAGGCTGGCTATCTCACGATTTTGCTAGTTTTTCACCTCCGAGTAGAGATGGGCAGGGCCGGACCGCGGACCGACAACCAGACCAGACCACCAGTTTTGGTCCGGTTTCGGTCCCACCTCTCAGGATCACGATCCGGTCCTTGGTCCTCACCTCCCAAGACCATCGGTTCTCGGTCCGTGGCTCAAATTCTCGAAATACCCGAACCAGACCAATGTTAACAAAACAATCTGGTTTTTTAACGAAAAAAATCCCTCTCCACTCTTCATTCCTACTCCTACCCGTACCTTACCCAATTTCCAAAATCCCAAGTCCCCAACGCCAGTTGTGAAGTGCGAACTGCGAACACCCGGGACGTTCCTGCTCGGCTGCTGCTCCCAACCCCAACCTCAAAGGCGAACGCCCGACCTCGACGCCTCGCCTCGCCTGTCTTCGGCTGTTGCTGCTTCACGCTCACCTCGCCTCGCTGCTGCTTTTCCTGTATTTGAGATTCCTCAGTCCTTTGTCTTCACCTTGCTTGTCTTCAGCCAGTCCCTTTCTGTAAATGTAATTTTTGTGAAAGAAATTAGATAGTTCCAGACACGAGCTTCGTTCTTCATGAGGTTGAATTGGATTTTGGGCATTGAATTAAAGAAATTGAATAGGTGAATTGAGGTTGAATTTATGTCTGGAGGCTGATTTGAAAAATTTTAATATTTTGTAAAAAAAAAAAAAAAAGGGATGAGAGGAATCGGGACCGGACTGAAATTCCCAGTGCCGGTTTCCGGAAAAATTTCCCGAAACTTCGGTCCGGTTTCAGTCTGGACTTGAGACCGGACCGAATCGGATCGTGTCCACCCCTACCTCCGAGACCACGAAATGGACCATGGCCCCTGGTTTTTGAGGGTGTAGGACTGTTCGTGGTCTTTTTATGTGAAAGAACCGGACTGAATCGGAACTGAAACCGCGGTCGGTCCAGTTTTGCCCACCCTAATGGCCATTGCTATTGGAACTCGATTTCTTTGATGGGTCCGTGAAGGCTATCGGCGCACATTGCACCCGATATTTTGACTGAGTCGGTAGTATAAATCTCCAGATTCTCTGTGCAGACTTGAACTGCAGACTTCTGATCTCCTGATTTTCGATAATACTTACCGCCATGGAGTCCTCCTTTTCCTTTGTTCGTCGAAACTGCTTTCGTGGGCTGACCTTTTTAATCTTCCTTTCTCAATTTTCGAGTTGCTGAATGTCTTCAAGCAGATATTGAAATTCAAAGATCGAAACTATGGCCTTCCTTTTGATTCTTCTGTTCGCGTTTGGTTTCCTCACTGGAATTGTGGCGATTATAGCTGCCGAAGCTTTTGGAGTGTTGTTCATTATAAACAAGTTGAAGCGGAGGGCCGAGAAGGATGAAGCGTTTGTCAAAGCCGCCGCTTCGGAGCAATCAAACCTCGATCCGCTTCAATCCCTGGAATTTCTCTCTCGAAAGCAGGTTTCTCTTTTTCCCCGACGTAGCTGTAGCTATTCTCTTACTCTACGTCGATTTGGTTGCCTTCGTTCCATTTTGACGTGATCACTTTGGCAACAATGGAGGAAAATGAAATATTTTGCTGAGATTTCTCTAACATTGTATCGCCTACAGTACTACCTCATATTAATTGTTCCAGGAAAATTGATTAACATCCTTCATTTTCTCTTGTTGATGTATGAGCATTTTTACCTCCTTGTTTCAGCAATGCTTATTTTTGTGACTTTTTAATAGTTACCATCATTCACTTACACAAGGCGTTATTAGGTCCATGATATTTCTTTTTTCTTTTTATATAATAGACTTCCATTTAGTTTGTTTGGTAAGTAATAAAAATTTACGTCCATAAAAATACCTGCACCAAACCAAGCTTAGTTTTTGGGAAGATAGGTTAGGTATCTTTTATGATGTATGTTTTTAAATTTCAATGCAACTTCGACGGGATATGTTTTTCTTATGAGAAAACCACTCAAGGAAGGACAGACATTGATTCCATCATTTGTGATGTTGAACTGTGGGAGATCTTCTGGGATATTCTCCTTTACTTAGCCTAGTCTCAAGGAAAATACTGTTTCCTGCAGACTCAAAGAGGCACCTTTATTGCAGAAAAGCAGGAGGATCTCTCTCCCAACATTAATGGTTTCATCCTTGTGTCCTCTTAAGTGTCTTGTTGTAGTATATAATTCTTCTATATTTATTGTTTTTTTAATAGGGATATGTTTGGATTCTTGAAGCGAGGCCTCAAGAAGAAATGGAGAAAACATCTAGAGAGCAAAAGAAGAAAAAGGAATTAGTAGTGGTATCACCGGTGAGAAAATATGCTAAAGTGAACGATCGATCCTTAATCATTGTAGAATCAGATGGTTCAAAGAATATTGTTCATTTGAAAGATTGGTCTGTACATGCCGTTTCAGCAACAAGCTTACCATCCAAAAAATGGTACGATTTCAAGATCGATTCTCTCTCTCACAATTATAACCATTTTTAAATTAGCTGTGTAAAAACCATGAATATCAAGGCTTACAAGTGAGGAGAAAGTATAAGAAAAATTAGATAGTTAAATTAAATAAACATAATGCTAAAAGCTTAGCATGTTAAGTTAGAAAGTTTTGTAGTTGCTGCATCACCATGGCTTTTGCTCTACAAACAAGTTCCTACCTCAAGGTTTCACTAGTAACATTTTGTCTCCAAATGGTGCCATCCCCTTGCATGTGCAGCCTCGACATCCGGTTGCAAGTATTATAATATCAACCTTATGGTGAACTCTCATCCAAGCACATGATGCATTGGGAGGCGCTCTGTATCAAAATCAAATTTTTTTCTTATATTGTCTAGGGAGCTCTTTTTAAGGTAACACTTGGGGTGGTGGAGTGCTGAGACTAGTAACCATGTCCAAAGAATCACTCTGGCTTTCTTTTTGGACTCAGCAACCTCTCACTTGGCTGGCCTCACATCATCCCCCCATCTTCATGATAAAAAGACCCTCGTTTATTTCATAACTCATGCCATGAGCTTTCCACAATTCTTTATGGTTATTGTGTGCGGAGCTTTTTGCTCAACGTGCCTCTGTCTCCTAGCTCAATCAGAAGTAGACAAATTTATGTAAGAGATCTTTGGCCTTAAAGGTAAGCTTCCTTTCAAGGTTCAAGGTTTTAATCTTCTTGGATGCATATTCTTGGGGTTGCCCCTTGTAATAAGATTCCAGTGATTTTTTTTATTTGTGTTTGGAAACTTTTGAGAGTTGTATGAGTCCTAAAGATTAGTTGAGAGGCATTGTAGCTGATCTAGACATGTATGGACAGAGAACAATTAATAATTTATAATCTTAATAGTAAATAGCCAAAAAAAAAAGAAGTAGAATTGCTAATCTTATCAATGTAGGTAAAAGAGTTTGAATATTGACTTAATATTTTGAATTAAATGTCAACTAGGTTCACATCTATTAAGGATGGATTTAGCTCACTAAAACTTATGTTCATATGCTTAACTTTAATGAACATAATGTCAGTTTCATGATGAATATAAATGGATACTACATTTGTTCTTATAATTTGTTTAATATCTTTTTCTGATGATATCAAGCCAATATAATATGGAAAAACACTGTCATTTTAGTAGATATTTCTGCAAGTGATCTCAAAATTCACATTTGATTTAATTCACAGGGCCAAAAGATTTCCCATAAAATTGGAAAGCAATACATCTGCAATCTATAATGGGAGTAAATCATTTTACATGTATCTTGAGACTACCTGGGAAAAGGAATCATGGTGTAAGGCACTCCGTTTAGCTTCGTGCAACAACAATGAAAGGCTTGAGTGGTTTGCCAAGTTACATGAAGACTTCCATCTCTATTTGTCATCCTTTAGTACAGGTTATCCCTCATTTACAAAACCCTATGGAGGTTTCTTTACTGAACCAATATGTAAGGAGAATAGACTTGAGGGTTATTCTTCCAAACTTCGCCTGTTTTGGAAAAAGTTTTCGAAAAAGACTTCAAAAGTTGGTTTGGAAAGCAAGGTAAATTCTTCTTTGTCAGGGCGTGAAGAGATAAAGCCTAATGAGAAGTTTCATGCATTCCAAGATTCTGTTAGTCAAAGCAGCCTAATAAAGGTTCCTCCAACAACAAAAAAAAATAAAGGTTTTGTAGATGGGAATGTGATCTCGCCAGCACTATCAAACTTGACTCATTCAGGAAGCGAAAGTCGTATGTCTGTGGTCTCCGAGGCAGATTGTGATGACAAAGTTGGGTGTGATGAGGGAACTCTCTTTTGGAATTTGTTGATTTCTCGGTTCTTTTTTGATGCCAAAAACAGTGAAGAAATGAATAGATTCTTGCATCAACGAATTCAGGTAAATTATTATGCTAAAACTACTTGGAGTTAATTTTAGTAGGTTTGGTGCATCAGTTGATATTGGCACACTAATGGCCCGGCTCATCTTAACCCATGAACCAAGTGAATCCTTACTCAGCGAATGTTATTTTTTTTTTGTACCGTAAGTGGATAATTAGCTTAATCTAGATGTTACTTCATTTCATTCTACATCTGTTGAGCGAGGAGACATACGGATGTTGAGCAAAAAGCTCCACGCACACACCAACAGATGACTTCCACTGTTAGTGGAAATTGATTCTACTGGTACCTATATTTCATTCTAATATTTTGCACTTTATGCTTGAAGAAGAAATTTTACCTTGCATTTCTTTTATCAATAAAATTTTACCTGGCATTTGCCTGCAAGGATCATACAAAAGGACTTTTTCTGATTCAAGAACTCTTCTTCCTCATTTTACAATTTTTTTGTGGCAGTGGGAACTGTAATAGGGAAGGCAATTATCTTATTTATAATTAGTGATGAGTGAGAGAATGTCTGATTGATTTGAACATCATAATCAATTGCTAATATAAATGTAAAAGGAAAAAGGTATTTTTCTTCATCACTTGATTTTAACTTGGCAGTTTTAATTTGGTGTGTTGTGGTAGAGAGCTTTGTCTGATATGAGAACCCCCAGTTACGTAGGCGAAGTCATCTGTTCCAAAATTAGTGCTGGAAATCTCCCTCCCTATATCAATGCTGTGAGGGTTCTCCCATTGGAGTTAAATGAAGTATGGGCAATAGAGGTTGACCTAGAGTATTCTGGAGGTTTCATCTTAGAAATTGAAACAAGACTTGAAGTTCGGGAACTGGACAACCAGAAGAGCATAATAGATAAAAACTTAGACTCAACCTCGATAAGGGAGGTCTCATCAGTTCTTCTTGAAGATTTTGAGAATATTGAAAAGCAGTTGAATTCAGAAGGAACGGAGCCGGAGAAAGGTGATCTCCCAAATAATGTCTGTCTCAAACCTGGAAGAATTAATTTCTTTTTCAGTATTGTCTATATTCAAGATATTGATTATGATGCATCCTATATTTTAAGTTTATCATGATACTATTAGATATAGGAGTTATCATCGCTGTTTTTTACAGGGCATTCCAGAAGAATAATAAGTGAAGTATAATAAAAATCGTTTTTGTGCTTCTTCTTTCGGATTGGATAGGAAAAGAACAATCATAAAATGGCTTCAATGGCCTATTTATGAAGTATTATTTGATGTAATGCAAGAATTGCGTCTGAAAGTTAAGAGGAAGCAAAAAAGAAAAAAGAAAAAAGAAAAGCTAATACGTATGATGTTGAGGGTTTTGGAGGATGAAGTAGATTTAATAAAGAACATTTGAGACAGTGAGAATGAATATTCAACAAGGAGAAGAAAAAATAGTTTAGATCAAATAACTGCTTGGTTTTATTGGATCTCAAAGTAGGTTTACGCATCTATATCAAATTATCTTGCACAAATAGTAGCTAATTGGTGTCCATCCGTCAATTTATGGTGTTTGTTCACTAGTACCACCACTCTGCTTCTTGTTTATGCTCTCTTAGAATTGTGTAATGCATTATTACCCAACTTTACATTCAATAAAAAAAAAAGAGTTTTTTATATATAAATTGAATACAAGTTTGACATGTTTTATTGCAGATGGGTTAAGGAATTCAAACCCTACTTCGTTGCCCTCATCTTCCACTTCTGAATCTAGGTGGAAGTCAGTGATAAATTCTATTGCCAAACAAGTTTCACAGGTACGAGGAATGCTGCTCAACTTTTGTGGTTTAATTTGTACTTCAAGAAAAGGAAACTGAATAAGCTCTGAGCTGCACTAAAGATGGCATAAAAAAACATCTAACTTTTCATTTGGGCTTTTATTTATTATTTTTAGCTCACCTGTGGGTAAATTGGTCACTTTATCTTTTCTTTTCTGGTTGTTTAATGTTTTGCGACCCTATAAAGTTTTAAAAATAAAATTTGGAGATGGCCTATGATCGAAATAATTGGACATACTTATTTGACCAATTTAAACTTTGGATTGCTGGTCTTAATGCCACCGTTGATTCCTCATACAAGATTGATGCTTGGCTATAATGACTTGGAACTTCATCTTTCAAGGAATTTTTATCTTATTTAGAGTAAAAGGGTCTGACTAAAGTCTATTATTTTCATAGGTATATAGCTGTGTGCAGGTGTTTTACACTCATTGAGTTGTGTCCTTATCTGCAAAGGGTCTAACGAAACAAATTCATATTTGATCTATTGTGAATATAGTATGGAATTTTAATTGTGATTTCTAATGGAGATTGAGAGAACTTTGGACGCTGCATAATTGAGTCATCGCAACTTTGATTTTCAGGACGTCATTTTATTGCTTGTTTTGTGAGAATGAAGTGTAGCAACTCGACAAAATAAGTAAAACTCCCCTGACAGAACCTAGAACTTCACAAATCTGGAAACCTGTAGACTTGGTTTCTTCCCTCTCTGCAAAAATTGTAAACTTCCAAAAATAAACATGAAAACATCCCCCCGACTATTTTCTTAAAGTGTAATACTACTAATGGTCCCCACAAATCCTACTCCTGCGTAAACATTCCCCACTAAAGTTTGCCAATATAACTGATTTTGCCACCTCAGCAACAACAAAGCCCAAACCGCTCTTGTTAGCTAATTGGACTGTTTTTGCTTCTTGCTATAAGATTTCCAAAACAGCCTTGTGCTCTCCTTGTCATTCATAGCAATACTTCCCCCCTCAAACACAGTCTTGCTGTCAAGGTTGTAAGAAGGGAATCTGATTTTATTTTGATTACAGCTATTCCCAAGTTGCCTTCTCAGCAGGTTTGTCACACAGTTAACTAGACACTCCACAACTCCTTGGATCATGCTCTTGTTGAGTACTTGATCAAGGAAGAGGCATGCTTCTTCTTTGTATCGCACACAACCGGTGAGGTAGACAGCAAGTGTTCACCCATGACTTTCTTGAGTTTGAAAACATGAAATACCTAGTGGACTTTGTATTCCTCCTGCCGCGACAATTTGTAGGCCAACTCCCAAAGTCGTGAAACCACCTTAAAATGTTGGTGCCAATTTGTTGTTAACCCTTCTTTGCACTTTGTTTTGGCTGTAAGGTTTAAGTTTCAACCATGCCAAAACCCTCACTTGAAATTGGCTATCCATCCTATGACAAGCTGCCTTATCCTTGGTCAAGATTTAATCCTAGATTATTGAATTATTCATTTGTCTCTCTTTCTCTCTAAGAAGCCCTTAGAAAGGGTTGGTCTTTGTCAGTTATTAATTAATGTATAATTATGTTTTTTGACATAAAAATATTATGTAATTGCAGATTTTTAACAAATTTTGTAATTCCTAAATGTTCTATATAATGAAAGGAACTCTCACAAGGAGAGCAACCAATTCAATCCATTTTGACATGGTATCAGATCCATTGTTTTAAATTTTTTGAGTCAATCTTGGTTGAACAAAATTATTCTATAATTAAATTTTAGTTGTGGGAGTATTATTTTTTGGGTAAGTTCCAAACTGAAATTTTGGATATATTTTGGAGAAGAATTTCTGGTTGTTGGTATTGCTCTCTTTCCAAAAAGCCAAAAATTGTTGTCAAATTTCCAGCCACGATATTCAGATTTTTGCAGAACCTCCGTCAATGATTCCTCAAGCTGTTTGACGAGATTCTTTCTATGGTCAGATAACGATTCCAGACGGTCATACTTTGAATTTTTGGGTGTTTATAGAAAACAATTATCTTCCTATTGTTGCTTAGTTTCTTCTCTGCTTGCAGTTTCTTCTATACTGCGGAGCTTTCCCTGTAACGACCAATTTTTTTTCATGATATAAGAAACCGTTTTTTCTCTTACATCTCTTCGTACTAGTTTGAATCTTATTGATATTCCTACATGTTATTCAAAGACTATAAAACATGATTGTTGGCACAAGCCAATGACAGAAGAAATTTAGGCACTTGAAGATGATCAAACTTGGGATGTTGTTAAATGTCCTACTCATGTCAAACGTATTGGTTGTAAATAGGTTTACTCGATCAAGTTTCATTCTGATGGTTTTCTACATTGATATAAATCACGAAAAGTTGTTCTTGACAACAAAGAAGAGTTTGAGGTAAACTATGAGGAGACCTTTGCTATGGTTGCTAAAACGACAATGGTAAGAGTGATTCTTTCTATTGTTGCTTCATGCGATTTGGCCATTTCATCTCCATTTCTTCTTGGTGAACTCAAAGAGAAAATTTACACGGTTCTGACGCCGAACTTGTCCTCTTATTCTTCAGATGTATGTAAGTTTAAGTAATCGTTATATGGGTTGAAACAAGCTTCTTACACATGGTTTGACAAATTTCGGACAACCTTACTTAATTTCTCCTTTCAACAAAGCTAATAGGATTCATCTTTGTTTTTTTGCAAAACATTCACAGAGATTGTTTCCCTTCTTGTTTTTGTTGATGATATTGTTATTATTGGGTCAAACCCTATGTTAATAGCTAGTGTGCAACATATTCAAGCCTCCTTTCGTTCGAAAGATCTTGGTCATCTTACTTTTTTGGATTTGGAAGTTCATATTAATTATTCTTGTATTTTCCTGAATCATAACAAGTACACATAAGATTTGCTTTATCTTATTGGTCTTCAATATTCATCTTCAATGAATACTCCATTGGAAGTCAACACGAAATATCATTCTAAGGAGGATAATCTACTTTTCAGTCTTACTTTTTATAGATAGTTGGTGGGTAGCTTAAACTACTTGACTATTATTCTGCCGGACATTTCATTTACAATTTAGTAAGTCAGTCAATTTTTGAAAGCTTCTTGCAATTTACATATATCTATTCTTCAATGAATTATATGTTATCTTCATAGTCAGGATGTCCTCATACTTGAAGGGATTTAATTTCTTGAAAGAGTAAAAAACAAGATCTGAGTCTCTAAGTAGATATCCTCCCAAGCTCACTTCGGAATAGGCAATAGTTGTAGGACCCACGTGGGCCTTGAAGATTAGACATTAGTACGCTTACAAATCGTACAACCAACTATCATCTGTTTTACATATTTTGCCAAGCTCTTGCAAAACACGTTTGCTCTAATGCACTCGATAGTCCGCCAAATATCCTAGTGTTAGCTTGTGGGAGAAGAGTGTAACTCATTTGGGAATTTCTGTAGTCAATCTGAATTTGGTGGAATAATTATCTTACACTTGAAGGGCAGAGCCCAATTTTACAAAGCGAACATGGAATCTTGATGGGTGCGCATCAGATTGTCATCCTTGATCTTACTTAGCTTCTCATCTCTCATAGTTTCCTTCTCCAAGAGGGTCATGTCTAGAAATTGTTGGCAAGAGTAATTCCTTGCCTAACCACCCCTCTCGCCGAGAGAGAGAGAATCTGCCTCCTTTTGTCCTTTTCCAGGTTTTAGGCTATGTCAAATTAGTAGCCGATCAACTTAACTAATCATTTATGTTGCTCCGGTGTAGTCAAATATTATTATACTAAAAACTTAAATGAGCGTAGATCTATAAATGTTGCACACTTCCTGCCAAGTAAATAAGACCGCAATTTTTAATTGCTGAGGACAAGAGCCACAACTCCCTCTCATAAACTGAGAACATTATAACGTAGTACATTGACACACAATTGAGACTGTGTAATATTTATCCATATATTGATTTGAGTGATAGATTAATATTTTTTTTTTCTGTTTCATAGTCTTCTTTTCTGCATTCACATTCTGATTAACTCTACTTTTTTAACATTGATTATCATTTTGAGTACATTTACGTTAAGTCATCAAATTAATTTAAGGAACTGCTAAAATATTGTTTAAAAGTCAACTCAATTTAGAAAGTAAATTTTTGTGCAAGTTGCGTTTATCTTTTTTTATTCTTTTCTCTCCATTTATTAGATGTAATGAACAAAATTTGAGAACCATTTTAATATTTTTCTAGCTCAAGCACATCAACAATATGATTAATTGTGCAGTTTATTGTCACAACGATTTTAGAATTGTGCATACTTAATGCTTCTTGTATTCTAAAGATACTTGAATATTCAAAAGTTTTCCATACTTGTATTATTGTCATTGGTCTCATGTCTTCAAGCTTTGGTTCAATGACGTTAGTTGGTATAATTCAAATGATGTATATTATGCTTCAAGATAAAATTTAGATAATTTCTACTTTTAAAAAAATGCAATTAATTGATTTTAAATGTTACACACTTAGAGAAGTCATACTGTATAAATTTACATGTGAGTGTATTCTGATAAAAAAACAATATTAATATACTCTTGTGATACTTCATCCGATTTTTAGCCTTCCCAAATGTTTGCTTGAGTTTTCCGTCAACATTTTTCCATTGATAATTCTTCAATCCCAATCCTCAAAATTTTCTGACTTTATTTTAATTTTTAAATATAGGCACTACATTTCCATGAGTTTCAAAACTTGTCCAAATTATTTATTTGTTGAGGTTGGGGTATTCTTAATTTTGGTGGAATAAATCTGACCTGGATTATGTTTCTATCTTTTCTATTTTGTAATTTTTATATTAGATTAAAATATGCATAATTAATAACATATACTCAAATGATCTAACTCAAGTCCATACTATATTGCTGACAATCATAACCATTAATGCTTATTATATTGTTTGCTGCACATTTGTTGTGCTTGACTGTAAGCCGGCAACCAGAGTGGTTACTGCATATTTTTTGTGCTTTCCTGTCAGACAACTACCCAATATAGGCATGATAATAACTATTTGAATGCTGATTTGGGTTGTGCTTTTAAAGAAGAACAACTGAAATGTATGGTTTGTGCTTTTAAAGTAGAACAACTGAAATGTATGGTTCCTGAAATTATTATTTTTATTGGGCGCTTGAAATAAGTGGAGCTATGATCAAGAAATAAGTGGCTCCTTGAAATGATCTATGTTTCATATTATTGTTTATTTGTTGTAGGTGCCTATTTCTCTGGCAATAAAGGTTGCATTTCTAAGAGGGACACTGAGGTTACATATAAAGCCACCTCCTTCTGATCAGCTGTGGTATGGGTTTACATCCATGCCTGAAATAGATTTCCACATGGAGTCTTCTGTAGGGGAGCGTAAGATTACTAGTGGACATGTGGCTTTACTATTTGCTAATCGGCTCAAGGTATGGAAATGTTTGTTTCAACTACTATTTGACATCGTATTCTCATATGAAATTGAAATGAACATTTGGCACTGCATGTTCTTTTACTTGGACGGACTGATTTATAATGTTAATGGCCATTTTCGAAATAAAAATACCTTTATAATCAAATAACTAAATTAATTGCGAGAATTTTATACATCATAATTTGCGATGGTGGAAGCAGCACCAAACAATTTTATCCACCAAATGTCACGGAAGGTTAAATGTAAGCTGAAAAAGTCATCCTTATGAGGTAATAACTTGTCTGAAATGGAAGGAAATTACGATTGATGTCAAGGGTTGCCAATTATAGAGTGTAATTGACTGCGTCACAGATTCAGAATAGTTTGTCGCTAAATTGAATTTTCGAAGGACAAAAAAAACTGCCATAAATAGTGTAGACAAACATATATGTTTTTCCTTTTCTTAAGGTTTGTCAAACCATATTAGATGTTGTTGTAAAAATGAAAAGAAAAGGAAAACTTTGTTTTCTGGTTAGCTGCAGCTTATTTTGTCAATTTTGCAGGCAGCAATCCGGGACACTCTAGTTCTCCCCAACTGTGAAAGTCTATTGATTCCATGGATGATAGCAGAGAAGGATGATTGGGTCCCACAAAAAGTAGCCCCATTGATATGGCGCAAACAAGAGCAAACCGATCCAAACATTGTGTCTGAAACGCAGAGCCTCAACCATGATGCAGTAAAAGGCAAGACTGAAGCTGCCGAGACAGTATCCATCGACCAATCAGAGGGCAAGCCTCAAAAGCCAAAGAGCATACAACCTTCTCAACAAACTATCTCTGAATGTTCAAATGCATCAAAACTTTTGGCCGAAGATGGTATTAACACGACATCTAGTGACGCATTTGATGAAATAAGAGTCCCTCTATTAGGAAATGTTGCCCCGCTGGCGTCTTTTGAACTAAAAAGGGACGACACCCCTGCTCAATCGCCCACAAGGTCTAGGTCTATGACTTCACATGGACAAGGCGATAATAGCCCTGAAGAAGACTATGCAAAGCCGAAGAGAATAGGAAGAAGAGAAAGAATGCTTGATTTGCGTAAGAAAGTGGGAGAAAAACTCGAGGAAAAGAGGCGACATTTTGAAGAAAAAGGCAGGAACATTGTCGATAAGATGCGAGGACCGTTAAACGACTTGTAGTAGGGCAATGATGGTTGTTTCTAGAGGAACAGAAGCTTTGCAGATTATCAACTTGTAATCCATCTGAAGTTTTACGCCCTGGTAGGTCAACACAAAAAAAAAAAAAACAAGAAGAAGAAAGAAGAGTGATAGGTTGATTTCTTTGGACCAGATTAATGTTGACGTAAAGATATTGAGGAAAAAAGTGTATAGTTGCATCAGGTAGAGAGCATTCTTAGCCTTGGTCTTGATATTTGATTGATTATTTGATCAATACTTGATACATAGATTTGAACACTTTCCACATATTCATTTACACTTTCCATATTAATATTGAAGTTTAATCTTTCAACATTTGTAATTTTGAGGAAATTATTTAACTTCTCCCTTGTAATAGGAAGATTAATGCATCAGGATCTTTCTTCTAATACTACAACTCTTTCTTTTGATTCCTAATACTAAATTTGACAGCTTCATCTTTATTTACACACACAAAGAAACTGGGAGGATTGCATTATCTTCTTAAAATCACATTATCATTAAACGTATGATACAAACGTGAATCCAACATGCCCTCTAATTAAACCATAACCTGATCTCAATGCTTTTTTGTTTTTCGATGTAATTTAATCAATGCAAGATCTAGTAAAATGGACACTGAAGCTACATCGACCGCATTCTAGCACCTTTGAATAACAATGCTTACCACACACATAGCATAACAGCGGAGGTTTCCACGTCGGCTATTCAACATAAGTGAGGGGATGGTCATGAAAAGAGAATGTGTGAGTGGTTCCATGTTTAATATACGGAAAATCCCCAAGAGCACAATCAATATGAGCAAAAAAGGTACATTGAATACAACAGTAGAACCAATCTTCTGGATTTCTCTCATTTTCGCAAATGTCACAGTAGTATTCGCTAGATTCATCTTCCTTCTCGAAGGCAAGGCTGAGAAGATGATCATCGTATCTATGTTTAACCCTATGTGGAAGTTTTGCACAACAATATCCCAACACATACTCACATTCCAAGCATACCAATATAAAGTGACTATCACGACCACAACCTAGGCATTTCTCAAAATTTCTTATTCGAGGGTCGGGAAAGAATAGCCAGTGTTCGTGACATGGATGTTCTAGCCCTTCCATCAATTTGACACAATGAAAGTCAATCCTCAAGAGACAATCTTGCAATTGACAGTTATACATGAAACCGTTGTAACTCTTTTTACATTCACGACAATATTGAAACTCTTTAACTAGATTGAGGTGAAGAGGATGAAAATGGAATGGGAACATTTTGGTCTTCGGCATCTCAACACACCGTTTGTGGATATAAAAACCACAGTCCTTGCAACTATAAAATGGAGAGGATATGAGTGTGACACAACCCTCACAATATATATGATCCTCTGGATCTTGCTCATTCAAAGTCAACTCATGCTGGTGAGTCAAGTGTTGAATTTTACCATATTTGTTGGCATCCCCTAAGTTTTCTATGGAATTGTGAGATCCCTCTGACGATGATTCGAAAAATGATATATTTGAGTCTTGGATTTTCTCCTCTAATACAACAACTCCTGTCTCTTGCGCGCAACTCAAGTGCGTAGCATAATTGCACTTGTAACAATAGTAAGCTGCATAATCAACATTTACCTCTATGTAACAAAGCTGGCATATCAGCTTGTCACACTTGTGGACAAAAGACATAAAGTAGGTGAGTTTAAGGACATGATTGCGTCCGTCTACTCTAAGAAATCTTGACAACTCCGCACATTTTTTGTGTACCATTAGATGACAGCCAATGCATTGCCATTGGGAGAAATAAACTTTCTCACCACAAGCATCGCAAGCTAATTTCTTAAATGTCTTGATTTCAACAAAGCTATGATGGTGATCATATTGACGTTCAGAATCGTGTAAAGAAAAAAAACAATCCACGTGAAGTGTGAATCCACATTGAAGGCAGCGGTAATCGAGTTTCCTCACTTCTCCACCACAACAACCACAAGAGGTTGATTGGGTTGTTGCAAAGAGAATGAGGGAATGCTTGGGATGAACGTGGCTCTTAATCTGACCCGGTAACTCGGCGCAGGATTTATGAAGAAGGAAAGGGCACAACTCACAGCCGTAGCTCGGAGAGGAACCAAGTTCTTCCATACAGAGGACGCAGGATGGATGGTCATTTCCAGTACACGCCCATTCTTTCTCATTTACCAGCAAAGTCAAGTTGTGATGGTGGGAGCGATGTTGAATATGTTTCTCCCCCACTCTTTTCATGGTATCCCTTGGATTTGAAAAGGCACATTTTGGGTTGATGAAAAGGTCGTGTTCTAGGCAAACATAAAAAGATATACCATCTTGGCCACAGATTTCGCAAAGTCTACGAATAGATACGAGAAAAAGGGATCGTTCGGGATGGAGGAAGCTAACCTTGATTTGTTTAGGTAGATTCGCACAAAACTTATGAATCCGAAATTCGCATCTTAATCTAGAGCAGAAGAAGAAAGGAGCAGATATTGACTCTGAGCACACAAAGCAATTTACACCGTTTGTCTCAAGAGAAGTAGGCTGCTCTTCCTCCAACACTAGGAGGTGCTGGTCCAGGCCATATTGGAAATAATCCTTCTCCCCAGTGCTCTCCGAAACAATGTTACCTTCTTGGTCGATTAGAAGAGCACACATGATGTGAAGGTCGAAGTTGCATCGAGGACAACGGTATACAAATCCGTTTACTATTTCCTCGCAGGCATCACATTTGCAATCATTTGCTGGATCTGAAAGGAGGAGAGAGAGAGCGTGTTGAGGATGGAGAGGATGGCCTAGCAAGCGGGGAGGAAGCTCAGGGCATGATTTGTGAAGGTGAAATTTGCAGGTAAAGCAGCTGAATCTTGGACCACATATTAGATCCTCGCATCCCCAGCAAACCACAGGTTCATCTTGATTGTCTTCTGGTTCCCCATCTGTAAAGAGCAGCGAATGGTCATGGCTCTTGTGTACAATCTCCATTTTTACTCACCCTTTTCTTGGAATTTTTTTTCCTTTCCCTCTGTTAGCTGCCTCTTTGTTTCTTCTACTTATGCTTTGCAGCTTCTAAGAATCTGGGAATACAACTACAGGAAAAGAGAGTAAAGAGAGCCAGAGCTAAGCATGGGATGAGAGAGAGAGAGAGAGAGAGAGAGAGAGAGAGATAGCAATTATGATGGATTCAAGACTTTTCTTTAAGAGAGATGTACTTAAAGAACGCAAGCTTGGTAGGGTCGTCTGGAGAAGTCCCTTTCCTGCAACTACCCCTCGGGTATTATGCGAAGAGTCGAATTCAATTACTAAAACTTGTATTCTTAGAGCAAATACACACAGAATAGAACCTAAATCCAGTCATTTTCGCTCTCGTCAAACAAGTTTTCGCGGCCGTAGACTGGAGGAATGGTTGGCGAAGCTGCTTGCTTTTATCTGCAGCCATTAAAATGGCAAAGGAAACGGCTTAAAGATTGAGGGTACCGATGTTTGTTTGTAGATAACATGAATTATGTGAATGATTAAACTGTGCTATTAATATGATTATAAAATGAATCATTAATTAGTTAGAAAATTCCAATCCTTCTTTAAATTGACCGTTGTTGTCGCACTGTCCACTTGTCTTAAGTATTCAAAAATCAAAATTTCATTCTCCTCTCTCTCAATCTTATTGACAGAATGAAAGGGTAGAACTCATTCCAAAAGTTATCTCAATGATTGAAGAAATTTCCTAATATTATATACTGTACCGTTGTTTTATTCTCTGTCGTCGATGTGAGATATTCACACTCATCTCCTCCCATGACGATGAGAAATTGCCGAAAATGTTCTCCTCTCAGGCATCGTCACCACTTTTGCCTATCGTGCAAGCCGTGAAACCACCAGAAATTGGGTTCAATATCGAGAGATACAAGCAGGATTAGTAGCTGGTATATGCCACAAGGTGAGATATTGGGATTTATGCAAGTAATGGAAAGAAGCTTTTGGCTATTCATGGTTGTGTTGAAGAAAGGATCGTCAGATCAACCAATCTAACTCTATCAAGTCCAATTATGGTTCACTAATCCAATTATTCGATTGGTCTTCGAATTTTGTAATCTCTCTTTTGTGCTCCTCAGAATAGACAGAACTTTTGTATATGAGTGAGATTTCTCAAAAATAATATCTTACTAATTCAGTGTTCCATATAAAGAAGTCTTCATTGACTCAAGAAAAGTAAAGTAATAATGAATTAGTATGCAAGAGAAACAACTTACGTTTTCTCATGGCATGATAAGTAACTTTTGCCACACTCATAATGCTTGTTCAGTAAAAATCTCTTCCTTCAAACTCCACGGTTGAAATAAATTTCAGAATCTAGAATTCACCAAAATTTTCTATCTTATAAATTGCTAAATTCGACTTTTTTCTCTGAGCTAAATCTCGTAACAGATTTTTGTAGAGACTGAAATCAACTTGAAAGAGCTAAAATTAAAAAAAAAAAAAAACAAAGACAAAGTATGAGAGTTACATAAAGAAAAAACACCATGCTTTTGTGATAACGAAGCCAGTTTGGCCCTACCATTTTCTGCCTCTTTTATTGTGGAGAAAGAATCATCACTATTCACTCATGTACATCTCTCCATCAATTGTCACATTACACTTGAAGTGGCCCCTCACGCTCACACGAGTACAAAGGGAACTTTAGATTTTTCTTTTGAGCATGGTATATCGTAGTTGATTCTTGTACATACGTTTGGGTTCTATCGATTAAAGAAATATAATTTGTAAAAATAAAGATAAAATGGAGAAAGAACTAATGAGTAAGTCAATGACTCCATACTCTGTGACAAGCTAAGAATAACTCCAAGAGACAATAAATTTGCAAAAACAATAAAGTATCAGTATTATAAAAAAAGCTATGTCGACTTTATGGTTATTTTATGTGCATAAGTAAACTTTTGCAATTTTCTATAATACTGAAACCATAGTTGCATTTAACTGTATGTAGAAACATAATTATTACTTTCCAATTGGTTGTTTTTGCATTAATTGATAACTTCGTCAATCTTAGAAATTAGTGTGCCTATTGTATTTGCTTCTCCTTATGGTTGGTCGGATAATAAAAATATTGCATTTTTCGATACATCAATATGAATTATATTAATCTTTTTGGTGGGTATCCTTAATTCTCTCATCTCTCGAAATGAATATGTTAGTTCTAAATACAAAAATATAATAAAACTCTTTTTGCAAGAAATCACATATCTAGAACAACAAAACTCTCGAATGAGAGTATGAGAATGCATCCTTGTTTATAGTTAAATTGTTTTCTCCAAACTAAATTACTTGCCCCTGATACCCCAAAGTAAGAACAATATTAACCCTAATAACATAATTTTATATTCTAATATCAGGTTTGTGATACTTTACCAGTAGCAACATTATTAGGGAATTGCTATTTCCTTTGTCTCCAAAGAAATTTAAAATAAGCAAATGATATTATAAGAAAGAGATAAAAGTTCTACAACCATTATTTATAATTAAATTAATGATCCTTACCTCTATGAGCATCATAGTCAGGGAGATCTTAGCTCATGCCATTAACATCAGAAACTGAACTTCATCTTTCAATATTTGAGCTGACATTGGCACATCAGAAAACTTGTCATTCATACAAATGCTTTCAAGATAACCTACAAATGAGTGATATTGTTAAATTTTGAAGAAAAGAGAACAACAATATTGGCGGAAAAGCAATAGAGGAGAAAAAAAGAGAGTCAAAGAACACAGCATAAAACTTTAAAGCAGAACTACAAGACAAGTATGAGAGTTACATAAAGAAAAAACACCATGCTTTTGTGATAACGAAGCCAGTTTGGCCCTACCATTTTCTGCCTCTTTTATTGTGGAGAAAGAATCATCACTATTCACTCATGTACATCTCTCCATCAATTGTCACATTACACTTGAAGTGGCCCCTCACGCTCACACGAGTACAAAGGGAACTTTAGATTTTTCTTTTGAGCATGGTATATCGTAGTTGATTCTTGTACATACGTTTGGGTTCTATCGATTAAAGAAATATAATTTGTAAAAATAAAGATAAATGGAGAAAGAACTAATGAGTAAGTCAATGACTCCATACTCTGTGACAAGCTAAGAATAACTCCAAGAGACAATAAATTTGCAAAAACAATAAAGTATCAGTATTATAAAAAAAGCTATGTCGACTTTATGGTTATTTTATGTGCATAAGTAAACTTTTGCAATTTTCTATAATACTGAAACCATAGTTGCATTTAACTGTATGTAGAAACATAATTATTACTTTCCAATTGGTTGTTTTTGCATTAATTGATAACTTCGTCAATCTTAGAAATTAGTGTGCCTATTGTATTTGCTTCTCCTTATGGTTGGTCGGATAATAAAAATATTGCATTTTTCGATACATCAATATGAATTATATTAATCTTTTTGGTGGGTATCCTTAATTCTCTCATCTCTCGAAATGAATATGTTAGTTCTAAATACAAAAATATAATAAAACTCTTTTTGCAAGAAATCACATATCTAGAACAACAAAACTCTCGAATGAGAGTATGAGAATGCATCCTTGTTTATAGTTAAATTGTTTTCTCCAAACTAAATTACTTGCCCCTGATACCCCAAAGTAAGAACAATATTAACCCTAATAACATAATTTATATTTCTAATATCAGGTTTGTGATACTTTACCAAGTAGCAACATTATTAGGGAATTGCTATTTCCTTTGTCTCCAAAGAAATTTAAAATAAGCAAATGATATTATAAGAAAGAGATAAAAGTTCTACAACCATTATTTATAATTAAATTAATGATCCTTACCTCTATGAGCATCATAGTCAGGGAGATCTTAGCTCATGCCATTAACATCAGAAACTGAACTTCATCTTTCAATATTTGAGCTGACATTGGCACATCAGAAAACTTGTCATTCATACAAATGCTTTCAAGATAACCTACAAATGAGTGATATTGTTAAATTTTGAAGAAAAGAGAACAACAATATTGGCGGAAAAGCAATAGAGAGGAGAAAAAAGAGAGTCAAGAACAGCAGCATAAAACTTTAAGCAGAACTACAACAACCTGAAAATTTAGTACTATTTTTTTTAAGCAGAAAATACCAAAGAAGATCCACTAACTATGTGATTCTAAAAAATAAGGAAAGATGGATATAACTCCTAAAAACTAGAACAATAAAAAACAATGTGCAGCAACTGATAGTGGATTCTAAGGCAGTTTCTTAACACTCCTCCTTGATTTAGAATATGCAAATGTTAAGTTTTTCCTTCAGCAACTCGAACTTGCTCACAGGCAGTGGTTTAGTAAAAATATCTGCAACTTGATCTTCTGTTTTGTATTAGACAAGAACAATAATTCCATCTTTTTGTACTTCACGTAAGAAGAATAACTTGATGTTGAAATGGTTGGTTTTTCCATGAAACACAGGATTGTTAGAGATGGCAATGGTAGCTTGGTTGTCAACAAAAATCTCAATGCTTTCTTTCTGTTCCATATTGAGATCTTTCAGAATTTTCTTTAACCACAATACTTGATTAATAGCAACTGTTGCAGCAATAAATTCTGCTTCAATAGTGGATTGAGCGACAGTGTCTTGCTTCTTTCAGCACCATGAGAAAACACCACAGCCAAAAGTAAAATAGTAGCTTGAAGTGCTGACATGCCTAGGAGGCCGATAACGCGCTCACAAACAAAGGCACTTGCTTTATTCAATATTGATACTAATGCTTTTGTTTCTTTTGTA
Organism: Begonia masoniana; assembly: GCA_022432975.1. Classification (NCBI taxonomy): domain Eukaryota; kingdom Viridiplantae; phylum Streptophyta; class Magnoliopsida; order Cucurbitales; family Begoniaceae; genus Begonia; species Begonia masoniana. Next base: position 14,881,733 of record CM039516.1, read on the forward strand.
GGTAATGACCTATTAGAGGATTGCACCTGGGAAGCCAACTTGATGGACATGGATCACCCCTCCACCTTTTGACATTGGATGTCCCTTGGAAAGCTCAGAATATAATGAAGAAAACCTTGAGCACTAGCTGAACTAGCAGAAGCCGAAATTTGTCTTCCGGGGGACAAATCCATGTAATTTTATTTATTTATTTATGATTTTGTTATTTTCTTTTGGCTAACTCCTAGCCATTAGTTTTTCATCCATGCATTAGTTTCGTTATTTAAACTTAGTCACATGATGATGGCATGATTTGTGGTTGACTACTTGGCTCACTATTTGGCCACATGTTGGAGGCAATACCATCACCACTCAGCCCATGGAGAACCAACCCAAAGAAAGCCTAAACTTGGATTTTCAACCTTTCAAGGACATGGTTAGTGGTCTCATGGATTGATGACGTGATAAGATTCCCTCCCTTGATCCATTTAGGCATGACATTCATCTCCTCCCTTGGATGTGTGCTTGTTTGCTTTAATCTTGTCCGCCCATCCTCTTTCATCCAAGGGCTCTCCTTTATTCCCTCATTTGAAAACCCTAGTCTCCACCTTAGGTCTATATAACGCATGCATATTGTAATGTCATTTTCTCAATATATGCGTTACCTTTGTCTTCCAAAAAGAGAAGCATTGTTACCTTCAATGGGGGTAAGTCACGGATTTTTCAATCCATGAAAGGAGCAGGTCTCTCTTACTTACTAGCTCAAGGTTGCTCTAGTAAGCTCGTATTGGCCTTCTTTATCATTCCTTCCTTGGAAATTTGATCTACGAGGGGGCCGAACCGGTGCCCGATAGTGTTTGTTTTCCTACGGGAAAGCAAGCACCCGTGAGAATAACATAAGATAGCTCTCGGGTCCGCGTAGGGTTTTTATTTCCCTTTCCATCTTTACCTTATTGTTCTGTTTTTCACGTTACACATTCACCCGCGCACATTGTTCATTTTTTTGTGGGTTTAACAACAGTTCTTTCTAGGTCCGGACTGTGTCAGGTGGTATCAGAGCCATGCTCAACTTCCTCTAAGTTTTTTGACAAAGATTGAATACAAACATATTTGGGTAAAAGAAAGAGAGTACTTCTCTGTGTCGTCGAAGTGTTCTCCTTTGCACAGGTGTCTGTCGATCGATGGAGACCGAGTCGAAGCCCCACAGCGGCTCCCTTCTGGTGCGTCATATCCAGAGAGGAAGTGTCGGGGTTTCCATTAGTTCGGTGCGTAATATCCGAACTCTTGGTGCCAAAATTACCACTGAGTTTTCTGGTTCTCGGCTGTCCTTAGAGCACTTATCCTCTCCACTTTGCAGAGGTTGGACACTTGGGAAGGAGAGTGTAAAAACCATCACCATTGTCCGTGGTTTCTTCCTTACAAAAGAACCTTCGTTGGCAGCTTCAGTAGCCGAAAATCATCCTATCAAGATTCCTATGATTATGAATATCAACCTAGTGATAGGAAATCCACCTTTGCCAAGAAAAAGATTGAAGAGTTTTACATTCTTTACTTTAGAGGTTTAGATAGGAAAGAGTTTGAATATTGGTTGGACGAGGTTGAATTATACTTTGATTTAAACAAGACTTTGGAAGGAATTAAGGTCGAACTAGCCTCAAGGAGATTCAAAGACTATGCTAGTGATTGGTGGGGAAACCTTTTAGCAAGAAGAAAAGGGAATGGTGAGGATAAGATTGAGACTTGGAGAGAGCTAAAGAAATTAATGAGAAAGGAATTCGGTCCAAATAGCTACCCTCTAGAACCAAGTCCTAAGATTGCCCCAAAGAAACCAAACCCACCCAAACCATTGCCTTGTTTTGATTCCCCCTATGAAAAGCTTATGAAGATGTTCCCTCGCAAAAAGGATGAAAAGACCATTTTTATGGAAGAGACCCCAAGGCTAAGAACAAGGGACATCAAGTGTACCCAATGCTTGGGTCGTGGACACTTAGCCAAAGTATGTCCTAGTCCACCACAACCGAACTTAAAAGAAAGCACTCCAAAGCCTAAAACTAAAATTGTTAAATGCTTTCATTGTATTGAACTTGGACATGTAGCATTCTTTTGTCCTTTCAAGCCCTCTAAGAAATTATTAGGGACTCCTAAGGAGGTTGACATTATGGAGGACTTAGAGGAGAAATTGGTATCCAACCTTGAAGAAAATCCAATCTTGGCCGAGCCTAGTGAAGAGTTGGTTGAAGAATGCAACCATAACTTGGTAAGAACTTCTACTCCGATCAATCTTGAATTTGATTGTGCTATTTTTGAGAAAAATGCAGGTCATTCTCAAAGTGAGGAAGGCAAGGACAGCCACCTAACCGAAAATTTGGAGGAGGAGGAGAAGGAGTTCAACCTCATTTCAGCTCAAGAGGGTAATGAGCTTAAATTGGAACATCAATTGATCAAACCTACCTCCTATGATATACCGAGGTTTTTTTCATTGAACATTTTTAAAGATTGGTATTTTAGGGTCTTGAATGTTAATGGTTTAAAATCTGAAAATAATTTTGTCTTGGATTTATTTCATGTCTCATCTTCTATAGCCATTGAAAGTAATTTTTTCAATGTTATTGTTGAATGTTCTTTAATAGGACTTAGTGAATTTAACTATCAAGATAAGATTGAACATGAATCGAAGATAGTTAATCTTGATTTTTGTGATTCCTTTTTGCACCTAACCAAGAATAATTTTAATGTTGTGTAAAGGGAATATTTTTCTATTTTTCTTTTGTGGATTGAGCATGGGGACAACCCCATTGGAAATCGTCGAACCAATAAGTTGGTTAGTGCAACCTCAACTAGGTATGTAACTTCTAACCACTTAATTGATTGGATATTGAGAATTGAATGGTTAGTAGATCATTTTGTTCTTGGACTTATTTTGGTTCTTTGGCATGATACTTTCAATTCTACTTTTTACATGGATTATAATTTGATATTTGAATTGGATGTTAGATTGATTAAATATTCATGTCATGTTAAATTTGTGAATATTTGGAAAATGATTACCATGCTTACTCTTGATTTATTCGGTAATGGAAATTGCAATTTGATAAGTGACCGAATATACACTTATGGACTCATTTTTCATAAATGTTCTTATTTCTCTTTCATGAAGGTACTTGATCTTAAATGTATCAATTTAATGAGTTTAGAGAGTTTAGAACCATGTAATGATATCAATAGTTGGTTATACTCTTGTAGCTTCATGAAACTATTGATGTTAATGAATGGGTTGAAAATCATAGATAATAACTTTAGTTATTTTTGGATTATTGATTTAGGTCGAAACTTTGTCGTCAAGTTGTATTTTGATAGAACCAGAATTGGTCCTAAAGCTTTGATGAAATATATTGTGTGTTTATCTTTTATGGACAATTGTACCAATTACTTGACATCATTTGTGTGCCGATGGCAATATATTGATGGGTGTATATTATCTTTGATGACATTATTTGGAACTTCGGTAAAGATAGACAATATGTATTTGTTAGTTCCTATTTTATTTTTTCACTTTTTTGAGAAAGTTTAAAGAGGGCTCAAGAAGAAGGAAGACCTCAACCACAACTTCTAATCTTTGGTCAAAGGAGCATGACAAGGCTACCAAAAAGGAGGATCAAGTTGTTCGAGAACAATGTTGGTGGCTAAAAGGATTTCAACTTTAAAGGAAATCAACATTTAGATTTGAGGTCAAATCTTCAATCACCAGGAGAGGATGACATGCCTAGGAGGCCGATAACGCGCTCACAAACAAAGGCTCTTGCTTTACTCAATATTGATACTAATGCTTTTGTTTCATTTGTAGGTAATGACCTATTGGAGGATTGCACCTGGGAAGCCAACTTGATGGACATGGATCACCCCCTCCACCACCTTTTGACATGGGATGCCCCTTGGAAAGCTCAGAATATAATGAAGAAACCCTCAAGCACCAGCTGGACTAGCAGAAGCCAGAATTTGTCTTCTGGGGGAAAATCCATGTAATTTTATTTTATTTTTGTTATTTTCTTTTGGCTAACTCTTAGCCATTAGTTTTTCATCCATGTATTAATTTCGTTATTTAGACTTAGTCACATGATGATGGCATGATTTGTGGTTGACTACTTGGCCCACTATTTGGCCAAATGTTGGAGGCAATACCATCACCACTCGGCCCATGGAGAACCAACCCAAAGAAAGCTCAAACTTGGATTTTTAACCTTCCAAGGACATAGTTAGTGGCCTCATGGATTGATGATGTGACAAGATTCCCTCCCTTGATCCATTTAGGCATGACATTCATCTCCTCCCATGGATGTGTGTGTGCTTGTTTGCTTTTATCTTGTCTGCCCATCCTCTTTTCATCCAAGGGCCCTCCTTCATTCTCTCATCTGGAAACCCTAGCCTCCACCTTAGGTCTATATAATGCATTTATATTGTAATGGTTTAAAAACTTTTATCATTTTCTCAATATATGAGTTACTTTTATCTTCCAAAGAGAGAAGTATTGTTACCTTTAATGGAAGTAAGCCACGAATTTTTCAATTCGTGAAAGGAGTAGGTCTCCCTTGCTTACTAGTTCAAGGTTGCTAGAGTAAGCTCGTATTGCCTTTCCTCATCATCCTTCCTTGGAAGTTTGTTCTACGAGGGGCCGAACCGATACCCGATAGTGGTTGTTTTCCTACGGAAAAGCAAGCACCCATGAGCATAACATAAGATAGCTCTCGAGTCCGCTTAGAATTTTCATTTCCTTTTCCATCTTTATCTTATTGTTCTACTCTTAATGTTACACATTCACCCGCGCACATTCTTCATCTTTTTGTGGGTTTAACATGGGTCCTTTCTAGGTCCGGACCGTGTCAAGTGCTTCTCATATCATCGACAGAATCTCTCCATTCACTATCTGAGAAACCAATTAGCTTAAAATTATTGCTTCTTGTGAATTTAACACCAAAATCACTTGTGCCTCAGACATATCTAATCACTCTCTTGGCAGCTTTGAGATGAAATTTACTTGCACAATGCATAAACCTTGATAAAATACTTACATCATTTAAAATATCGAGTCGTGTTGTTGTAAGATACATCAAACAACCAATCAAGCTTCTAAAGTATCCCTTATCTACTTTATTAGTATCATCTCTTGCTTAAACTTTTCCACAAGACTTGTTTTGCTTTTTGTCACAAGCAAATCATCAACATAGAGAGAAATCAAAAGAATTTCAACTTCATCTTGCTTGACATATAGAGTTGATTTTGAATTACTTTTCACAAATCCCAAATTTAACAAGTATTCATCAATCCTACTATACCAAGTCCATGGAGATTTTTTTAAACCATAAAGAGCTTTCTTGAGAAGAAACACCTTGTCTTCTTCACCTGCCTTTATAAAACATTGAGGTTGCTCAATATAGATTTCTTCATGCAGGAAACCATTTAAAATGTCGATTTGACATCAAGTTGGTACACTCTCCAATTCTTCTGAGCAGGTATAGCAAGTTGCAAGATCTGGGTCACAATTTGTATCAATTAAACAAATCGTTGGAATTCTTAAATTGATACATTTTTTAAGAGCCTTGTATTCTTCTTGCTGATCAACGATTATTACAATATCGTGCTACCCTGTCATATATTTAATCCTGCCCATAACCAGAGTAAGGCCCCCTAAGTTTTTCAAGTCTAAAAACATTGACACAAGGGAATTGATAGATGAGAATAGAAACCTAGTAGCCTGATGGTGTCAAACCGAGCGACCAGCGCAAACGTATTAGAGTAATCCACCCCAAAAACTTGAGCATAACCTTTTACAACAAGTCTTGCCTTATGCTTGTTAATAGTGTCATCGCCATTTAGCTTGGTTCTATACACCCACTTAACTCCAATTACTTTTCTGTCTTGAGGTCTTTCAATAAGAATATAAGTTTTGTTTTTCTCGATCATTAATAACTCCTCCTTCATTGCAGCTATCTATTTCTGATCTTTCCATGCTTCTTCATAATTTATAGGCTCACAAACAATTATGATGCAATTTTCATAAATTTCTAAGAGTGATCTCATACCTCTAACAAGAACATCATCTACCATTGAATTTTGTCAATTTTCAAGTTTCTATTCTTCTATGTTTGAAACAGGAAATGTGAGCTTTAGATTTTTCGAGACATGGTCTGTCCTCTTTTCATCATCCCAACTTCATTCTTCATCTTCTATAAAGTACACATCCGTGCTAATAACAATGCTTTCTGTTTGTAGCTGAAAAATCTTATAGGCTTTGCAAAGATAACTATAACCTATAAAAATACCTGGTAAAGCTCTTTTATCTAGTTTATCTTGCTTGCGTTGTGGAACATGGATAAAATACAAATATCTGAATACTTTAAGAAATTTCAGAAATGGTTTGTATCCATACCAAGCCTCAAATGGTGTTTGATCCTTCAGTGCATTAGTAAGAACCCGATTTTGAAGAAAAACTGAAGTATTTGCTGCCTCTGCCTATAATTTCTTTGGCAAGTTTTTCTCATGAAACATGCATCTCGTCATTTCTAAGATATATCGATTTCTTCTTTCATTAACTACATTTTGTTGAGGAGTATAGGGAGCTGTAAGCTGATGGTCAATGCAGACATCCTCACAAAATTTATTAAACGTGTACTCCTTTCCATTATCAGACCTCAAAACCTGAATTTTGCAGCCACTTTCATTTTCCTTTCTTGCTTTGACCTTCTAGAAAATTTGAGTTGCCTCTGATTTGTACTTCAAGGAAAAAAATCCAAGACATTCTAGTGAAATCATCAACAAAGATAATATAATAAAGACTACCTTTTAAAAAAGGTGTCCTTTGTGGGCCTGCAATAACAGTATGAATCAATTGCAGTTTTTTTGATGCCCTTTCAGCCACTTTTGGAAATGATTTTCTGTTTGGTTTTCCAAACAGACAAGCTTTGCAACTTAGAATGTGATCTTCAAGTTTCGAAAGATCATTTTTCATCATCTTAGACTTCATTTGCAGTAGCCTTTGATGACGATAATGTCCGAGTCTTTTGTGCTATAACTCTATGATATTTTCTCTGATCGGAAAAGCAGTATGCTCCTCCTTCAATAGATCTAAAGCAAAATTTTTTCCTTTCATTTTTACTTTAAAAATGTCTTGATTAGAGACATCCTTAGTCAGATAATATTTATCTTCAAAAACTACCTTAAAACCTCTTTCAATCAATTGACAACGTTCAACAAATTTTGTTGCATCTTAGGAACAAAAAGAACATCATAAATAAGCTTTGTACCTGAGCAGCTTTCTATTGCCACAACACCCTTTTCTTTGATAGAAATGTAATCACCATCACCTATTTTGACTTTAGTGATGTTCGTTGGCGACAATTGTTTGAAAATTTCCATGTCATTGGTCATATGATTGGTGCAACCACTATCAATTAGCCAACTTTCAGTTGATTCACTATTGGAGAAACATGTAGTGACAAACAATTTATCCTCCTCCTCTTGATTAGCAACCTTAGCCTCTTCACCTTGCTGTTAGTTGTTCCTTTTGCAGATTACAGCTTCATGCCCCATCTGATTGCACCGAATGCATTTTTCATCTGGTCTTCTCCAACATTTGAAAGGAGGATGACCCTTTCTGTTACAATGTTGACATGGTGGGTATTCCTTTTTGTTTCAAATTTGTTATAGTTGGTAGAAGACTCTCCAGTTGATCATTGATTCTTTTTGAAATTTTTCTTTTTGTTGAACTTTGCTTTTTCTTAGTGATTGGCAAGTAAAGCTCCTTCAACAGCAACATCTTGTCTCATGGCCCTTCTTTGCTCTTGTGCTTGCAGTGCATGAAGAATTTCTGTAAGAGTAATTTGAGACAAATCCTTGGTATTTTCCAAGACTAAAATAGATTCTTCAAATTTTTTAGGCACTGTTACAAGAATTTTTTCAACAATTCTTGAATCACTAAAGGTAGAACCAAGTAATCTAACACGATTTGCAATATTCAGCAATCGATCAGAATACTCTTTGATTGATTCTATTTCCTTCATTTTTTGCAACTCAGTCCCGAATTAAGTTCAGAACTTTCATCTCTTTGATTCTTTCATCTCCCTTGTATTCCTTCTTGAGATAATCACAAATTGCCTTTGCTAACTTTAGCGACATAATACGAGTAAAGATTGTAGAAGAAATTGCAGCAGATAAACATGCTTTTGCCTTTGATTTCTTTGTCTTCTTTTCTTTCTGCGCTTTGATTTGGATCATGGTGGGATTGTTTGGAACAAGTGGAACTTCATAGTCTTCTTCTACTACTTCCCAAATATCCAAAGTTTCGAAGTAAGTCTCCATTCGAACTGCCCAGATTTAGTAGTTATCTTCATCAAACACCGGTAGAACTATAGGGATTAAACTTGCTTCGGCTTCCATGATTATCAAACTTACATAGATCCCTTAAGAAGATGGTTCTGATACCAATTGTTAAATTTTGAAGCAAAAAGAACAATATTGGCGGAAAAGCAGCAGAGGAGAAAAAAATGTCAAGAACAATAGCATAAAACTTTAAATCAAAATACCCAAAATATACAGAAGCTTAGGAAGAAGAACTACAACAACCTGACAATTTAGTACTATTTTTTTAAGCAGAAAATATCAAAGAAGAACCACTAACTACGTGATTCTAAAAAGTAAGGTGATAAGTGTGTATTTTACACACTTCATTTTACTATTTCATATTTGATTCGATAAATTTCTCTCAAGTGATTGAAAGAATTTAACATATTTAGTGTGAGTGCGCAGATAAAATCAAATATTGCGGGTTAGAGCTTCACCAAAGAAAATTGAATGTTTTTGTTGCTTCACAAGGCAAAAAATGAGACAAGTAGAGACAATTGTTGAGAGAGGCAAAACAGAAGCGTTGTCGATTAATCGACCAAATCTAGGTGATCGATCGGCTAACGAAGAAAGTTACGAAAAAATTGAACAAAAATGTTGCCGATCGATCAGCTGAAATGCTGAAGAAACGAGCAGACCAAAGAACTGCCGATTGATCGACCAAATCTAGGTGATCGATCGGTCGAAGCATATCAATTTCAGGTTAGAACGACTGCCGATCGATCGGCCACATTAAGGCAATCGATTGGCAGATGTAAAACTCCATGCTGGTGAATCAGAAGAGCAGCCGATCGATCGGCTACTAGACGGCGATCAATCGACTGTCGCATATTAAATGAAGATTTGATTTTTTGGTTTTTAATTAAAAACTATCTCAGCCGTTGATCAGTGTGACATGAATTTTAATTTTAGAATTAGGTTACAGAGGTCAGGAGTCAGGAGGCAAGAGGGGGTTATTTGGGGGACTACCTTTCAGAACATCGTGAGAGAGACCGGAACGGAGCGAGAGCATCAAGAAAAGGAGAATTCGGATTGACAACCCTAGTTTTTTCTTTTTCCTTCACTTCTCAATTATGAACATCTTTATTCATTTTATTTGTTTCCTTTATTTTAGCATGAACTAAACTTATTTTTCTAGGGCTACGATGTAGCTGAATTAAGACTGTTTAGTTTTTCTTTTAATTTAATTTATTAATTTTCTGTTTCGTAATTGTGTTGAGTAATTTATTCTGCTCTTAATGCTTGTGATTGTCTGATCACCAAAAGTATGTTTATAGAATTATTTTGAGAGACGAGAGTTGAAAAATAATCGTGCATTGAATAATTTACCATGAAAATGATGTTAGACTAGAGATAGCTAATGTATTTATGTGGTATTTTAATTTCTCGTTTTTAATGTATTCAATTAATTCTCAGGATTATAGACCGAGAGGTAATAATTCGTTAGTTGAATAAGTTTGTCATTATTCGAGAGAGATTGATAAATACTTTTGTGAAATTGCCATCAACACATAGAAATAGAAATTAATGAATTGATTAGGAATATTAAATATGATTAATTTAGGTGAAATCATAAACCCTAGAACTTTCTCATTATATTCTAAAACTCACTCAATTTTTGCTATTTAATTAAATTACTTTGCTATTGTTATTTTAAATCCAAAATTATCAAAATTTCGTATTCATTATAAATTGGAATTAATTTCATTTGATAATTAGTGAAACTAGTCATCGTGAGATCGACTCGTACCTACGACCTTTATTACTTTTATGATACGTACACTTACGTAAGCATTTTTTCGTAACATAAGGAAAGATGGATATAATTCCTAAAAACTAGGACAATAAAAAATAATGTGCAGCAACTTATAGTGGATTTTAAAGCAGTTTCTTAACAGATAAATATAAAAGAGATTCAGGTAATCCCCCTTCAAAAGCAAAATCAAAGTCAAACACAAATTTATTTACTTTCGAGGAAATAATGATAATTAAAAATATATTCCCCTCTTAGTTCATTTTAGCAAGGGGAATGGACACAAGTCTATGCAAATGCTTCTGAAACGTCAAATGGGCCATATCTCATTCAAAATAAGAAAGAATAAAATTACAAAAAGATATAAATAGTAAAACTGGCATTCAATTAAAAAAAAAAGGTTAAATCATGGGACAAAATTACATCATATTGAATCCCAAAAGCAAACTAACTGTGACAGCCCCGAACCCAATCGGGGTCCGAGAGCCGTCACTCTGGGACATTTAACAGAAAATGGGCACATATTTTTTTTTTTTAACATAACAGACCGGGCTTTTCAAACAAACCCTTAAAACTTTTCAGAGGGAGAAGACGTTCTCCTGGATTTGAAAGTCAAAAGTGAACAGTGATCGGTGGATATAATAAGACAAAAGTGAACAGTGATCGGTGGATATAATAAGACAAAAGTGAACAGTGATCGGTGGATAAAAATGTGAACAGTGATCGGTGGATAAAAATGTGAACAGTGATCGGTGGATATAATAAGACAAAAGTGAACAGTGATCGGTGGATAAAAATGTGAACAGTGATCGGTGGATATAATAAGACAAAAGTGAACAGTGATCGGTGGATATAATAAGACAAAAGTGAACAGTGATCGGTGGATATAATAAGACAAAAGTGAACAGTGATCGGTGGATATAATAAGACAAAAGTGAACAGTGATCGGTGGATATAATAAGACAAAAGTGAACAGTGATCGGTGGATATAATAAGACAAAAGTGAACAGTGATCGGTGGATAAAAATGTGAACAGTGATCGGTGGATAAAAATGTGAACAGTGATCGGTGGATAAAAATGTGAACAGTGATCGGTGGATATAATAAGACAAAAGTGAACAGTGATCGGTGGATATAATAAGACAAAAGTGAACAGTGATCGGTGGATAAAAATGTGAACAGTGATCGGTGGATATAATAAGACAAAAGTGAACAGTGATCGGTGGATATAATAAGACAAAAGTGAACAGTGATCGGTGGATAAAAATGTGAACAGTGATCGGTGGATATAATAAGACAAAAGTGAACAGTGATCGGTGGATATAATAAGACAAAAGTGAACAGTGATCGGTGGATATAATAAGACAAAAGTGAACAGTGATCGGTGGATATAATAAGACAAAAGTGAACAGTGATCGGTGGATATAATAAGACAAAAGTGAACAGTGATCGGTGGATATAATAAGACAAAAGTGAACAGTGATCGGTGGATATAATAAGACAAAAGTGAACAGTGATCGGTGGATATAATAAGACAAAAGTGAACAGTGATCGGTGGATATAATAAGACAAAAGTGAACAGTGATCGGTGGATATAATAAGACAAAAGTGAACAGTGATCGGTGGATAAAAATGTGAACAGTGATCGGTGGATATAATAAGACAAAAGTGAACAGTGATCGGTGGATATAATAAGACAAAAGTGAACAGTGATCGGTGGATATAATAAGACAAAAGTGAACAGTGATCGGTGGATAAAAATGTGAACAGTGATCGGTGGATATAATAAGACAAAAGTGAACAGTGATCGGTGGATATAATAAGACAAAAGTGAACAGTGATCGGTGGATAAAAATGTGAACAGTGATCGGTGGATAAAAATGTGAACAGTGATCGGTGGATAAAAATGTGAACAGTGATCGGTGGATAAAAATGTGAACAGTGATCGGTGGATAAAAATGTGAACAGTGATCGGTGGATATAATAAGACAAAAGTGAACAGTGATCGGTGGATATAATAAGACAAAAGTGAACAGTGATCGGTGGATAAAAATGTGAACAGTGATCGGTGGATAAAAATGTGAACAGTGATCGGTGGATAAAAATGTGAACAGTGATCGGTGGATAAAAATGTGAACAGTGATCGGTGGATATAATAAGACAAAAGTGAACAGTGATCGGTGGATAAAAATGTGAACAGTGATCGGTGGATAAAAATGTGAACAGTGATCGGTGGATATAATAAGACAAAAGTGAACAGTGATCGGTGGATATAATAAGACAAAAGTGAACAGTGATCGGTGGATAAAAATGTGAACAGTGATCGGTGGATAAAAATGTGAACAGTGATCGGTGGATATAATAAGACAAAAGTGAACAGTGATCGGTGGATAAAAATGTGAACAGTGATCGGTGGATATAATAAGACAAAAGTGAACAGTGATCAGCGGTGGATAAAAATGTGAACAGTGATCGGTGGATAAAAATGTGAACAGTGATCGGTGGATAAAAATGTGAACAGTGATCGGTGGATAAAAATGTGAACAGTGATCGGTGGATATAATAAGACAAAAGTGAACAGTGATCGGTGGATAAAAATGTGAACAGTGATCGGTGGATAAAAATGTGAACAGTGATCGGTGGATAAAAATGTGAACAGTGATCGGTGGATAAAAATGTGAACAGTGATCGGTGGATATAATAAGACAAAAGTGAACAGTGATCGGTGGATAAAAATGTGAACAGTGATCGGTGGATAAAAATGTGAACAGTGATCGGTGGATATAATAAGACAAAAGTGAACAGTGATCGGTGGATATAATAAGACAAAAGTGAACAGTGATCGGTGGATATAATAAGACAAAAGTGAACAGTGATCGGTGGATAAAAATGTGAACAGTGATCGGTGGATAAAAATGTGAACAGTGATCGGTGGATATAATAAGACAAAAGTGAACAGTGATCGGTGGATAAAAATGTGAACAGTGATCGGTGGATAAAAATGTGAACAGTGATCGGTGGATAAAAATGTGAACAGTGATCGGTGGATAAAAATGTGAACAGTGATCGGTGGATATAATAAGACAAAAGTGAACAGTGATCGGTGGATAAAAATGTGAACAGTGATCGGTGGATAAAAACGTGAACAGTGATCGGTGGATATAATAAGACAAAAGTGAACAGTGATCGGTGGATATAATAAGACAAAAGTGAACAGTGATCGGTGGATAAAAATGTGAACAGTGATCGGTGAATAAAAATGTGAACAGTGATCGGTGGATATAATAAGACAAAAGTGAACAGTGATCGGTGGATAAAACGTGAACAATGATCGGTGGATAAAAATGTGAACAGTGATCGGTGGATATAATAAGACAAAAGTGAACAGTGATCGGTGGATAAAAATGTGAACAGTGATCGGTGGATATAATAAGACAAAAGTGAACAGTGATCGGTGGATATAATAAGACAAAAGTGAACAGTGATCGGTGGATATAATAAGACAAAAGTGAACAGTGATCGGTGGATAAAAATGTGAACAGTGATCGGTGGATATAATAAGACAAAAGTGAACAGTGATCAGCGGTGGATAAAAATGTGAACAGTGATCGGTGGATAAAAATGTGAACAGTGATCAGCGGTGGATATGGACAAACAAAGGCAACGGTGGATGTGAATAAAACAAAGGATGAACAGTAAACAGCGGTGGACGTGAATAAGACAAAAGTGAATAGTAAACAACGGTGGATATGAACAAACAAGGCAACGGTGGATGTAATAAGACTAACGTGAACAGTGACCGGTGGATATAATAAGACAAAAGTGAACAGTGACCGGTGGATGTGATTTTAAAGCAGCGGAGGATGCAATCGGAAGACATAGTTTTAAAGGCAGAATTTGACAACTTTTAATAGGAAGACATACCAACAGAGAGCAGAAAACAGAAAACATAAAAATCTCATATTCTCAAACCAATTCAAAACATGGTTCTCGAACACAACAGAAGACATAACAGAAACTTAAGAAGAATTACACTGCATGGATAGCTCTAAAACCAGAGACCATCCATGCACAGACTATCAGAAAATATTCCAAACAATTCCAGAATACTTCAGAATGTAATTCTACTGTCAAATACAGAGGTTTTAAATATCGACACAGAATCCATACATTGTTTTAAAAATCTCAAAGACAGTACAGAACTTAACATGGATTTCCAGAATTCATTATAACAGAAGTTTTTAAAACATAAATACAGAACTTCAAAACCTTTCTTTCTCTGAACAGATTTATGTCTAGCTGCCACAAACACACCCCATGAGCTCGACCCGCCAACTACATCAGATCATCATCTTGAGGCACAAGGTCCTCATTCACGGGTTCAGTACCTACATCAAGGAGTTCACCTATGAGTCTAAAACTCAGTAAGAATATATATATGCAGTGATGCAAAATGCTATGCATGCGGTTTTCAGAATACAGTAACAGAACATTTCATTACGTTTCAGTGGCAGAGGGGTATAAGTGGGGCTTATAGGGGAACTGACAATAGTAAGGTGCACTTTCAGGCACATTCAGACATTCAGTAGTTTTTCAGAATCCCAGGGAGAGATAAAACCAGAGGGTCCTTGGCAAGGACAATTTTTCAGAATCCCAGGGAGGGATAAAACCAGAGGGCCAGTCCCCGTCCCACACTTAACCAATACATTATATTCAGATTCTGTTTTATCTTTCTTAACTTCAAAACCGTGTACAGAAAACATTGTTTTGTATGAACTTTCGTGAAAACGTGTATGCATGAACTTTCACAATGCTTAACTTGAAACAGCAGTTAACAGAATAATACAACAGAATCTAGAGAGAAAACAGATAACTCAGAACTTAACTCTAACTTTCTCTACCCGAAACCTCCCGACAGAAGAAAAACCCAGAGTCTCCGTGATGTAGGACCTTAAGGGCCAACCTACGGATATTGAACTTACCTGGTTGCTGCAGAGTTGATGTTCTTGATCGTCTCGGTAATGCACGAACCTAAACATGCATGCAAAGAAAATGAGCAAAGCTGCAAATGCTAACTAATAACTTAGTAGAAAATGCAGCAAGCTCCATTCACGCCTCTAGAAAACAAACTAATGTGTTTTCATGAAATGACAGTGAGTTTTCACCAAAGTTTCACACCCGAAACTTCAGCAAAAATCTACATTTTAACTGGTCTAAATACGTTAGCATGAGCAGGTATTTACCTTAGGTAGAAAGCAAGGAAAAACCTAGGAGATCGAAGGTGCTTCGATGGATTTCGTCGCCTGGCCGAGAGAAAACAGAGATGTGCTTCACGCAGGAGTGAAGAGAAGAGAATAGGAAGGGAGAGAAAAGGGGTGTTGCTTCTCCAGCAAGTTGACAGGTGTCACTCAACTATTAGTTTTCTTTCACCAACCTTAATTCCCTCCCATTTTACCCTTCCATCCATTTCCAACTAACTTGTTTTGTTTAGTTAGCCATTAGTTCGGTTCTCCCCTCACTAAATGCTCCAAAATTTACAATAAAATAGTTATTGTATTTATGACAATTTAAATTCATATAATAATTCAACAGATTATTACACGGCCAAAATGCCGGGTGTTACACTAATAGATTGAAAAAGAATCCCAATCTAATCAAATGAGCTGAACTTGATCCAAACTCAGAAAAATGACACTGCAACAAACATAAAAGGATCGATTTCTGCAAAACACAAAATGCAGTTCTGTAACCTATCTCCATTAACACTGTTGATGCCTGTATCCAAATCCAAGTCTCAGTTTGGCTGTCTTTTCATCCTGTAGTTACTCAATACCATCCCCACAACCAAACAACTTATCTCCAACCTTTTGCACAACTTCACCGGTCAAATCACCAAAGACTTATACACGAGTTATTACATTAGTTGAAACTAGCAGCATAATATTCAATACAAGAACGAAAAAAAAAAAAAAGAATTTAACGTGAAATTCATCGAGTTGGCAAAAACCACTGGGATTCCAATAGACACGATGCATTTGTTGAACTAGAATACACTATATTCTATTGAATGCTATTTTTTTAACGTGAAAAAAAGCAATGTGTCGTTAAAATCTTTGACATTAGAGGCAAATAATTTTTAGTTTGTTACTAATGTATGATGTTATGAAATATAAATTCAGAAATTTAATTCTTGTTCACTTGTAAACCTATACAACTTAATTTT
This sequence comes from Begonia masoniana, assembly GCA_022432975.1. NCBI lineage: Eukaryota > Viridiplantae > Streptophyta > Magnoliopsida > Cucurbitales > Begoniaceae > Begonia > Begonia masoniana. Next base: position 14,898,082 of record CM039516.1, read on the forward strand.
ATCTGGTTTCTGAGTAGTGTTACATGTATGTTGGTTATGTGACATTCATTTACAAGTTGTATGTTAATATTCTACTATGGAGTATCGTTTATTTATTGATAGAATACTTATAAAAGGAAAAATTGTAATAACACTTGTTACAATATAAGTGTCATAGAATTTGTTATCGCTTCATTCGTCTACGTTAGCTAAGATACTTAATTGGAATAAAATGTTGAGATTAGTTTAGTTATTTTAAACTAAATGATTAAATGTTGAGATTAGTTTAGTTATTTTAAACTAAATGATTTTTTTAATTAATTTGGGTTGAAAATGACTCAAAACAAAAGTGGGTTTACCGCATATACGAATTTAGGCTGATTTGAATAGATAAGGTAGATAAATAAGTTGTTACACAACTTTTTTTGTTAAATTTAACTATAAAAAAATTGAAAGACTATTTAAAAATAAACTGAAACAATAAGAAATTTAATAAAAACTAAAACTGTGGGGATTAAATTGAAACAATCAATAAAGTATAGGACTAAAGATATATTTTACCCTAAATAAATTATATCTAACTACATATAAAAAAAGAATGAATAGTTTTGAATTCTTTTAATCAATTATTTTATCTTGAAACACTTCAAATTCTTTATTTTTTCAAAATCCACATCGAATCATTTTTAACTGTCTCCTAAAAATCAATCAAACTTTCTAGAGTTATGAATTTCAAACCCCCTACGAGGGTTATGACTTCATTGCCATTAATGAAAGATTAAGAATTTAAAACTTCATTAAATCAAACCTTATGAATTAATTGTTCATTTCTACTCATTAATATTATTAAATTGATGGTAATTACATAACAATTTTAAAAAATGAAAATAAAATGATAATATTAACTTGATTAATCAACAAATGTCCTTAATATTAAATTGATGATAATTACATAATAATTTTAAGAAGTGAAATAAAATGTAACAATTAACTTGATTGGTCAACAAATGTCCTAAAAAATGTAGTGTATTTTCCTACCAATAGTATAATAAGAGTAATGCTACATTTATCTTATATTTTTACTTTTTAATTCTTACATACTTACGTGATAATTATTAATTGCTATAACTGATATAAAAGATAAAAAAATTAAAATGGGTCATTATCATTTAATGATTTTCACGTCAGTAGATAAGAATTAAAAAGTAAAATTAGAAGATAAATATAACATTACTTGGACACTAAAGAAGTCTATCGGGTATAATACAAGATGTGGTCGTCGACCCCTTCTTCCCTTGTAAAGAAGAAGATAAAAAAGATGTTCAGTGGCATATTCTATCGGCTGATACCGTACTCGACAATTGAACAGTGAATATAATATATATGGAAGGAGACTGCATTCCTTTGCACATCGATCATCATAACTTTCTTCGACCCTTTGCATTGTCCTTTTGGTACAATGCAATATCATTTTTGGTACAAAAATGGGAGAGCAAACATTTAGAGAAAGAGAGGTAAAAGGGTTTTCTTCCACTGAAAGATCAAGGTTGTCTTCATTTAATTCAAATTAATGTTATGAACATCGTCATTCATGAAGAAGAAAACCAGACTACTTTTGCTATTGATGAGCGAAATTAGTGGACAAACTTGTTGTCATCGACCAAATGGATTCCGATCTCTTATTGATATATGAGTTTGACTTAGTTTCTGATTGGATGACCAATGGATTCACTAAAGAGAAAAAATAGCATATCTAGGTTTTCGAGAATTTGCATGAAGAAGTTTGCTTATATAGAGTAAGTAAATGGAAGATGTACCAATAATCTTCTAGGGCTTCAGCTTCACACTGAAGTTTTCAATCCACAATAACAAAATATTATTTTGTATTATCTACAGGATACAAAAATGGGGCCACAATGTCAGCTTAGAGGTTATAATCATAATTCTTTCTTGTATTAAAGATCATCATAAATTGAAACAAACAAACTATATGTTACATTAGTTCTTCTATTTTGTAAGTTGATGAGAGATTGGAACAAAATTTTCTACAGAAAGGATCTATTCCGCTCCTAAACAAAGGACACGTGACAATACAATTCAAATGTTACAATTACGCAATGATGCATTTTTTTTGAATTTTTTGTGCGTGTTGAGTATTTTTTAGAAGATAGAAAATTAAGTACAATTCTTAGGCTAATTGGCTAATTTTCCTACCAACAGGACAATAAAGGAAACCTATTGGGTAAAATGTAAGATGCTGAGGTCGACCTGCTTCCTCCCTCATTGAAAAAGATGATCACAAGGATAGTTTGATGCCATATTTCACTAGGCGATGCAGTTCCCAACAACTGCATAGTGAAGGAGATTGCATTCCTCTGCACATCGATCATTGTGACTTTCTTCGACCCTTCTGCACTATCTTTTTATTGGTTCAATGCAAAGATTATTTTTGGTACGACTCTAAAAGTGATCAATCTAGGAGAGTGGCCGATTTTCATTCCTCTACCTCTTAGATAACTCAAAACTCCTAATTTTTCCTTACTTCAATCAGTCTTTAATGTTTTTCTACCCTTGTTTTCTTGCTTCTTTAGTTCTGTGTTTTTTTGTAGTTGTAATGGAGCTGACGTTGCTAAGTTTTTTGTCTCTGTTGTTAAAAAAAACAAAAGTTTACTCTTGTACTTTCTTAAAGTAAGATATAATTTTAATCTTATTTATATTTCTATCACATTTCGAAAATGAATACTTGAAAACTGTCATATAAATTTTATACAAATCTAGACTTTCAAGGAATTATATCGCTTGGTTATCCTTAGGGTTGGGCAGAATCGGACCGGAACCGGTGGACCGGACTGGACCGTCGGTTCGGTCCGGTTATTTGGGCGGTTTTTGGGTTATGGAACCGGTTCTCGGTTCCCATATCCATGGAACCGGAACCGCGGTCCACGGTCCCGATTCTGTTGCTCACAGAACCGGGAACCGTGGGACTACCGAGTAAATCCCCTTCCCTGAATGAAATCCCTGTTTCTAATAGAAATTAGAAGTTCAATTCGGCAATTTTCCTTTCCCGACTGGCAACTGGCGACTCCGACTCTCGCGAGGCGCGAACCAGAGCCGAAGTCCGAATCGGAGTCAGACTCCAGCGCTGAGGAGGGACTGCCCTGCGATTCGGACTTCGGCTCTGTTATCGCGCTTGCCTGCGCCCCTGCTCGAACTACACTCCTCAAACCCTAGACTATACAGATGAGAACGAACAACGTTGAGATCAGGGTAAACCCTAGCGATGGAGGGGGTGTCGGGGCGGCGAATGGCTTTTGCAATCTTGTGAGCCAGGGTTGCGGGGAGAGGAGGAGAAGAGAGAGAGAGAGAGAGAGAGAGAGAGAGAAAGAAGAAGAAGAAGAAATGGAAATGGCCATCTCGACTCCTTTCTTTTTTTTTTTTTTAATTAATTATTAAAAGTTAAAAAAAAAAATTTTAATGAATGAGAGGGAACCGGTACCGAACCGGAACCGGACCGAAAAGTCGGTCCGGTTCTAGTTCGACACCGGTTCTGCTGGGGACCGGTTCCGGTTTCGGGAAATAAATTCTCGAAACTAACTGTCCGGTTCGGTTCCAGGCCAGAACCTGCCCGGACTGGACCGTGCCCAGCCCTAGTTATCCTCATTGGCCAGTAACATAAAATTTATTTCACCACGTCATCGAATTGACCATGGTAGTAATGCAGAGAACCAAATTAGATAAAATTAAGAAAAGAAACGACTGCGTTTTCCTGATAAATTACTCATATTTTTTTGGCAATTAGGACTAGCTGTAACGTGAAATCAAAAGAATAATTTTTTTGTCAACTTTGTTGAAACCTGTCTGTGTTTGCTGTTTCTCCACTTGAAAGTTTGTCATAATAAGGTTGTGGCTTTTTTATAATGTAAAATCTATATTATCATATGTGAGTTTTTCTTAACTTACCATTCATCGTTCAAAGATTATATATAAATGCTTACACTCAATATTTTTATAGGACTTACTTTTTACAATAATTATGCACGACAATACATTTATTAAACACACAAAGACTGGTACGTATAGCGTATGACAACACATGTGCTTCGCACGTTAGTGCACTAGTATTAATGTGAATAATTTACTATTTATAATTTATTATAATTATTTGAATAATGCGTGAAAGAATAGACGATAATCATAGAAAAAATAAGGTAAATTGTTATTTATACTACAACATTTGTGATTATTTATATATTAGATCTCAAATTATTTTTTTTGACAAATCAAACATCAATTTTTGAAATATTATCAATCTGGATATAATTTGGAGAAGGTTGCTGGTATTGAAACTCTCTTTCCATATGGCAAAAAATGTTGCAAAATTTCATGCCGCATTTTTGCATATTATCAACTTGTAATCCATATGAAGTTTTACGCCTTGGTAGGTCAAAAAAAAAAAAAAAAAAAAAAGAAGAAGAAGAAAGAAGAGTGATAGGTTGATTTCCTTTGGACCAGATTAATGTTGACGTAAAGTTATTGAGGAAACAAGTGTATAGTTGCATCAGGTAGAGAGCATTCTTAGTCTTGGTCTTGATTTTGATTGATTATTTGATCAAATACTTGATTCATAGATTTGAACACTTTCCACATATTCATTTACACTTTCCATAGTAATATTGAAGTTTAATAGGAAGATTAATGCATCAGGATCTTTCTTCTAATGCTGCAACTCTTCCTTTTGATTCCTAATACTAAATTTGAGAGCTTCATCTTTATTTGAGAGGATTGTATTATCATCTTAAAATCACATTATCATTAAATGTATGATACAAACATGAATCCAACATGCTCTCTAATTAAACCATAACCTGATCTCAATGTTTTTTTTTTTTTTTTTTTCTCAATGTAATTTAATCAATGCAAGATCTAGTAAAATGGACACTGAAGCTACATCGACCGCATTCTAGCACCCTTGAATAACAATGCTTACCACACACATAGCATAGCAGCAGAGGTTTCCACGTCGGCTGTTCAACATAAGTGAGGGGATGGTCATGAAAAGAGAATGTGCGAGTGGTTCCATATTTAATATACGGAAAATCCCCAAGAGCACAATCAATATGAGCAAAAAAGTCACATAATACAACAATAGAACCAATCTTCTGGATTTCTCTCATTTTTACAAATGTCACAGTAGTATTTGCTAGATTCATCTTCCTTCTCGAAGGCAAGGCTGAGAAGATGATCATCGTATCTATGTTTAACCCTATGTGGAAGTTTTGCGCAACAATATCCCAACACATACTCACATTCCGAGCATACTAATGTAAAGTGACTATCACGACCACAACCTTGGCATTTCTCAAAATTTCTTATTCGAGGGTCGGGAAAGAATAGTCGGTGTTCGTGACATGGATGTTCTAGCCCTTCCATCAATTTGACACAATGAAAGTCAATCCTAAAGAGACAATCTTGCAATTGATAGCTATACATGAAACCGTTGTAACTCTTTTTACATTCACGACAATATTGAAACTCTTCAACTAGATTGAGGTGAAGAGGATGAAGATGTAATGCGATGATCATTTTGGTTTTCGGCATCTCAGCATACCTTTTGTGAAGATAAAAACCACAGTCCATGCAATTATAAAATGGAAAGGATATGAGCGTGACACAACCATCAAAATATATATGATCCTCTGGATCTTACTCATTCAAAGTCAACTTATGTGAGTGAGTGAAGTGTTGAATTTCACCACTTTTGTTGCCATCTCCTAAGAGAGTTATAGCACCAAAGTTTGCTACGTAATTATGAGATCCCTCCGACGATGATATATTTGAGTCGTCTTGGGTTTCCTCCACCAATACAACAACTCCTATCCTTTTTGCGCAACTCAAGTGCGCAGCATAATTGCACTTGTGACAATAGTAAGCTGCATAATCAACATTTACCTCTTTGTAACAAAGCTGACATATCAGCTTGTCACACTTGTGGACAAAAGACAGAAAGTAGGAGAGTTTAAGGACATGATTGTGTCCGTCTACTCTAAGAAATCTTGACAACTTCGCACATTTTTTGTGTACCATTAGATGACAGTCATTGCATTGCCATTGGGAGAAACAAACTGCCTCACCACAAGCATCGCAAGCTAATTTCCTAAATGTCTTGATCTCAACGAAGCTATGATGGTGATCATATTGACGTTCAGAACCGTGTAGGGAGAAAAAACAATCCACGTGAAGTGTGAATCCACATTGAAGGCAGCGGTAATTAAGTTTCCTCACTTCTTCACCACAACAACCACAAGAGGTTATCCTTCTTGATTGGGTTGTTGCAAAAAGAATGAGGGAATGCTCGGGATGCAGGTGGCTCTTAATCTGACCTGGTAACTCGGCGCAGGATTTATGAAGATGGAAAGGGCACAACTCACAGCTGTAGCTCGGAGAGGAACCAAGTTCTTCCATACAAAGGTAACATGATCGATAGTCATTTCCAGTCCATGCCCATTCTTTCTCATCTTCCAGCAAAGTCAAGTTGTGATGGTGGGAATGATGTTGAATATGTTTCTCCCCCACTCTTTTCATGGTATCCCTTGGATTTGAAAAGGCACATTTTTGGTGGATGAAGAGGTTCGGTTCTCGGCAAACATAAAAAGATATACCCTCTTGGCCACAAATTTGGCAACATTGAGAACTCTTAGGAACGAGAAAAAGGGATCGTTCGGGATGGAGGAAGCTAACCTTGATTTGTTGAGGTAGATTCGCACAAAACTTATGGATCCGAAATTTGCATAGTGACCTAGAGCAGAAGAAGAAAGGAGCAGATATTGATTCTAAGCACCCAAAATAATTTACACTGTTTGTCTCAAAAGAAGCACACCGCTCTTCCTCCAAGACTAGGAGGAGCTGGAGCCGGCCGAATTGGAAATAATCCTTCTTCCCAGTGCTCTCCGAAACAATGTTACCTTCTTGGTCGATTGGAAGAGCACACATGATGTGAAGGTCAAAGTGGCATTGAGAACAATGGTATACAAATCCCTTTCCGCTTCCGCCGCAGGCATTACACTTGTAACTCTTTGATGCATATGAAGGACGTGGGAGGAGAGAGAGAACGTGTTGAGGATGGAGAGGATAGTCTAGCAAGCGGAGAGGATGCTCAGTGCATGATTTGTGAAGGTGGAATTTGCAGGTAAAGCAGCTGAATCTTGGACCACACATTAGATCCTCACATCCCCAGCAAACCACAGGTTCATCTTGATTGTCTTCTGGTTCCCCATCTGTAAAGAGCAGCGGATGATCATGGCTCTTGTGTACAATCTCCATTTTTACTCTCATTTTTCTTTGATTTTTTTTTTCCTTTCCCTCTGTTAGCTGCCTCTTTATTTCTTCTACTTCTGCTTTGCTGCTTCTAACAATCTGGGAATAGAGTTGACAAAGCCAAGCTTCTAACCTAACACATTACAATATTCAAGTTAATTTAACTAAATTAATGCATTTAAATCAACCCCAAGAAGATAATGTTTTATACGACTAACATAAATGTTAAAAAAATTAAGAATTCGAAGAAGAGAGTGAGAAATTCACATTTTTACGTTGACCATCAAACTCTAATTCCAAAAACTACCTTGTGAGAAGATGCTTAAATGATATCTTGGACTTTGAAATGGATTGGCTGGCTGGTTCGAGAAACAACGAGCCAAGCCAACCCGAATTTTTGAGCTCCCAGGCTCGTCTTGGAGCGGGTAGCCAACTTGTTAGGTTCATCTGGAGAAGTCCACTTGCCCGGCCATTCTACTCCGTCCCTGAACTTCCACTTAACCAACCAGTGACCACGGCTCAACGCCTTTCATCCCCATCCAGGCACTTCTTCCTCTTTCCTTAGCGTTGGAGTAAGTAATTTGAGAAGGCTCTGAGTGCGGAAAGTGGTTAGGTACATATTCGGTAAACACGAGATTAAGAAAGATAGAAACTAAAGGAACTCAATTCGAGGAGTTGAAGTTATTTCGAGGATTGAGGATAAGAGACAATCTTTAGTAGAAACCAATTAATAAGTGAGAGAGAGTTTAATGTTTTAGGGTGACTAAATGCAAACCAACACGTGCTCGGGACGTTAAGTGTGAAGTACACAGTTAGAGGTCGTTTGGTTAAGACTTAGAAATTTGGTAAGATTTGATGCCTGAACTAAAAATGAGGACTACGATTAGGAAGTTAATGTAGAAATTCGGTTGGTGCGTATCCCGATTGTGAACATGATCGAGGGAATTGCGTTGAGGTATGGGTTACAACCCAGAAATTGGATGAAATTGTAGGCATTCAATTTGACTGGCGTTAGGAAGCTTAGGTATAGCTCTGACTTAAAGGGACAGCGGAAGAAAGACGTCGATAAAGAGTGAATTTTGAAGTTAGTATTATTAAGAAATTTAATCTGCGAGTGATTAAGTGAAAGTCGAAAGTTAGTATTATGTTATCGGGTTAAGTGATTGAGATTTGAGAATTTGGATTATGCTTAGTACGTGAGAGAGGACGTGTACGATTAAATCGAAAGTAGGGAATACGAAGTTAGGGCCAATGTTGAAGAATATAGTAAAGAGTTTTGGTTTAGAATCACAAAATATGACCGTAGGTACAGATGATAAATCGAAGTATAAGTGTAATATCCGGCTTGTACGGATTTTTAGAATATTCATATTTTATTATATATGTGGCATTTTTGGTAAATATGTCAAATCAGGTCCGATTTACAAAAAGAAAGCGTCATTATGATCCTGACGAATAATAAGAATTTTAACGAATTTTGGAGAATTTTCGGAGTTATAACGCTATATTCCGAGTAATTACCTCCATCGTAACGAAAAGGACGTTTTAGTAAAAATAACAAACAAAGTCCGAATTGCAAACAGACAGTTTTGTTAAATCCCAAATAATAAGTTGAACTTATTGGTAAAATATGGAAATTTGGAAAAGTCGAATAGCTGGACGATTAACGAACCGAAGGACGAAATCAATATAAAAATCAGTGAAGGGCAATATAGTAATTTACAATTTCATTTTTTATAAGATAACCTAATTTCTTTCTCTCCCTCACTTTCTCTCTTTCTCATCTTTCTCTCTTTCTCTGGATTTCACGAACCAGAGAGCTTCTCCTCTCGCGGCCGGCCGACGCCCTTCCCTGTTCCGACCCCGTCCGACCTCCGTTCGTTCCGATTTCTTCACGGTTTCTCCTCCTCTCGCTACCCTCGGTGAGTAGCTTCGGTCTTTGAGCGTTAAATTCCAAGTTTTAGGTCGATTTAACGTTAAGGTTTCGATTAGGGTTTCGATAAAAATGTCGAATTAGGGCTCGTAATTAATAGGTTAGCCGTGATTATGTATGTATTGAACGTATTTGAGGTTATTGGACGAAGAAAAATCAATTTGTGAAAAAAGTTAAAAATTGTAAATTCCGGGTTTTGAGAAAAAACTCGTTAATTGAGATTTCGGATTATCGAGTCTTAATTGACGTTCTAAATGCTTTGATTAGCTAAGTGGGAATTTAGGAAGATTCATTAGTTAAGGATTTTATAATTGGAACGTTTATAATTCAAATTGGTTTTAACGGTGGATATCGTGTTTTCCTCAGACACACGACTCCCGTGGACGAAGCTTGAGAATCTGCGCGCCCAAGGTAAGTTCTCGTGACTTGCTTGACCGAAAGGTCCTACACCATACCTCGTCGTCGTATCAAGGATCCTTGAGGGGTCCTGTTTTACGTTGTTTAGATTGGGTAGTTAGGTTAGTTGTTTATAGGTTATGTTGTATTGTCTTGTTGATATGTATGCTGTTTGTTTACTTTCCGCTGATTAACTGTTCATGCATCACGTATTTCAAATGTCATAGAAAATAGATTTCCGCACGTGTTTAAGGAAAGAAATGAACCTCTGTAATTAATGTACGTAATCTGTATCTGTATCTGTATCTGGTTTACGCGAGGTGGAGCTCAGGCATGGCTGTAGGGTTTTGTGAGCATGTACCCCCCTCCTCTAGGTGGAAAGTGGTAGTTCGACACCGCGGAATGTAGCCTTCCATTTAGAAGGCTGATATCTCGTAACATCTGTCTGTGACGTAATGAAAGAACGATAATGTATCTGAATATAATCTGTAATCTGCACGTTTTATGAATGGCATACGCACGCATGCATCTGCATTTACGTAGCTTACTGATTTCAATATCTCATATGTGTCTGTATGGTGTAGGTGACGTTCTAGGTTACGTTGGACCCAGGTGAGGATGATATTCCTCCTCCTGACATAGGAGCAGCTGATAGATGGATGCCGTGGGAGTGCGCTGAGCATCGAGGCACTTTTGACCCGTGGGGATCGTCTGTGTATGTATTCTGGAGATATTAGGTGTCAGATAACCTTTTGATGCTTTAAATGTTTTGGCAACTGTATGTAAAACGTCTTTGTTTAAAACTGTTTGATAACGTATGAAATGTTTTGGTTTAAATGTTTAAGTTGAATGAAAATGTTTTGAAATGTTGTTTGTAGGTTGTTACGATAGCTCGGTTTTTAGAGCTATCCACGCAGTTGGACTTCGCAAAAGTCCGCCGCGAGTCGGTTGATTTAATTGTAAACGTTTGTGATAAAGGTGAGGAATTGAGTAAGAAAAAGAAGAGCAAAATGCTATCTGGAATCAGGTTCCAGAGAGGGATGTTGAGGGATCTGCTCTCTGGGGTTTGAGATTCCAGAGAGCCTAGTGTAGAAAGAAAAGAACGAGTAAGGAAGAAGTGAGAGCGCATTGATCGGCGCTGTGCCTGATCGCTGCCAGCGATCGCTGAATGAAAGGTCGGCGACTGGGCAGCACATGCAGCGATCGTGCGCTGCATTGTGCAGCACATGCAGCGATCGTGCGCTGCATTGTGCAGCACATGCAGCGATCGTGCGCTGCATTGTGCAGCACATGCAGCGATCGTGCGCTGCATTGTGCAGCACATGCAGCGATCGTGCGCTGCATTGTGCAGCACATGCAGCGATCGTGCGCTGCATTGTGCAGCACATGCAGCGATCGTGCGCTGCATTGTGCAGCACATGCAGCGATCGTGCGCTGCATTGTGCAGCACATGCAGCGATCGTGCGCTGCATTGTGCAGCACATGCAGCGATCGTGCGCTGCATTGTGCAGCACATGCAGCGATCGTGCGCTGCATTGTGCAGCACATGCAGCGATCGTGCGCTGCATTGTGCAGCACATGCAGCGATCGTGCGCTTGCATTGTGCAGCACATGCAGCGATCGTGCGCTTGCATTGTGCAGCACATGCAGCGATCGTGCGCTGCATTGTGCAGCACATGCAGCGATCGTGCGCTGCATTGTGCAGCACATGCAGCGATCGTGCGCTGCATGTGCAGCACATGCAGCGATCGTGCGCTGCATTGTGCAGCACATGCAGCGATCGTGCGCTGCATTGTGCAGCACATGCAGCGATCGTGCGCTTGCATTGTGCAGCACATGCAGCGATCGTGCGCTGCATTGTGCAGCACATGCAGCGATCGTGCGCTGCATTGTGCAGCACATGCAGCGATCGTGCGCTGCATTGTGCAGCACATGCAGCGATCGTGCGCTGCATTGTGCAGCACATGCAGCGATCGTGCGCTGCATTGTGCAGCACATGCAGCGATCGTGCGCTGCATTGTGCAGCACATGCAGCGATCGTGCGCTGCATTGTGCAGCACATGCAGCGATCGTGCGCTGCATTGTGCAGCACATGCAGCGATCGTGCGCTGCATTGTGCAGCACATGCAGCGATCGTGCGCTGCATTGTGCAGCACATGCAGCGATCGTGCGCTGCATTGTGCAGCACATGCAGCGATCGTGCGCTGCATTGTGCAGCACATGCAGCGATCGTGCGCTGCATTGTGCAGCACATGCAGCGATCGTGCGCTGCATTGTGCAGCACATGCAGCGATCGTGCGCTGCATTGTGCAGCACATGCAGCGATCGTGCGCTGCATTGTGCAGCACATGCAGCGATCGTGCGCTGCATTGTGCAGCACATGCAGCGATCGTGCGCTGCATTGTGCAGCACATGCAGCGATCGTGCGCTGCATTGTGCAGCACATGCAGCGATCGTGCGCTGCATTGTGCAGCACATGCAGCGATCGTGCGCTGCATTGTGCAGCACATGCAGCGATCGTGCGCTGCATTGTGCAGCACATGCAGCGATCGTGCGCTGCATTGTGCAGCACATGCAGCGATCGTGCGCTGCATTGTGCAGCACATGCAGCGATCGTGCGCTGCATTGTGCAGCACATGCAGCGATCGTGCGCTGCATTGTGCAGCACATGCAGCGATCGTGCGCTGCATCGTGCGCTGCATTGTGCAGCACATGCAGCGATCGTGCGCTGCAATTAGCAGCGCCCGATCGCTGCCAATTTTGAGGGCAGAATTCCGATTCTGCCCTCCCTTCTTTTATTCGTTAATAAATGTTTTATTAAATGTTTTTTTTTTGTTTTATTTTAATTGTTATTTAAAGGTTTTGTTTTAAATGCTTTTAAAGTTCAGTTTTAATTCCGATTTCAGTTCTGATTTCAACTTCAGTTTAGATTCCGCATAAAGTTTTATTTAAAGTATAGGAAAGTAAAAAGTGTAAAAAAAAAAATAATAATATGGAAATACGGGTACAGTATTAGGGGTGTTACATATTCAACATCAGCTCAAGTGGTACTCCTCACTTGTAGCCCAAGTACTTACCCTGAGGTCTTGGGTTCGAGTGGGGAGGAAGGTAAAATTCCTCTGCAGGGAGAGGGAAGTTCTGTGAGTAGCGGACACGTGGCCGGACACGTTGGCTCGGTGCCAAGTGTACGGGCTTGGGCCGGGAACTCGGTGCCAGGTGTACGGGCTTGGGCCGGGGTACGTGGTTCGGGACGTGGGTCGTTACAATAAGGACGCAAGACATGAGACGTTAATATCAAGGACTATAAGTCAGGGCAAATTTTGAGGACAAAATTTTAAATAAGGTGGGTGGAATGTAATACCCGGCCTTACGAGATATTAATATTTTAATATAAATGGTATTTTTGTAAATATGTCAAATCAAGTCCGTTTGGCAAAAAGAAAGCGTCATTAGAATCCTAACGATTAATTGAAATTTTAAGAAATTTACGGGATTTTTCGGAGTAATAACACTATATTTCGAATAATTACGTTTCTCGTAATATAAAGGACGTTTTAGTAAAAATAGTAAACGAAGTTCAATTTGCAAATGGACAGTTTTAATAAATCTCAAATAATAAGTTGGACTTATTGGTGAAATAAGGAGATTTGGTGAAACCGAATAGTTAGCCGATTAACGAAACGAAGGACGAAACGAATATAAAAACAAAGGAAGGGCGAAATAGTAATTTACAAAGTTTATATTATTTAAAACCACTTAACTCTTTTCTTCTTCATTCTTCATTTCCTTCTCTGGCTTTCACGAAAAACCAGAGAGCATTCTCCTCTCCCGCACGGCGAGTTCTCCACTTCTGACCTCCGTTCTTCCTCCGTTCGTCCTCCGTTCTTCACGTTTTCTCCTCCAATCGACGCTCTAGGTATGAATCTATAGTTTTAGAGCGTTAGTTTTCAATTTTTAGAAAGTTATACATTTAGGTTTTCGTTTAGGGTTATCGTAAAAATCAAGATTTAGGGTTCGAAATCGATAAGTTGTCATAGTTTATGAATGTATTGAACGTATTAAGCGTTATTGGACGAAGTTAGATTAATTTGTGAAAAATGTTAAAATTGGAGAATTTTCGGGTTTTTAGGAAAACTCGTTAATTGTGATTTTGAACTATCAAGCACTAATTGGTGGTTTAAATGCTTCGATTAGTTAAGTTAGAACTTTTAGGAATTTTCTTAATTAAGAATTTTGTTAGTTTGGCGTTAAGTTGTTTAAGCTCGTTTTAACGTCAATTTTGGTAGAATTGCTTAGGTGAACAACGCTCGTGGACGGAGCTTGAGCTGCAACAGACACGTGGTAAGTTCTCGTGATCTTCTCTGGCCGATTGGCCTACACCGTACGTCGAAGTCGTCTCGAGGAGTTTTGGAGATATGTTTATTTAATCGCTTTGGTTGGGTAGTTAGGGTTCGATTGTTTTATAGGTTAATTGTTGTGTTTTGATGGTATGCTCTGTATGTATGTTTACTTTATGTCATATTGAACTGTTCATGCATCACGTATTTTAACTAAGCATGAAAATGAATTTCCGCATGATGTTTTCAGAAAACCGATGTGGCCCGAAAGGGGGCTATTGATCTATTGTGTGGACCGATTAATGGTCTGACCAATACCACATCTCATTTAATGTAATAAAATACGTAATCTGTTATCTGGTCACGCGAGGTGGGGCTCAGGCACGGTTGTACATGTTGTAAGCGTATACCCCCCCTCCTCTAGCTGGAAAGAGTAGTCCGACCGCTGGATGGGCTCTCTCTGGTTAGGGGGATGAGATCTCGGTGATATTCTGTCTGCCATGATCTGTATGTTATGCATGATTTCTGAACTCCATATGCACTGCACGCATCTGCATTTACGTAGAATTTACTGAGCCTTTAGCTCATAGTGTGTCTGTATGGTGTAGGTGACGTTGTAGGTGACATTGAGCCAGGTGAGGACGACGTTCCTCCTCCTGATGTATGATGCGGTTGATGGAGAATGGCCCGTGGGAGTGTGCTGAGCAGTCGGTGCGTTTTGACCCGTGGGGATGTGTGTACGTATTTTGAGAGTACTGGGTTATTTTTGGACAAAATATGTGTAAAGTTAGAACATATTAGGATGCTTGGATCTGGCTAGATGTTAGGTTCATGTTTTGAGGTTTTAAACGTCCTTGAAAACCTGTTTTATAAACTGTGTTTTTATAATGTTTCATTGGAACTGCTTGGAATCTAAAACAGGAGGATTTTGTCGATTTTTAAACGTATCCATGCAGTTCGTTTTTATGAATGTTTAACATGGGTTTACATCGTTTAATTAGGGTGTATAAGATGAGAATTGTGCAAGGGATGAGAAAGGAAGGAAGGAATGTTGGTGTTTGCTCTCTGGAACTTCGGATTCCAGAGAGCACTTGTATAAAAAAAAGAGAGAATAAACAAAAGAGGAGAGAAAAGAGGGAAGGCGGAAGGCGACTGATCGCCATTGTGAGGGGCGACCATTGCCCCTCCATGCCTTGTGTTCGGCGATCGATCTCCTGAATTTTGGAGATCGATCGCCCCTCACTTTGGTTACAAATTGGCGATCGATCTCTTGAACATGGAGATCGATCGCCCCTCTCCTGTTTGTCGCGCTTTTGACAGTTCTGCCCTCCCCTTTTAATTGTTTTGTTTTAATTAATTTTAAGTGTTTTATTAATTGTTTTAAGTTGTTTTAAGTTTATAAATGGTTTTGTTTAAATGGTTTAAAACGTAGACTTCAATTCCGATTCCGGTTTAAATTCCGCTTAGAGTTTATTTAAAGTATAAGGATAAAAAAAAATATGTACGGAAAATTGAGTACAGTATTAGGGTCGTTACAGATAGGGCCTGTGGCTGAGTATGTCAGACAATTTGAGTCCCTGTCCAGGTTTGCTGGACACCTTAATCACAGAAATGAAGATAAGGTGTTTCAATTTATGAATGGACTGAAGCCAGAGATGTACAGAGGAGTTAAGTTTTCGGGATTTAAAGGTTTTCCTTTCAGTGAGGTTGTGTCCACAGCTTTGGAGATGGAAGAAGCTGAAATGAAGTGTGCAGGATCAAAGGAAGCCCCGCGAAAGTTCATCCAGCCCCAACCGCAGAGAGGAATGAAGAGGCCTAATGAAGGCCAGAGCAGCCAAGAAGAGGGAAAGAAGGTACAGGACACCAAGAAGTATCCCCAGTGCCCGAAGTGTTTGAAAAGTCACCTGGGTGAATGCAGTTTGGTTCGGGAAGGTGTTTCAATTGCGAGGAAGTTGGACACACATTCAGGGATTGCCCGAAGCCCAGAGTCACCCGCTGTTTCAACTGTAACAAAATTGGTCACCTTAACAGAGACTGCCCGGTCTTAAAGAATGGCCCTGCTAAGATTAAGCCGAGGATATTCTCCATGATGGAGTCGGGTGATGATGAACAGACTGCCGTTGTGTCAGGTACTATATTGGTCAACTATATACCTGCTTTTACATTGATAGATTCTGGTGCAACACATTCATTCATAGCATCTGCGTTTGCTGTTAAGTTAGATGCACAGTTTACCCCTTCTATGCATGTGTTTAACGTTACATTACCTTCTGGTGAACGCATGCACTCTAACCAAGTGATGCTTGGTAGTGATGTGCTAGTAGGGAGCGTGAGCCTACCTGCTGATCTCATTATTATGGATATAATAGGATTTGATGTAATCCTAGGAATGGATTGGTTGTTTAAGCATTATGCACAATCGACTGTAGGACTGGAATAGTTAGTTTTCAACCCCCTGGTGGTTTGAAACATACTTTCCAAGCTCTAAAGAAGAGTAAGGAAATGTCTGCTACGACTTTTATAAATTGTAGACCCTCTCCATGCAGAGAATACTTATGCTTCTTGGCCAGTGTTTTGGATACATAACTAGTAGGGAAAGCAACTCCCCAAAATTTCTTAGTTGTCCAAGATTTTCCAGAAGTGTTTCTAGATGACCTTCCTGGCTTGCCGCCAGATAGAGAAATCGAGTTTGTTGTAGATGTTTACCCAGGCGCAGAGCATGTATCTAAGAATCCCTATAGACTTGCACCTACGGAGCTTAAGGAATTAAAGAAACAATTGGAGGAGCTATTAGAGAAAGGGTTCATACGTCCAAGCTTTTCATCGTGGGGTGCACCGGTCCTTTTTGTCAAAAAGAAAGATGGATCAATGCATATATGCATTGATTATAGGGAATTGAACAAGTTAACCGTCAAGAACAAGTATCCACTGCTTAGAATCGACGATTTATTTGATCAGCTTAATGGTGCCCGTGTTTTCTCTAAGATTGACCTAAGGTCAGGTTACTATCAACTAAAAGTCAAAACTGAAGATATTCCAAAGACTGCTTTTCGCACGAGGTATGGACATTATGAGTTCTTGGTAATGTCTTTGAGATTGACAAATGCACCAGCAGCCTTTATGGATCTTATAAATAGAGTGTTTCATGAATATTAAGATAAATTTGTCATAGTGTTTATTGATGATATCCTAATCTATTCACGTACCAAGGAAGAGCATGCAAGACACCTAACTATGGTATTGGGTGTGCTAAAGCAGTACCAACTATATGCCAAGTTTTCTAAGTGTGATTTTGGTTGGACCAAGTTCACTTTTTAGGTCATGTTATCTCTGGTGATGGCATATCTGTTGATCCAGCAAAGGTTCAAGCAGTTAAGGAGTGGCCCCAACTGAAGAACGCTACTAATATTCGAAGCTTCCTTGGATTGGCAGGGTATTACAGAAAATTGATTGAAGGATTCTTGAAGATTGCTACACTTCTCACTCGGTTAACTAGGAAAAACATTAAGTATGCATTGACCGAAGAATGTGAATCCAGTTTCCAGACGTTGAAACAGAAACTGACCAGTGCTCCAATTTTGACCCTTCCTGTTGAAAATGGTAAATTTAGCATTTACTGTGATGCTTCCAAAATTGGCCTTGGATGTGTGTTGATGCAAGACGGTAAGGTAATAGCTTATGCCTCTAGATAGTTGAAAACACATGAGAAGAATTACCCTACACATGACTTAGAATTAGCTGCAGTGGTATTTGCACTTAAGATTTGGAGGCATTACTTGTATGGACAAACTTGTGAAATATTCTCGGATCATAAAAGTCTGAAATATATCTTCACACAGAAGGAGTTAAATATGAGGCAACGTCGATGGTTGGAATTTGTAAAGGATTATGATTTTGAGATTAAATACCATCCTGGCAAAGCAAATGTGGTGGCAGACGCTTTGAGTAGAGTAACAACACCAACCCCGACTATGATTTCGATATGCCATTAGACTTAGAGTCAGAATTCCAAATGTTTAATCTAGAAACAGTATCCAGTGTATCAGCTATACTTTCAGCCATAACCTTAAAGCCTACTATTCTGGAGAAAATAAAGGAAGCTCAGACGAATTATGACGAATGTAACAAGTACAAGTTAAGCGTGGATCCTACAGACAAATCAGATTTTAACTATTCTGCTGATGGAATCCTTAAGTTTAGAAATAGATGGTTTGTTCCTGCTGTTAAAGAACTTCGGGATGAGATCCTCTCTGAAGCTCATTCTTCTAGATTTTCTGTCCACCCTGGAAGTACGAAGATGTACAAAGACCTCAGACAACATTATTGGTGGCCAAGTATGAAGAGATGTGTGGCAGAATATGTAGGATCGTGCTTGATTTGCCAACAGATAAAAGCAGAACATCAGAGGCCTGCAGGAACATTACAACCCTTACCAGTTCCTGAATGGAAATGAGAATAAATAACGATGGACTTTGTTGTGGGATTGCCTAGAACAGCAAAGGGACATGATGCAATCTGGGTGATAGTTGATCGATGAACCAAATTTGTCCACTTTCTGCCAATAAGGATGACATACTCGATGGATCAGCTTGCTGAGTTATATGTGCAGGAGATTGTTAGATTGCATGGAGTTCCTAGTACCATAGTTTCAGATCGGGATTCCAGATTCACATCTAAGTTTTGGAAGAGTTTGCACAAGGCTATGGGAACACAGCTTAGTTTTAGCACAGCTTTTCACCCTCAAACAGACGGACAATCCGAAAGGACTATCCAAATATTAGAGGATATGCTCTGTGCATGTGTATTAGAATTTCAGGGTTCTTGGAGTAAGTACCTATCATTGGTGGAATTTTCCTATAATAACAGTTTTCAGGAAACTATTAGTATGGCACCATATGAAGCATTGTATGGGCGGAAATGTAGATCTCCCTTGTATTGGGATGAGGTTGGAGAAACACGTTTGATTGGTCCTGACTTTGTGCAACAGACCGTGGAAAAGACTGCCCTCATTCGACAAAGGATCTTAACAGCTCAAAGCCGCTAGAAAAGCTATGCCGACAGAAGGCGCAGAGAATTAGAGTTTGAAATAGGAGATGAAGTTTTTCTTAAGGTATCACCATTCAAAGGAGTTGTGAGATTTGGGAAGAGAGGCAAGCTGAACCCCATATTTATTGGACTGTTTACAATTCTGAAGAGAATTGGGAGGACAGCTTATCAGTTGCAACTACCAGCCTCTATGGAAGGGATACACAATGTGTTTCATGTTTCTATATTGAAGAAGTGCATAAGAGATCCATATCAAGTTGTGGAACAACAGAACATCAAAATTCATCCTACTCTTACCTTTGTGGAGAAACCAGTAAGAATCTTAGACTATGCAGTGAAGGTATTGCGCAGCAAAGAAGTTCTACTGGTGGAAGTCTTATGTCACAACCAGAACCTAGAGGAGACAACCTGGGAAATTCAGCAAGACATGATGGACCAACATCCAGAATTATTCAGGTACCGAATTTTGAGGATAAAATTCTTTTAAGGAGGGTAGATTGTGTAACACCCGACAATTTCGGCCAGGTGATTTTCTCAACAGAATTAACTGTCACCTATTTATTTTAACCTTTTGATTTAATGTCTTAATGCCAAGTTTTTATTTATTTTGTCTTAAACTTGTGCGGTGGCAGAATGGTAATAAAGTGGAACTTTGGCTTATATAAATAGAATAAGGAAATCCTTAAACCACCCAAAAACCTCACAGTAGCCGACACACTTTCCTCTTCGATTTCTCCACTCTCCAGAGCTCCCTCTCAGCCGGCGACTTCTTCACCAGCGAGCGATTTCTCCTGTATCCACTCCGATAACCCACATTCGAGGTAAGGTTCTGACAATGTAGTTGTTGAAAAGTTATTTAGAGCTCTGCTTTTAGCTAAAAACCCGCAGTCCAGATTCTGTAATGGCAGAGTAAAATAGGAACATTGTTAAGCTGAGTTTGATAATAGCATTACCGATTTGAATCTGAACTTTTGACAACCGACTGTAAATAACTGCTAGGTTGAATCTGAATGTCTGGAATCTTGGAGCTTAACCCACGCACACAAGGTGCTTGACGGAAAGGACTAAGAAATACAGATTTTAGGATGACATTTAGTTAGGACTTTACTAGTTTTGAGTTTAAGTTATTTAGGATTTTATTTTAACTACGAATATGAAATGTCATAGGCAAGGAAAGCTCAAGTGAAGGTGCTGCTCAGCTAAGGAATCCAGGTAAGTGAATGTATTAAGATTTCCGGCCAATAGGGCCCTACATCACGAGAGTATTAGGCTGTTATTGAATGTCTGATGTTTCAATGATTATGGATGTCTAGAACTATATTATATGCGATTTGATGATGGTTAAGAAATGGTCTGTTCTGGTGTGCGCTCCGTCATAGCCAAATGATTTAAGAACGTCCATTTAGTGACCGGTAGATGTAGTGCATTTCTCTACCGGAAGATGGATTTGTTATTTTGTCGTTTAGTGACCGGTAGATGTAGTGCATTTCTCTACCGGAAGATGGATTTGTTATTTTGTCGTTTAGTGACCGGTAGATGTAGTGCATTTCTCTACCGGAAGATGGATTTGTTATTTTGTCGTTTAGTGACCGGTAGATGTAGTGCATTTCTCTACCGGAAGATGGATTTGTTATTTTGTCGTTTAGTGACCGGTAGATGTAGTGCATTTCTCTACCGGAAGATGGATTTGTTATTTTGTCGTTTAGTGACCGGTAGATGTAGTGCATTTCTCTACCGGAAGATGGATTTGTTATTTTGTCGTTTAGTGACCGGTAGATGTAGTGCATTTCTCTACCGGAAGATGGATTTGTTATTTTGTCGTTTAGTGACCGGTAGATGTAGTGCATTTCTCTACCGGAAGATGGATTTGTTATTTTGTCGTTTAGTGACCGGTAGATGTAGTGCATTTCTCTACCGGAAGATGGATTTGTTATTTTGTCGTTTAGTGACCGGTAGATGTAGTGCATTTCTCTACCGGAAGATGGATTTGTTATTTTGTCGTTTAGTGACCGGTAGATGTAGTGCATTTCTCTACCGGAAGATGGATTTGTTATTTTGTCGTTTAGTGACCGGTAGATGTAGTGCATTTCTCTACCGGAAGATGGATTTGTTATTTTGTCGTTTAGTGACCGGTAGATGTAGTGCATTTCTCTACCGGAAGATGGATTTGTTATTTTGTCGTTTAGTGACCGGTAGATGTAGTGCATTTCTCTACCGGAAGATGGATTTGTTATTTTGTCGTTTAGTGACCGGTAGATGTAGTGCATTTCTCTACCGGAAGATGGATTTGTTATTTTGTCGTTTAGTGACCGGTAGATGTAGTGCATTTCTCTACCGGAAGATGGATTTGTTATTTTGTCGTTTAGTGACCGGTAGATGTAGTGCATTTCTCTACCGGAAGATGGATTTGTTATTTTGTCGTTTAGTGACCGGTAGATGTAGTGCATTTCTCTACCGGAAGATGGATTTGTTATTTTGTCGTTTAGTGACCGGTAGATGTAGTGCATTTCTCTACCGGAAGATGGATTTGTTATTTTGTCGTTTAGTGACCGGTAGATGTAGTGCATTTCTCTACCGGAAGATGGATTTGTTATTTTGTCGTTTAGTGACCGGTAGATGTAGTGCATTTCTCTACCGGAAGATGGATTTGTTATTTTGTCGTTTAGTGACCGGTAGATGTAGTGCATTTCTCTACCGGAAGATGGATTTGTTATTTTGTCGTTTAGTGACCGGTAGATGTAGTGCATTTCTCTACCGGAAGATGGATTTGTTATTTTGTCGTTTAGTGACCGGTAGATGTAGTGCATTTCTCTACCGGAAGATGGATTTGTTATTTTGTCGTTTAGTGACCGGTAGATGTAGTGCATTTCTCTACCGGAAGATGGATTTGTTATTTTGTCGATTTGTCGTTTAGTGACCGGTAGATGTAGTGCATTTCTCTACCGGAAGATGGATTTGTTATTTTGTCGTTTAGTGACCGGTAGATGTAGTGCATTTCTCTACCGGAAGATGGATTTGTTATTTTGTCGTTTAGTGACCGGTAGATGCAGTGCATTCCTCTACCGGAAGATGGAGGTGTTATTTTGTCGTTTAGTGACCGGTAGATGTAGTGCACTTCTCTACCGGAAGATGGATTTGTTATGTTGTCGTCTAGTGACCGGATGATGTTTTAATGATCACGTGAGCTGCACGTGTCCACCGGTAGATGTCCACTACCGGATTTTATTTTAGGCATTCACGAGGGAAGCACGTGCATATCGGTAGATGTTTCTACTGAACGTGCAAATCCATGCAAACTTATGTAACCCGACTTGAATTATGTCAAGTAGTCTGGGACATCTCTTCCCTGCCCGATCACGTCATGATGTTCATGTCCGAGCTTAGTCGCTCAACTCTGTGAAAGTTCTAGCCAACAGGAGAAAAGGAGAATCGAGTTACGAGAAAGTCTTGTTCCTTTGACGTCATTACGTCTCTGTTATCAGTCTAGGAGTGAGTTCTACGAAAAAAAAAAAGGGATGGGAAATAAAGAAGAAGAAGAAGTAGAAAATGATTAGATGATTTATGAAAGGTCATGAACACGTGGCGGCTCCTGGTCGGGGTCGTTACAGATTGTGATACCCGGTTCTATCGAACCAATTCTCAATTCTTTTAAATTAATGGTACACTTTAAATGACAATAATAAAGTAGGGTTAATGGATGACTAGGCAAGGGCATAAGGGTAATTTAAAATTTAAAAGTGGATAACATATTTAAGGAAAGAGGTTTTGGGTTTAATGCATTGTAGCCGCCACCATTCCCTATTTTCTCTCCTTCGGTCTTCAGCTCAAGCAGCAGAGCTCTCTAGGCGATTCTCTTGCCCGATTCTCCTTCAACCTAGGTAAGCTTTTCCTCGTTTTCTTGTGTTTTTAGCAGTTAGATAGCTGATGGAGTACAATGTGAGAAATTTCGAGAACGCTAGGATTGAGAGCAGGTTCGGGTTTTGGTGATAAATGGGAATGCACGGGTAGTAGGGTTTCAAATTGGTTTCCTCAAACTCCTGATTGATTTTTGGTGAAGTTTAGTGAAAGTTTGATTAATGTACTGTTATGACTTTAGGTGAGCGAGCTTCTAAAGTAGCTTACAGCCGAGCGATTTCCAGGAAGCCAGGTAAGTGAAGTATGCTTGTGTCTTCGGGCCTACAACACAAAACAATAGGTTTTCTGCATGTTGAATGTTTTTGGTTTGGTCATGCATTATGTTTTGAAAGAATATGAAAATGAATTTACATGGAATGAATGGTAAGGCATGAACAGAACGTATTATGATAGCTGTTAAGGGAACTAATCCGCCCCTTAATTGATGAAGTGGATTTATTACATTGGGAGAGTTGATCCCACTCCCAAGGGAATTTGAGAATCATGATAGCTATTAAGGGAACTAATCCTCCCCTTAATTGATGAAGAGGATTTATAACTTTGGGAGAATTGATCTCACTCCCAATGGAACATTGAGATCAGAATATGATGAACGTGAATGCAACTGAGTTGAGAAAGTAGAAACTGCATGAATAGGATTTACGTTTCAGCATTTCTTTCAACATTGCTTTACTTACTTAGCATTAGGCTAATAGATGAGTTTTGTGATGTAGGTGAAGAAGTGACAGCAAGTGTGTTCTCCGAGTTTGCTGAGAACTAGACAGGTTGGAGGGGTGCATGCATGCATCGATCTGGCAACTGATGGGGCGGTTTAACTGGCGTCTATAGATGAGAAGGTTTAGTGAACCACGATTCAATTTAAGTATGTTGAGTTTTCTAATGACATAAGTGGTTTTAATGTTTTGAATACAGTTTTTGGGATTTTTCTGATAATAGTACTCTGTTGATTTTTAACATTGGTTTTTACTGAATTTTTAGTAATGTAAGGATTTGAGTTGTTCCTGAATGGTTTCGGTGAAGTAAGCAAGTCCTTTTGTTGTTAGAGTTGTTCTGGTATAGAAAATGAGTAGTTATAATGTTGCCTTGTTTTCTATCGATAGATGATGTCTATCGGTAGATGTTGAGTATCGATAGATAATGTCTATCGGTAGATGTTGAGTAATTGGATCTATCGGTAGATGATGTCTATCGGTAGATGTAGAGTATTTTTGATCTATCGATAGATGATGTCTATTGGCAGATGCTAAGTATTTTTGTCTATCGGTGGATTTAGTCCATCGGTGGGTCTGAGTATTAGAATTTGTCGTTTTGTGACCGGTATGAGTTAGATGAATGAATCATCCGGCTTACGTCATCGGTAGATGTGTAAAATAAGTTTGTCATTTTGTGACCGGTATGAGTTAGATGAATGAATCATCCGGCTTACGTCATCGGTAGATGTGTAAAATAAGTTTGTCGTTTTGTGACCGGTATGAGTTAGATGAATAAATCATCCGGCTTACGTCATCGGAAGATGTGAGAAGAAATAATTTTGTCGTTTAGCGATCGGTAGCAGTCGAGTGTTAAAGCTATCAGATGATGTTTTCGGTAAAAGCTATCGGATGATGTCTTCGGCATGAGTCCTTAGTAATTTTGTCGTTTAGCGATCGGTAGCAGTCGAGTGTTAAAGCTATCGGATGATGTTTTCGGTAAAAGCTATCAGATGATGTCTTCGGCATGAGTCCTTAGTAATCTTGTCGTTTAGCGATCGGTAGAAGTCGAGTGTAAAAGCTATCGAATGATGTAGGAAATAGTTTTGTCGTTTAGCGATCGGGCGCTGTCGAGCATTGACTCTATCGGAAGATGTGTTTGACTTTTTTTTAGATCATTTAGCATTTACGCCTTATGCCTCCATTACTTTTGACCGATCATCTCTTAGTATGATAACTAATTATTCAAACATCGTTCTATAGTTTTGTGTAACTTTATCTTGCTCAAATGATTTTTTTCCGCTGCAAGTTTTTATCAGATTTGATTCTGAGCGAAGTTTTAAAATTTGTAAAAAAAATTTATTAGTTATTTTCGGGTTCATGAGTAATGAACCGGGTTCAGAAAACTCGAGGCGTTACATAGACAGAAGGATTGAGTCAATCCAATAAGTGAGTTACACGTGGCATTCCTTGAAAAATAAATTTTCATTCAGATGAATTTTTGAGTTGGGTCTGGTTCTTGCACCTCTGTCACTGTTTAGATCAAATCAGGCCTAAAAAGTGACCAAAATAAACACAAACTTGCCCAAATTTAACTCTAAATCAATGAAATAAAGGGTAAAACGGTAACTTTACCAGAGAAGAAAAAGAGAGAGATAGAGGGAGGAGAGAAATAAGTCAAAATTGATGGGGAAAAAGTAAGAATTGACCTTCTACCCCTTGAGGAAAGTTGTTCCTCTCATCAAGAGGATCTATTTGGGTTAAGAATTAAAAGGTGAAGTTGAAGAAATAAAGTCTTCAAGAGGTAAGAGTCTCTAACTTTTGTTTTTACTAAATTATGTTGAAATTCACATAATTTAGGTGAAGAAAATGACGATTTTGGGAAATTATCATGGAGAATTAATGGAATTGCATGTTAATGATCTTTGATGTTATTAGATGGATTGATTTAAAGAATTGAAAGAGAATTATATTGAAGTGATTAGGTTTGAAAGGATGAATATTGGAATTAACATGTTTGAATAGTTGATTTTATTGATGTGATGTAAGCATGGAAACTATACATCTTGATGATTGTAAATCATTGAAATAAATAGAATATTGATATAAGCTAATGAAGATTGCTTATTGAGGGATTTAAAGGTAATGCAATTGAGAGAAATCATAAACTCTTGGTTTGTTAAATTAGGTTATGTGTTAATATCCATATATAATAAAATGGATGATATTAGTTAATGTATATCATTGTTGAGATTGGTTATATTAATAATTGAAAGCACTAAATTAGTGTGCTTTGTTGACTAAAATTGGGTAGCATGGAATGATTGGAGGCATGAAAATGACCTAATTTGATTATTAGAGTATTAATTTTGGTGATTCATAAAATATATCATATATTGTATAGTTAGAAGTATTAATAAATTATAATATTTGGTGTTAGGATAAAGTAGACTAATAATGTCTATTGAAGGATTATAAATTATATAAAGGTATTAGATGAGTTTTGAGATGATTTAAAATGAAATATAAGTTTAGATTGTTGAGACATGTTTAGTGGGTGTCTAGACAAAAATATCCTTCATGCATAAGTCATACATCATATATTGCTTGTCATTTAACAAAGATTTGTATGCTCATACTTCATGCATTATTAATATGTATTATGCATTCAGTGTATGCATAGTAAGGATATTTAAATCATGTATCATGAAATTATTTAGGGAAATTATCGATTTTAACCTTGTATTATATTCGTAATTTCAAGTAGCTCCCTGTACTAAAAAAATCGGCAAACCGAACCCTGTACTATAATTTTGTTATCAGTCTTGACCTTCTGTCAACAATTCCGTTAAGTTTCTATTTACAAAAATAAGGTGTATTTTAAAATAATACTAAATGATATTCAATTTACTTGAAATTTTTACCACATGTTCACTACATTGTGGGAAGATAATATAAATTTTTTCGTAATTTAAAAATATTTTTACGATTTACTGTAATTTTATTTACTTATTATATAAAACAATTATAATAAATCATACAAGTATTATAAAATCACGAAAATTTACAGAGTATCTCTTCATGATGTGTTACACATGTGGTAAAATGTTTAAGTAAATTGAATATTTTTTGGTATTTGTTAAAAATTAATCTCAGTTCCTTCTTCACTTTATAAATTAATTTTACAAAAATAGCAAATGATATCCAATTTACTTAAAAAGTTTACCACATGTTAACTACAACATGAGAAGATAATAAAAAACTTTTTGTGATTTTCTAAAATTTATATGATTTATTATAATTGTTTTATAAAATAAGTAAATAAAATTACAATAAATCGTAAAAACATTTTAAAATTACCAAAAATTTTGCACGATCTTCCCATGATGTTTTAAACATATGGTAAAAATTTTAAATAAATTAAATATCGTTTGATATTTGTTTAAAATACCCCTTATTTTTGTAAATAGAAACTTAACGGAATTGTTAACGGAAGGTCAAAACCGATAACGGAATCATAGTACAGGGTTCAGTTTGCCCCTTTTTTAGTACAAAGACTACTTGAAATTACGGGTATAGTACAGGGTTAAAATCGATAATTTTCTAATTATTTATATTTATATTAAATGGTATTACGAGAGGTATGATTGATCACATTCGAACCCAATTTATATCTCACTGGCTATGTATTGTGTGACATGTTTAAAGTCAGAAAATAGAAAGAGAGCGACTGTGAGTCTCCCTTGGGTTGCAGATCCCTAGTCCTCCGGAAGTATACTGTAACGTGCAGGTTCTACTGTGAAATAATCAGTAGAATGTATGTAAGTGTGCAGCTTTACATATTGGGATTATGGATCATGCATATCAGCATTCACATTACATGTAGATATGGTTTACTCATATTGACATTCACATCATGTTAATATGGTACTTGATAAATATAAGATCAAGTAAATAATATAATGCACACACTTGCATTGATTCACTTATCATGACATGAGTGGTGTGCGAGAATCACATTTCATACTCATTACATAAAGTTGAGTATAAAAATGAGAAATTAGTGAGTTAGAGTATCTAGCCAATGATTTAAATTGTCATATGTCTAGGTATATTCATATATATACATTGATAATTCCTACACAGAAGAATATGATAAATATAAATTAAATTGGACATTAATAATAAATATCTAGTAAGATATGTAAAAAGCATGGGTTAGGCATTCATCATAGATGTCTAGTGAAAGTTGTAGAAAAAGTATAAGATAGACATTAAATAAATATGTCTAGATAAATATGGTAAATATAAACTATGAGATGAGTGTGAGAAACGTAATTAGACATTAAATAGAATGTTTCGATAGCACCAATGAAATATAGATAATGAAAAGAGTTGTGCATGGAGATTAATAACACAAGGGAACAAGGAAAGAGTGGAGTTAGACTATGATTATCTAAATCATATGCCTACTCATTCACATAAATGCACAATACACTTCTTATATAAAAAAATATGACACATAGTTGAACATTAATAAAAAATGTTTAGAGAAATTTGTCAATACCTAAAACAATAGAATCCATGATCATGAGAGTTGATCAATGTTGATAAATGGAAGCGATGGATGTGAGGACTAATCATGTAGGAAAATTAGTACATGATTAAATGTGATTTCAGTTTGGTTTAGTGAATTCTTAGACAATGATTCGTACAAAGCCCACTCCATCGTTTTCTCTACTTTTTAAGAAGCAGGTGATGGAAGCTCACGAGATAAAGGTAAAAACATTATAGATTAAAGAGTTCACCACAGCTTAGGCTTAGTAGAGTTTAAGTTTTGTTTTATCTTTTCCTGTTTTTTGTTTTAGTTGGTTCATGTCTGTATAAATAAATTTGGATAAAGTCTTGTATATAATAAGATTTGTATATAAATTGTGGGTTAATTTTACTATTTATTACGGCCAAGTTACGAGTAATTTATTATTTCTGCTGTAATCGTTTATTTAACATTCTCACATCGGGAATCCAAGTAATCAGGATGCGGGTCCTGATACACATGGTATCATAAAATACAAATTGTTGTAATATAGATTGGCTTCTCAGTTTCTCGAGCAGACTCATCCATGTTCTTCTACAAGGTGGGATAATTAAATATAGTAATGTTGGTGTATGTTGATGGCATCTTGCTTACTGCAATGACAATGCTCTACTTAGCTGACTAGTTTCCTTTCTCAGCAAACGCTTTGCCCTTAAAGATCTTTGTTGTCTTAATTATTTCGTGGGCATCATGATTCAATATTCGGTTTGATTCCCTACAGCTCAATCAATCCAAATATATTTCAGAGGCATTGTGTAGAGTTGATATACAGGATTCAAAGGCGATTTCTACACCACTTGTTACCAGTCCTATACTTTCAAAAAATTCATGAACCTTATTGCGAGATGGTTCAGCCTATCACTGCCTGTGGGTGCTGTATAGTGTTGCACTTTAACTTACCCTGATATAGCGTATGCTGTTAACAAATCATGTCAATTCATGCATAATCCCATTAATGTTCACCAGCAAGTATTTAAAAGAGTTTTTCGTCATCTAAAAGGTATAACCTCGTACAATCTCCTTTTTACTGCTTCCCCTTCATTTGATATTGTTGGTTACACCGACGCTGATTGGAGTTCCTCACCTATTGATCGGTGAAGTACTAGTGGTTACTGCATTTTATAGTGCCTAATCTTGTTCCATGGTCTTCATCGAAGCAGAAGTCGGTGTCTCGCTCGAGTACAAAATCCGAGTATCGTAGTGTTGTTGATGGCGTTTTAGAAATTTTATAGATCAAATATTTACTGGTTGAGCTTGGTCTTTTCCCTGTCACCATTCTGCGTTTACTGTGTGACAACATTAGCACAACATACTTAGCTTCTAACTCTCTTTTACACTCCAAAACTAAATATGTTGAGCTCGACTATCACTTTGTGTGGGAAAATGTATCATAAAATCGATTGGTTGTCTCTTTCGTTCTATCTTCCTCTCAACATGCTGATGGAGTAACAAAACCACTTCCGCCAACGCTGTTTGAATCATCTCATCACAAGCTCTAAACTCGATCTCCTTGCGTTTGAGGGGGATGTTATGCTTAGCTTCCTGCATATTCCTCCCACGCCTACTGCGTGCTCTTTCTCTTTCATGTCTGTTAATTATTTAGCATATTGTATTCTGTCAAGTGGCATTGATACCCTCTATAAATTATAAATTTTGTAATATGAAGTTTAGAAGTGAATTTCTATTTTATAGAAGCAACGTTCTCTCAGATTCTGAATAATAGCTCTACTCTCAACTCACATAAAGTCTTAAACAGGTCTTATTTAGAAACCATTGTTCTTTCTTTCAATGCTTTGCAAGACTATTTTCTGTTTATGTTTACCCCATTATTCATTTGGTTTTCAAATTATCACCCTTCACTTCTGATGGCAATTTTTTTTGTATAATGCTCGTCTGACTGACTTATACGGATATTTTTAACCAATGCCAGCTTTTTCTTCCCTATTATATTTTTTTGACCTCTTGTGCGCCTAACTCAATACTGCTGCTTGTTAACGGGAGCACCTTCAGGAACAAAAGATGCTCTTAATCAAACATTATGGTAAATATGTGATGTATTTCAATCACTTACTTTCTTTGTATGAATCATTTGTGATGAATTTCTAGTAAAATCTTGTCCAGTGTTGCTCTTTACGTCGTGAAAAAATATACTGTGATAACTTCTTTATATATAGTTTCGTCTATGCCATATCACTTCTTTTCCTGTTTTAATCTCCTTGGCTGGCGCGAGTCACGTTGAATTGGGTCTATATGATAGCTTATTTTATCGAATTGAAATTAGACTCATGATCTCCGGTGCCATCTTTTACACAGCTGGTTTTCTTATCTTCCCCAACGAAAAGGCCACTCCCAATTTAACTAAAGTTCTGGATATAATTCCTGTACGTTTATATAATCTTCGGCCAAATTCTCTCTCTCTCTCAACATTTAATCATCGGTACCATGTAAATGAACGTTTCAGATTAAAATTTCTGTCATATATTATGGAGTGAAATTAATGTACAGAAGAAAAGAGGTAGATGATAGTTTTGTTTACTTTTAGTTCAGAAGTGATTAAACATTTGAATATTTCAAATAGGTGGCAAGAACATTACAATGAATTTTGACAAGACATGCATTCACGATTATATGTATGTGTTTTATACATCTTTCGATGATTTTACATGAAAGTATATATGTTTTTACACAATCAATAGATATTAAAATTATGGAAAAAAGTTCTAGCTTCCGTGATTATTCAACTGCAAGGTTATTTTACTTAATTTTGTGTACAAATTTTCTGAGAAATTTCATCGCACTTTAGATTAGCTTGTGAAAATTGATTTGATATGCATTTTTTTTTTTTTCTATCGTGAGTCTTCCGAAATAGTTAATAGTCATGTTATTTGTCAATTTTAATCTAATGAAAAAAAATTTCTTTATGTTTTCAATCAATAAATTTTTAAACTGGGATGAAACATTCATTACTTATTCTAAATTGGCCATTTGCAAGGGGGTTTCTACAAATTGTAGGATTGTTATAACTTGAACAACTTAATTTCACAAAATGTTTATTCAATTAGTTCGCCAAAAAAATATATTATCATATTTAGAATATTTGTAATAATATTTATCACTCAATATGCAAAAACCTAACAAAAAGTTTGTCATTAATTTCTAAACGATGTGATGAACCGAAAAAGGTTTGTTTTCGTTAGAAATTGTATTCTCGTTGGTTTCTCTCCGTTAAGTTTTACTATATGTATGATAAATCGCATATTTGACTCGTACGTGCGGATTAAATCCTAGTGTTTTTTTTAAACATTCTAATAAATATTACAACAAAATAAAAATGATTTTAATTTAATATAATAATTCTATATATTCAAGTTGTAAATTGTACGAGTAATGTTATATATTAATCAATCAAATAATACATATTAATATTAATAAAATTATAATAGTTTAAGAGGTGGGTTGTTGTGTGTAGTAAGTAAATTAGGGCATATTTGGCGAGATTGGAGCCCCGAGCGTCGGGCGTCGCACGAAACTGCGAAGTGCGAAGGTGGAGCGCCGACGAGCGAAACTGAGCGACCGAACAACGAAGTGTCGAGTGAGCCAAGGCGAGCGAACAGCGAAGTCTGTGACTCTGTGCGAACTGCGTAGGGGTGGGCAGAACCAGATTTTCTGGTAGGGAAGTGAGCAACTGAGGGTAGGGGGGTGAGCGTAGGGGTCAGATTTTCTGGCGCTGTGTTGTGTAACCCAGGGTTCACAACGATGAAATGAGCATAGTTGTGCTTCAATAATAGCTTCTGAACGTTTACAGAGAAAAAGAAATAGAAAAACAGTAAAGGAAAAGCAAAATACAATAAAGAGGAAAATAGACAATTCATTCCACGCTCTCCTCACTCCCCTAGCTGCTGGTTATATCGGCTTCGCTTCCTAATGGTATGGACACGTCGATAGCCTGCTCTCTATGCTGGGCTTAGGCTCTCCTATGCATATGGGCTCTTCCATGACAAATCCTCCCCTTAACAGATCCTTGTCCTCAAGAATAAAAATTTGGAGAGTAATAGATTCATATGCTCTTCGACACTCGGTTTCCTCAACCCTCTGCCTCGTCTCCATGTTCATGCCTTTGCCATTGTCATTGTAGTCAAGAGGAACAAGACCAACTTCTTTGCGCATTCCGTATTTTGTAACCATCGCTCTAGCGAGTGCAAATGTCTTCAAAACTTGATGACTTGAAATAAGATCTTGAATAAGATCATCAAAAATCTGGTGTGTAAAACCGAGCAATTGGAACAAATCTGGAGCTTGTTTATGCAGCACTACAACCTCAAAAAACTTCAAAATTTCTTCTTTCTTGAATGAAGAAATTAATCCATACGTAGCTAGAAATCGCAAGAAACTCACTAATGAATCCTCATGTTGACTTGTAATTTTCACACTCCACTCAATTGCCAGTTCCATCGCATCCTTTTTTACCTGAGGGTCAATATTAAGTGATATTTTGGCCAATTGCTCCAGCATGTAACTCCTCGCGACACATTCTTCAATATCACTTTCTTCTTTCCTCCACTGTTGAGAAAAATACCCTTGAAACACATCCAAAACAAGCTCTGCTGGATCCAATGACATTTGAAGAGTAGCTGAAAGTTCATGAGACGTCAAATCATGCCCAGACTTGGTACTCAACTCTTTTTTTACAAGTACAGAGTTAAAGGCGGTGTTTGCCTGCAAAGCTTCAAGTTGCTCCATTTTAACTGAATGAAAAGTGGCACTTATTGGTGATATAGCAGTAATACCAAGAGTCTGCTGTAAGTATGCAGCTTGCTTACAATCAGAAAGAGAATTCCAAAGACTTTGCAGCTCTTCCAAATTGAATGAAGATGCCAGTCCATAGTTCGCTAATAGGTGCAAGAATCCCAACACCTCTAAAGAATTTTTGTTTGTCCATTTCATTTTAGCTTTCCATTCATTGGTCATCTTTAATGCCTCTGCTTTAACTAGAGCCTTGATCTGTGCCGGGATCCTCATTAATTCTGCTAACAAAATAAAACAACTCCTCTTAGTACGATTCCCATCATATTCCATATCTCCAATCCCTATATTTGAAGCGTAAAACCATCTTATTGCATCTAGAACCATTTTGGCAGGGAATGACGATGTTTGAAGAGCATTTGCAACCTCCATACGGATGGAATCATGCATCTTCAGATGCTCACACAAGAGACGCACTAACTCATCTCCATCCTTGGTCCCATTAGACTTAGTACCTTCTGAAAAGGGTACAATGGTAGTGTTGCAAGGAGAACAATCATTTGGCCCATTCTTCCCTTTCAAGGGAGTATAACGAGCATTCTCTCTTAAATTTGCTTCTTTTGGGCCTTTCTCCATTGACACTCTTAACAAATCAAGTTTCTTTTCTTTTTCTTCAAGTTCCGTCACCCTGTTTTGAAACTGTTCTCCTTCTCTAGAAGAATCTTGCATTGTTCATCCATTGAATCCTTGAGTAATTCAAAACTCTTTGCCTTTGATTCAATGTCTGCCAGACGCTTGTTGGATAATTCGAACGAGCAATTGATGGCTCGCTTCTTCTCAGCAAGGTCCTCACTCAACTCATCCACTCTAGAAACATCTCTAGAGAGAGGCTGATTCACCATAAAAGAATCAGTAATTCCATTGCGTATGTTATTCTGCTCCATTGGAAAACCCCCATCAATTGATTGTTGAAATTCGGCTTCAAAGATATGGTCATCGTTGTCTCCATCAACTACAACTTGGAAAATATCATTATGCAAAATGCCATCATCTGTTCCCTGATTACTCAATATAGGTTCTGAGAAAATTCCATTTCCAGAAAATGACTCGTTGTCGTTGTCCGCACGATTGTCATAGCCTGGCTCAACAAGAAAACCAAGATCTATAGGATCGAATGGCTCATGGAAAATCCTTTTTCGCCAAGCATAATAACAACTACGAACACTGTTTGATTTCCTCTTACCAGAGACAGATTTGTTATCTTTTAAAATTCCACCTATGACAAACCTTAAAAGAATATTCACTGTTGAACGATCAAAATCAATTATACGACTACAGGCACATGAGGAAATAATAGGATCATAAAGAAGAAAATGCCATCGTGTTGTAAGACCCAAGCAGAGGTAAATACACGACTGAGGCTTATAATATAATTTTTTCCTTGTCGATTTATAGTTCAGAATCTTACTAATTAAAACTTCAGAGCCGGTTTTCCACGATACCCACTCTAGAGTGATCTGAATAGTTGCATTTGGCGGTACAGCACCATCAATCTCAGAGGCTGGCTTCCCATCATCCCCAAACCCATATTGCGGTTTCACAGTCAGTAGTACCCTCTCCCCCTTTGATAAAGCAGGGCAAAAATATCCCTCTCGGACAGCAAACTCTTCTCCATCGGACTTGGCAACGAGAGTTCCATCCTCCGGCTGAGATTCAAACTTGACCAGTATTTCATCAGGGTCTACGAGAATGAGGAGCGGTTCAGGAGTACAGTCTGTAATTCCGTTAGCAGAGCCCTTCCTATCACTCGTCAAAGAGGCGTATGTTGTGAAAAATGCCAGGAATGGAGCACTGTGGACTTGCTGTTTTTGACCGTGCTCTCCGAATACGGCTGCCCTCGGCCCCGATTCAGTCGCTGCGACTGGTGTGCTGGGAGAAGGCAGAGATGAATCTCGCCAAAAGTAGGTTTCCATATAATGCTTTTGCCCAGATTCAGGCAGAGATGAGTCTCCCTTCCCTTGTGAAGTCTGCCAGGGTGCAGTCCCCATAGGTTGTGTTTGCCCCAGGTTTGGTTGGTTTTGAGAGATTCTGGTTAGTAGAGATAACAGGGCATCATGCTTGGCGTTCGATTCCTGCATAAAGGTGTTGAAGGCAAGACCGAAACGCTCCTGTCTAGCGTGCAGCTCCTGAAAATTGTGGTCCAACGAAGCTAGCTGAGAAGCAATCTTAGTGACGGCCTGGTCCGTTGAAGCTTGCTGAGAAGCAATCTCGGTGACGGCTTTCTGTAGCTTCTGGTGCACCCCCGTAAGTTTCTTCAGCGTTTCCTCATTCGATTTTGCTCTAGCCTCTTCCATTGCCGATTGTATTGGCTCTGATACCACTGTTGTGTAACCCAGGGTTCACAACGACGAAATGAGCATAGTTGCTCTTCAATAATAGCTTCTGAACGTTTACAGAGAAAAAGAAATAGAAAAATAGTAAAGGAAAAGCAAAAAACAATAAAGAGGAAAATAGACAATTCATTCAACGCTCTCCTCACTCCCCTAGCTGCTGGTTATATCGGCTTCGCTTCCTAACGGTATGGACACGTCGACAGCCTGCTCTCTGTGCTGGGCTTGGGCTCTCCTATGCATATGGGCTCTTCCATGACACGCTGCGAGTGCCGACGCTCGGTCGCTCCTGACGTTTGAAGTATGGGTCTTGGGCTTGGCTTGGGTTCGGGTCGTTAACCCACACAAGTCCGATTTAATGACCAGTTTTGTTTTTCGTCAATTCTTCGAGATTTTTACATCAAGAACGTGAACCAGACTGTAGACTATGCGATGTGGAAACCATTCCCAAACCGTCCATCGTGCAGACCGGATTGAACCGGACCATACCTCTCGGTCCGGTCCGGTCTGATCTGCGATTCTGGACCGGTTCTGCCCACCTTAGGTAGCACGAGATTTTGTTCGACAATGCCTACAGTGTCCCCTTCATCTCTAGGAGATTGTGGCTCTGGTTTGCTCGTGATAATTTCCGATTTGCACGCCGATTGTGGAGAGAATATGAAATGGATAAAGAACGTATTCTCATCCAGATACAAGAATGTACCACAATTGGACTCTTACAATATCTCTCGTGAAGGATATTTTTGACTGCACTGCCTGGAAATCATGATTTGTGGTGCCGTCAGGAGAGAGAAAATTATGTAAGAAAGGTCAATCATTTTTCCTATATTTTCTAGGTGAATCAGGAGGGCATACTCTCTGCAATTTGATTACGTTTTCCATTTTCATTTCTATAATTTCCTTCATATTTCTAGGATACTTCATGAATGCATGCTCCCAAAAATTTCATTTCATTTATGAATTTGTAGGGTAATTCTGTTGAGAAGACAAATAAGTTGCTTGATAGGTGTTCACAGCTTGGTGTTCAGACTAGTCCGGCGATCATAGACGACTTAGGAATCATTTCGTTGTTTTCATGGTACCATGAGGTGCAGGGTTTTCAGTTTACAGTTACTAAATTTACGCCTTTAATAGTTCATCCACTTTTCTAAGTTCAATTTTAACGTCATGATCTCCTTCTGCCCAGAGCTTTGACAGAGAGAAGGACATCACAGATATTCGTGTTCGATCGTTGGAGATGGTGAATCACTTACCTTTTTCCTATGTGTTCTGTTTCTTTAATATTTCATTCTTCATTAATTCTTTTCAGGGTGTTTTTCAATAATTTTTTTTAGGGTGTTTTTCTAATTTGTTGTAATGTTTTTTTTTTCTAAATTGTATTTCCATCATCTCATTTCTCATTTTCATTATGTATAAAAAAAGAGATAATTATAATTTTTCCAATTTCTCCTACAGATCTCAGAGTTTATTGTAAGTTTAATTAAACGGTTTTTCCATCGTATATTCGTTTGGTGGACAATGTTAGTATTCTCGGTATAAGCATTGTACTTTGCGGATGCTTTTCATATCTTTTCTTAGCCTTTATCTTTTCTTGGTTTTACTTGATTATGGATATATAAAGTAGTTGTCCTTTAGTGAATGAATCCCAACATTTCTGATGTAGACTAAATGTTGATTCATCGAGGAAGAATAGTAGAAAGCGAGGACCGATTCAAAAACTCAGATATGGAGGCTTGAGGAAGAATTCATTCAAGTGTAGAACTTGCAATAGAGTTTTATATCTTATCAAGCACTTGGATCGAGATTTTTGTGAAGTGGGTGAAGACAGGTTGATTTCATTCTCTTGTCTTAGTCACATTTCATTTTATCTTTCTTCGAGTACGTTAATTCAATTATTTTTCCTCCATAAGTTGATCGAATGTGTGATTTGTGATTTTCAATTAGAACAACTAATGTGTATGAGTATGTGTCAATTTTGTAGGCAGCAATCTGGGATACTTTAGTTTTTCCAAACTGTGAGAGTATTGATTCCTTGGATGATAGGGCAGAATGATGACTGGGTCCCACATAAAGTAGCCTCATTTATATGGTGCAAACAAGACCAAACTGATCCAAACATTGTGTCAGAGATGTAGTGCATCATTGATGATGCAGTAAAAGGCAAGAGTGAAGCTGTCGAGACTTTATCTCCGAATGTTCAAATGCATCAAAACTTTCGTCCAAAGATGGTATTAACACGGCATCTGGTGACGCTTTTGATGAAATAAGAGTCCCTCTATTAGGAAATGTTGCCCCTCTGGCGTCTTTTGAACCAAAAAGGGACGAGACCCCTGCTCAATCACCCACAAGGTCTAGGTCTATGACTTCACATGGACAAGGCGATAATAGCCCCAAAGAAGACGATGCAAAGCCGAAGAGAATAGGAAGAAGAGAAAGAATGCTTGATTTGCGTAAGAAAGTGGGAGAAAAACTCGAGGAAAAGAGGCGGCATTTTGAAGAAAGGGGCAGGAACATTGTCGATAAGATGCGAGGACCGTGAAACGACTTGTAGTTGGGCAATGATGGTTGTTTCTAGAGGAACAGAAGCTTTGCAGATTATCAACTTGTAATCCATCTGAAGTTTTACTCCGTGGTAGGTCAACACAAAAAAAAGAAAAAAAAAAAACAAGAAGAAGAAGAAAGAAGAGTGATAGGTATATTTCCTTTGGACCAGATTAATGTTGACGTAAAGATATTGAGGAAAAAAGTGTATAGTTGCATCAGGTAGAGAGCATTCTTAGCCTTGGTCTCGATATTTGATTGATTATTTGATCAATACTTGATACATAGAATTGAACACTTTCCACATATTCATTTACACTTTCCATATTAATATTGAAGTTTAATCTTTCAACATTTATAATTTTGAAGAAATTATGTAACCTGTCCCTTGTAATAGGAAGATTAATGCATCAGGATCTTTCTTCTAATATTACAACTCTTCTTTTTGATTCCTAATACTAAATTTGACAATTTCATAACATTTATTCTGAGATACACACACAAAGAAACTGGGAGATTGCATTATAATTAAATGTATGATAAAAACATGAATCCAACATGCACTCTAATTAAACCATAATTCGATCAAGGCAAGCATTAGTAAAATGGACTTCGAAGCTACATGAACGGCATTCTAGCACCCTTGCATAACAATGCTTACCACACCCAAGGCACAATGGAGGAGGTTTCCTAGTCGGCTTCTCAACATAAGTGAGGGGATGGTCATGACAAGTGAAATCGAGAGTGGTTCCATATTTAATATACGGAAAATCCTCAAGAGCACATTTAATATGAGCAAAAAAGTCACATTGAATACAACAATAGAACCAATCTTTTGGATTTCTCTCATTTTCGCAAATATCACAGTAGTATTCGCTAGATTCATCTTCCTTCTCGAAGGCAAGGCTGAGAAGATGATCATCGTATCTATGTTTAACCCTATGTGGAAGTTTTGCACAACAATATCCCAACACATATTCACATTCCGAGCATACCAATATAAAGTGACTATCACGACCACAACCTCGACACGTCTCATGATTTCTTATTCGAGGGTCAGGAAAGAATAGTTGGTGTTCGTGACATGGATGTTCTAGTCCTTCCATCAATTTGACACAATGAAAGTCAATCCTGTAGGGACAATGTTGTAATTGACAGCTATACATGAAATCGCTAGAAACCTTGAAACATTCACAACACTCACCGAAATCTTCATTTTGATTGAGATGAAGAAGATGAGGATGAAATGAAAACATTTTGGTCTTCGGCATCTCAGCACACCATTTGTGGAGATAAAAACCACAGTCCTTGCAACTATAAAATGGAGAGGATATGAGCGTGCAACAACCCTCACAATATTTATGATCCTGGATCTTGCTCATTCAAAGTCAACTCATGTTGGTGAGTGAAGTGTTGAATTTCACCACTTTTGTTGCCATTTCCTAAGAGAGTTATAGCACTAGAGTTTGCTATGGAATTGTGAAATCCCTCCGACGATGATATATTTGAGTCGTCTTGGGTTTCCTCCTCTAATACAACAACTCCTATCTTTCGTGCGCAACTCAAGTGCACAGCATATTTGCATTGATGACAATAGTAAGCTGCATAATCAACATTTATCTCTCTGTGACAAAGCTGGCATATCAGCTTGTCACACTCGAGGAGAAAACACAAATAATGGGTGAGTTTAAGGACATGATTGTGTCTGTCTACTCTAAGAAATCTTGACAACTCCGCACATTTTTTGTCTACTAGTAGATGACAGCCAGTGCATTGCCAAGGGGAGAAATAATCTTTCAAGCCACAGGCATCGCAAGCTAATTTCCTAATTGTCTTGATCTCAACGAAGCTGTGATGGTGATCATATCTACGTTCAGAACCGTGTAGAGAAAAAA
The DNA here is from genome assembly GCA_022432975.1 of Begonia masoniana. NCBI lineage: Eukaryota > Viridiplantae > Streptophyta > Magnoliopsida > Cucurbitales > Begoniaceae > Begonia > Begonia masoniana. Next base: position 14,937,857 of record CM039516.1, read on the forward strand.
AAAAAACAATCCACGTGAAGTGTGAATCCACATTGAAGGCAGCGGTAATTGAGTGTGCTCACTTTTCTACGACAACAACTACAAGAGGTTTTTCTTCTTGATTGGGTTTTTGCAAAGAGAATGAGGGAATGCTCGGGATGCAGGTGGCTCTTTCTTCTTGATTGGGTTTTTGCAAAGAGAATGAGGGAATGCTCGGGATGCAGGTGGCTCTTAATCTGACCTGGTAACTCGGCGCAGGATTTATGAAGAAGGAAAGGGCACAACTCACAACCGTAGCTCGGAGAGGAACCAAGTTCTTCCATACAAAGGCGACATGATGGATGGTCATTTCCAGTCCATGCCCGTTCTTTCTCATCTTCCAGCAAAGTCAAGCTGTGATGGTGGGAGCGATGTTGAATATGTTTCTCCCCCACTCTTTTCATGGTATCCCTTGGATTTGAAAAGGCACATTTTGGGTGGATGAAAAGGTCGTGTTCTAGGCAAACATAAAAAGATTTACCCTCTTGGCCACAAATTTGGCAATATTGAGAACTCTTAGGAACGAGAAAAAGGGATCGTTCGGGATGGAGGAAGCTAACCTTGATTTGTTTAGGTAGATTCGCACAAAACTTATGGATCCGAAATTCGCATCTTAATCTAGAGCAGAAGAAGAAAGGAGCAGATATTGACTCTGAGCACACAAAGCAATTTACACCGTTTGTCTCAAGAGAAGTAGGCTGCTCTTCCTCCAACACTAGGAGGTGCTGGTCCAGGCCATATTGGAAATAATCCTTCTCCCCAGTGCTCTCCGAAACAATGTTACCTTCTTGGTCGATTAGAAGAGCACAGATGATGTGAAGGTCGAAGTTGCATCGAGGACAACGGTATACAAATCCGTTTACTATTTCCTCGCAGGCATCACATTTGCAATCATTTGCTGGATCTGAAAGGAGGAGAGAGAGAGCGTGTTGAGGATGGAGAGGATGGCCTAGCAAGCGGGGAGGAAGCTCAGGGCATGATTTGTGAAGGTGAAATTTGCAGGTAAAGCAGCTGAATCTTGGACCACATATTAGATCCTCGCATCCCCAGCAAACCACAGGTTCATCTTGATTGTCTTCTGGTTCCCCATCTGTAAAGAGCAGCGGATGGTCGTGGCTCTTGTGTACAATCTCCATTTTTACTCACCCTTTTTTTGGAATTTTTTTTTTTTCCTTTCCCTCTGTTAGCTGCCTCTATATTTCTTCTACTTATGCTTCTAACAATTTGGGAATACAACTACAAGAAAAGGGAGTAATGAGAGCCAGAGCTAAGCATGGGATGAGAGAGAGAGAGAGATCAATTATGATGGATTCAAGACTTTTCTTTAAGAGAGATGTAATTAAAGACTGCCAGCTTGGTAGGGTCGTCTGGAGAAGTCCCTTTCCTGCAACTACCCCTCACAGTTGTCGGCCATGGACATTATGCGAAGGTGGTCGAATTCAATTACTAAAACTTGTATTCTTAGAGCAAATACACAGAGAATAGGACCTAAATCCAGTCATTTTCGCTCTCGTCAAACAAGTTTTCGCTGCCGTAGACTGGAGGAATGGTTGGCGAAGCTGCTTGCTTATCTGCAGCCATGAAATGGCAAGGAAATGGCTTAAAAATGGAGGGTACCGATGTTTGTTTGTAGATAACTTGAAGGGAAATTACCAAATTCGACCACAAAGTTTCGATTTTTTTCGATTTTAACCACAAACAATTTTTTTTAACAATTCAAACCGTAACGTATCGAAAATCTGTCAAAAACAACCACGCCGGACGGACGCGAACAACCACCATCCGGACGGTACTGTTCACGTGAACAGTACCGTCCGGATGCAGTTTTTTTGCGGCTGGACGGTACTGTTCACGTGAACAGTATCCATTAAAATTTTTATTTTTTCTGTTTTATAAATTAATTTTTAAAAAATAGTAAACGATATTGGATTTCCTTAAACTTCTTATCACATATTCATCACGTTATGAGAAGATAATCTAAAACGTTTCGTGATTTTCTAACACTTGTACGATTTATTGTAATTTTAGTGAATTATTTTATAAAACATACGTAAAAAAATTATAATAAATCATGTAAGTATTGTAAAATCACGAAAATTTTTGAATTATCTTCTCATAACGTGGTGAATATGTGATAAAAATTTTAAAAAAAATCCAATATCGTTTACTATTTTTTAAAAATTAATTTATAAAACAGAGAAAATAAAAAACCTAAACGGTACTGTTCACGTGAACAGTACCGGACGGATTTGGTTTTTCGCGTCCGTCCAGGGGTACTGTTCACGTGAACAGTACCTGGACGGACGGTGGTTGTTCGTGTCCGTCCGGCGTGGTTGTTTTTGACAGATTTTCGATACATTACGGTTTGAATTGTTAAAAAAAATTTTTTGTGGTTGGAATCGAAAAAAACCGAAACTTCGTGGTTGAATTTGGTAATTTCCCTAACTTGAATCAATGAGCAGTTTGGTTTTTCGTCAATTCTTGGGGATTTTTACGTCAGGAACATGAACCAGAGTGTAGACATGGGATGTGGAATTTCGCACTGTACCTCTCTCCCTAGAATGTTGACCTCCAATATTTCAATTGGGTAATGGCAATATATCCTTCAATTAAAAAAAGTTAAGTCAATTAGGCGGTGATACAAGACCAACGTTATATTTATGAATGGTACCCATCATTTATGAATTGTAGTTGGATTACCAAATCATTCTCTTAGATTTAAGTACCCATCATTCATACATAACATTAACAAAAATAAGTATAGAAATGAAGAAATAACATAAGTTGATGAAAGAAATATTCCAATACTCTCCACGTATTTGCTTCTCCATCATTTTCCCTCTTACCATTGATATGGCTCAAACAAGACCAAACCGATCCAAACATTGTGTCTGAAACGCAGAGCCTCAACCATGATGCAATAAAAGCCAAGACTGAAGCTGCCGAGACAGTATCCATCGACCAATCAGAAAGCAAGCATCAAAACCCAAAGAGCATCGGGATCTTTTGATTCCTAATACTAAATTTGACAGCTTCATATTGCTCATCAAATTTGATCAATGCAAGACACAGTCAAATGGACTCTGAAGCTACGTCGAAGGCATTCTAGAACCTCTGAATAACAATGCTTACCACACCCAGAGCACTGTGGGGGAGGCTTCCTAGTCGGCTGTTTAACATAAGTGAGGGGATGGTCATGAAAATTGAATGTGTGAGTGGTTCCACATTTAATATACCGAAATTCCCCAAGAACACAATCAATATGAGCAAAAAAGTCACATTGAATACAACATTAGAAGCAATCTTCTAAATTTCTCTCATTTTCGCAAATGTCACAATAGTATTCGCCAGATTCATCTTCCTTCTCGAAGGCAAGGCTGAGAAGATGATCATCGTATCTATGTTTAACCTTATGTGGAAGTTTTGCCCAACAATATCCCAAGACATACTGTTAGTGATTTTACACTCTAACGCAAGTGCACATGTCGCAAACGAAGTAATAAGTAAGTCAAGTATCAATCCCACGAGGATATTCTCAATTGGTAATTAATTGCTATAAAAATCTTATAAAAATATTAAAATGGTAAATGAAAATAATTAGAAATAAAATATGAATAATGTTGCAATAAAAGAAAACAAATTAAACGAGGTAAAATTGATAAATAAAAGTCTTGGCTATGATCGATTTCTTCGTTACGATAATTTTACTACTGATGCTCTGGTAATGCTCTGCAGCATTGTTTATGAACAGCAAAAATTAAATAATTCTAGGATTCTTTCGAATTGCCCAGGTAAATTCAATTTAGAATTTCTTTCTACTTTGAAGGAATGTAACTAATATTGAATTTCCTAATTGCCCTATTTTTATTGTCAATCGAATTAATGCTAACTACGTTGTAACAATTTAATCCGATTAATTATCTGTGCATCTAGAATTTATATCTATCTATCGATACAATATAAACATGGATCGTCAACCTTTCTATCGATATGATCTTACTTAAGCAAGAAATATCACAAATAATTGTTCAATAACAATTGCATAAACAAAACAGAGATCGTAGCAAAATATGTAACGAGTACTATCGCCCTAACCAAGTAATAAAATTTAGCCTAAAATCATAATAACAATACTAAATAAAAATAATATTTTCAATAACATAAAAATAATAATAACACAAAGGAAGAAGAAAATTCAGTTGGTCGTCGTCGTTCTCCTCCTCTGTTCCAGAGCTTCTTGTCCAGCAAGCCAATCCCTTCTCTCCTTCTGCGTCGTATATTTATTTTTTGAAAAGCATCCCTTCTTTTTCTGCATGCAATCCTCTCTTTCTCTCTCCAATCTATTTTTTTATTTAATTGTTCCACCTCATTTTCCTTTTCCATAATGGTTTTCTCTCTTTGGGTTCACGTGCTTCAATGATTTCCAGGTTTCTTTGTTCCAATTGGTCTTTTCTTCTTATTTTTTGTCCTCTTGTGCATGTCATGTTATCTCCTTTTCTCTTTCCAAATTATTATTCCTTGATTTTTGCCTTCACTTCCTCTCCATAATGTTTTTCCTTGATTTTTTTTGCCTTCACTTTCTCTTCATAAATCTCAGCATTTGAATTTGAAATTCCCACTATAAAAATAGCATTCAAATATGAAAATATAAAATTCAAAATAAGGAGAAAAATTTGCTTTTATTAGAAAATCTCCATTAAATATATTAAATTAAATCAAAACATTAATGCTGCAGTATTATGTAGCAATTGTAGTATATACCTAACAATTTCTTCTTGCATTCAGTCAATTCATACAAGTTAAATTACTAAAAATAATATAAAATAACTCTAAATTTAGAGTTATCAAATACCCCCAAACTTAAATCATTACTCGTCCTCCAGTGATGCAAAACAAAAATACGTTCCCAAGGTAACATTAACAAAGTTGATGTAATTTCCGAAATATCTAGTAACTTGTAAATTATCGAAAAATTTCACTATCACAATTAAAAGTAATTAGCATAGATTGAATTCCCAATAAACTCAATTTCAAAGTGTGTGTGTTCAAACTCTATTTGAATTGATAAGTTCAACAATCAAAACTAGAAATCACAATACATATCATAGAATGTCAACTCTCTAATGTCCTTCCTAAATCCATTAGCATTCAAAGATTCTTCTTCTTTCTTTTATTTTTTTAAATAAGTGAGGGGATAATTTTATTTTATTTTATTTTTTATTTTATTTTTTACATTGACTTTATCTATAAGTCACACTACTTTTTTACGCGATTGACAACATTGATGATGAAGTCCTCCGGTTACTTAATAGTGTCACCTCAAGATATATACTCATATGAAATAGAGGAGTATAGCCGATAATTATGCAACGAAGTTCCTCCCAAAGTTCCTCTAATTTGTTTCTACCCATCGAGTATCCAAAAGGCTCACTCGAAATTGAAAGTAGATTAGGAAATTGCATTTATTCTCTTTTTTTTTTATATATAACCCCCAAACTTATTATTTATTATATATTTTTCTAAGAAGAATTCTCTAATTGCTAATTTCTTTAATCAAATATTAAACTATTGACACCTAGATATAATTGTAATATCTAGAAATGATGATATTCCTAAGCAACCAAAAGGAGTTTGTGTGTTAGGAACAACTAAGCTTATGAGAATAAATCTTAATTAATTTCTAATAATATGTGACAATGACACTATCCAATAATTCACTAAATTAAAGGATATCAGGAAATTTCATTGTTCTTCATTTTTTTTTATAATCATATTTTAGAAACAAAACAGAACGAATAAAACAAACCAACAAAACAAAGAAAATAGGACAACGAACTAAACAACCTTAAGCACAAAACTAAACATTCAACTAAATATTCTAAACAATTTTCAAAGACTCAAGTTAAATAGAAACTAAGCATCCACATTAAACAATCAACACTAAACTTCCAGAAATCCAAATTAAACAGTTAACACTAAACATGCATGCACCCTCACACTTAAAAATTGGCAGTGTCCCCACTGTCTAACAAAATAGAATTAAAAATTTAAACAAAATAAAACAAAACTAGGGGGTAAGTACTTCCCTGGTATTTCCTTTTTTGTTCCATTAGAAGGAGGGTTTCATGTTGCTTCCTCTTCATCAACTTCTTCTTCCCTGATTTGTGCAGACCTGAGTTTATTTTTAGCAGAAAAAATAAAAACAAACAAGGAATAAAAACTAATACAAAAGGATATAAAAAATTGGGTTGCCTCCCAATAAGCGCTTGATGTTTTAAGTCCTCAGTCTGACTTTCCTATGCTTCATGTTACTATGCTTTGTGGATGATATGCTATGGTCACTTTATGTTTGAGGTGACATGGCAGGTGTTTAAACTCTAGAGTAGGTGTGTCTTCAACAGATGGCTTGAAAGCTTCTAGTTTATATTCAGTCCTCACTGATGTTTCAAACTGTTTTCTGTGGCTCCGAGAATTTTGCTTTGTTTCTTCTGGTTTTATTCTTTCTGATATACTAAAGCAGTCTTCTGCATCATAAGGGAACTTCGTAGCTTTCAATACATTAAAAATAATCTGCTGCTCATTCACGTCTTTGCCACAGCCAAGACTCTCCTCCTTTCTCCTAAAAATTTCTTTCTCTGCGTGCTTCAATTCACTTTGTTCCTGTGGTGGCATTGTTCCAGCATCAGTTTCTACAACGCTTGTTTCTGGATTATCCTTTTCTTCTTCCTCCACATCATCTTGTTCCACCATCTCTTCTTGTTTATTTAATTTTTTTACTTTCTGTTGCTTTTCTAGAATTTCCAGTTCGCTTCCATTCCTCAATACTATGGCCTCGCAAGATTCCTTTTCTGATCTTTGTGGTACTTCTGTATTGCTTGGTAATTGTGCTTAAAGATTGAGCCAACTGCCCCATATGTGTCGCCATATTTTTCATTGATGCAGTCAAGTTCTGCATAATCATATCTGTCTTAGCAGCATATTCTCTGGCGAAGCTGTCTGATTGTTCTTGCTGTATTGAAGTATGAGTTGGCTGTGAGAAACCTTGAGTGTAATTTTTAGCTAGTCTGATTGGTGCTGTAGCATTTTGCTGCTGCTGGGAATTCCACTGAAAAATTGGATATTGTTCCCAGTTAGGATTATACGATTGTGTGACGACTCCTCTTTCAACGTATCTGTGAGGACCACCCATGCTTCGCGGATCCTGGGGCTGACCTGGGCCGGAGGTGGGTAAAGCTCCGCGGATCCTGGGGCTGACCTGGGTCGGAGGGTTCTATCGTTGAAAGAGGGGCCGTTACGAACCCACATCGCTTGGGGAAGTACATGGAAATGAAGCATATGTAAGAGATCCCTCCCAAAATAGCAAGACGCGTTTTGGAGCTCAATTGACGACGGATCCCATAAGAACTCCGAAGTTAAGTGGGCTTCGGCGAGAGTAATTCCAGGTTGGGTGACCTTCCGGGAAGTGCTCTCGCCAAACAAAGCCGTGAGGGGAGGATATTGGGCTGCGACCCAATCCCCGGAGCGGACAATATCTTGCTGGGAACAGGGATCGTTACAAATGGTATCAGAGCCTGTACCCAACCGGAAATGTGGCCAACGAGGACGTTGGGCCCCCGAGGGGGGGTGATTGTGATGACTCCTCTTTCAACGTACCTGTGAGGACCACCCATGCTTCGCGGATCCTGGGGCTGACCTGGGCCAGAGGTGGGTAAAGCTCCGCAGATCCTGGGGCTGACCTGGGCCGGAGGGTTCTATCGTTGAAAGAGGGGCCGTTACGAACCCACATCGCTTGGGAAAGTACATGGAAATGAAGCATATGTAAGAGATCCCTCCCAAAATAGCAAGACGCGTTTTGGAGCTCAATTGACGACGGATCCCATAAGAACTCCGAAGTTAAGTGGGCTTCGGCGAGAGTAATTCCAGGTTGGGTGACCTTCCGGGAAGTGCTCTCGCCAAACAAAGCCGTGAGGGGAGGATATTGGGCTGCGGCCCAATCCCCGGAGCGGACAATATCTTGCTAGGAACAGGGGTCGTTACAGATTGAGAGTAGGCATTATCATTCCTATTGTACCCAACATAATTTGCAGATTCCGGATTAGTGAGACATGAATTTTCATCGTGGTTTTCCCCACAAAACATGCATGAAAACTCTCTTGCTGACGGTTTAGGTGGTCTGTTCATCTCCTTGACCGCATTTTCCAGCATAGCAATCTTTGCATTTAAAGCAGTCACTTCATCTAAATCATAAACCCTGAATCCATGCCTTGTAGCGTGAGTGTAATACCCGGCTGTACGGGATATTATTATTTTAATATATAATGACATTTTCGTAAATATGTCAAATCAGGTCCGTTTTGCAAAAAGAAAGCGTCATTAGTATTCTAACGATTAGTAGGAATTTAATGAAATTACGAGAATTTTCGGAGTAATAACGCTATATTCCGAGTAATTAAGTTTCTCGTAATATAATGGACGTTTTAGTAAAAATAGTAAACGTGGTCCGATTTGCAAACGGACAGTTTTAATAAATCTCAAATAATAAGTTGGACTTATTGGTGAAATAAGGAGATTTGGTGAAAACGAATAGTTAGCCGATTAACGAAATGAAGGACGAAACAAATAGAATTAAGTGCTAAGGGCAAAATGGTAATTTTGCAAACCAAATTAATTAAAAACAAATTTGTTTCTTCTCTCCCTCACTTCCTCTTTCTTCTTCTCTGGAGTTCACGAACCAGAGAGCTCCTTCTCTGTTCTCCGCGGCGATTCCTCCAATCTGACCTCCGTTCTTCCTTCCGATCGTCCCGTTTCCTTCACGCTTCCTCCTCCAATCGACGCTCTAGGTATGATTCTATAGTTTTAGAGCGTTAAATCTCGAGTTTCGTAGAGTTATACATTTAGGTTTACGATTATGGTTTCGATTAAAAACGCGATTTAGGGTCCGTAATTAATAGGTTAACTGTGATTAAGTATATATTGAACGTATTGGACGTTATTGGACTAATCTAGTTGATTTAGGAAAAATGTTATAATTTGTGAAATTTCGAGATTTTAGGGAAAACTCGCAAATTGGGAATTGAGGTGCCGAGCGCAAAATTGCTCGAATAAATAGCTCAATGAATTGGATTAGAACCTTAGGAAGTTTCCTTAGTTAAGGTTTTGTAAATTTGGACGATCGATAGTTTAAACTCGTTTTAACGTCGATATTATGTTTTGCCTCAGACAAACAACGCTCGTGGACGGAGCTTGAGCTGCTTTGGACACGAGGTAAGTTCTCGTGATCTTCTCTGGCCGATTGGCCTACACCGTACGTCGAAGTCGTCTCGAGGAGTTTTGATGACGTATTTGTTTTATTTGTTTGGATGGATAGTTAGGTTTAATTGTTTTATAGATTATGTTCCGTATAGTCTTGATGGTACACATGCTTGTTTTTTTTACTTTATGCATTTGACTGCTCATGCATCATGTCTGTTAAAGCATATGTTTAAAATGAACCAACGAACGAAATGAATCTACGTAATCTGTTATCTGGTCACGGCGAGGTGGGTTAGGCCTCGGTGACATTCTGTCTGCGACCTAATTAAAATGTAAAATGAACCAACAAAATCTACGTAATCTGTATCTGGTCACGACGAGGTGGTTTAGACCTCGGTGACAATCTGTCTGCGACGTAATGAAATCTAAATCTGAATCTTTTATCTGCATGAATCTGAATCTGAATCTGTAATCTACATGTTTTATGAACGACATATGCATCTGCACGCATTCTGCATTTACTAGAGCTTACTGAGATTTTTATCTCATAGATGTCTGTATGGTGTAGGTGATTACGAGGAGACAGGTGAGGACGAGATCCCTCCACCTGAGGCCTGATACAGTTGACGGGGAATGCTCGCGGGAGTGTGTTGGCACAGTCGACGCTTAACCCAACCCGTGGGGATGTCTGTATGTGTTTTGAGGATATTTGGATATTTTGGGTTGATGGTGTTTAGGTTAGGATAATTGTACAGATAGGTTTACGTTTACGTTAGGATGTTTGGTTCTGACTAGTTGATAGGTTTACGTTTTGAGATTTTAAATGTTTTGAAAACCTGTTTTTTTATAAACTGCTTGGACGTTTTAAATCAGGAGGAAAAGTATAGTTTTAAATATATCCACGAAGTTTGTTTTCACGAAAGTTTGTTATGTTTTAAGCACGCTTTAATGTGCGTTTAGTTCGTTAAGTCAGAATTTGATAAATTGGGATGAGAGTTAAGTTATGTTGAAATGTCCAAAGTTTTATGGCGTAAAAGGATGGAAAAATGCACGTTATTGGACGAAGTTTTGCTCTCTGGAAATTGGATTCCAGAGACTCTGAAATTCAGAGTGTGCAGCGATTGGTCGCTACAGCAATGCAGCGATCGATCGCTGCACTCTGAAATTCAGAGTGTGCAGCGATTGGTCGCTACAGCAATGCAGCGATCGATCGCTGCACTCTGAAATTCAGAGTGTGCAGCGATTGGTCGCTACAGCAATGCAGCGATCGATCGCTGCACTCTGAAATTCAGAGTGTGCAGCGATTGGTCGCTACAGCAATGCAGCGATCGATCGCTGCACTCTGAAATTCAGAGTGTGCAGCGATTGGTCGCTACAGCAATGCAGCGCTCGATCGCTGCAATGTGCAGCGATCGGGCGCCCCTCTCCCCTGTCGCAGCTTTTGACGTTTCTGCCCTCTCTTTAATTGTTTTATTTTAATTATTCTATTTTAATTGTTAATTGTTTCTTAAATTGATTTTAAGATTAGAAATGGTTTGTTTTAAATGGTTATAAAAGTTAGATTTTAATTCCGATTTGGATTCTGGTTTCAAATTTTGTTTAGGTTAGGATAATTGTACAGATAGGTTTACGTTTTGAGATTTTAAATGTTTTGAAAACCTGTTTTTTTATAAACTGCTTGGACGTTTTAAATCAGGAGGAAAAGTATAGTTTTAAATATATCCACGAAGTTTGTTATGTTTTAAGCACGCTTTAATGTGCGTTTAGTTCGTTAAGTCAGAATTTGATAAATTGGGATGAGAGTTAAGTTATGTTGAAATGTCCAAAGTTTTATGGCGTAAAAGGATGGAAAAATGCACGTTATTGGACGAAGTTTTGCTCTCTGGAAATTGGATTCCAGAGAGCAAACTGACTGATCGCTGCACTCTGAAATTCAGAGTGTGCAGCGATTGGTCGCTACAGCAATGCAGCGACCGTTCGCTGCAGCGCTGCAGCAATGCAGCGCTCGATCGCTGCAGCAATGCAGCGATCGATCGCTGCAGTGCTGCACATGTGCAGCGCTCGATCGCTGCAATGTGCAGCGATCGGGCGCCCCTCTCCCCTGTCGCAGCTTTTGACGTTTCTGCCCTCTCTTTAATTGTTTTATTTTAATTATTCTATTTTAATTGTTAATTGTTTCTTAAATTGATTTTAAGATTAGAAATGGTTTGTTTTAAATGGTTATAAAAGTTAGATTTTAATTCCGATTTGGATTCTGGTTTCAAATTTTGTTTAGGTTCCGCCTAGAGTTTATTTAAAGTATAGAGATAAAAAAAATATATATACGGGAAATACGGGTACAGTTTCTAGGTCGTGACAGTGAGTTTTGTCTGAAGGCCATTGATAACTGTTTACTGTCATTCTCTCCAGCAAGTCATAAGCTTCATTGAAGGATTTTGATAAGAGGGTTCCATTTGCTGCAGCATCAACGATAGATCTTGTTTGCCCATTTAATCCATTGTAAAATGTCTCCAGCTGAATCCAGTGTGGTATTCCATGGCTAGGGCATTGTCTTAATAATTCCTTGAATCTCTCCAAGCCTCATAAAATGACTCGCCATCTCGCTGCTGAAAACTAGTGATTTCATTTTTCATCCTCGCATTCCTCACTGGCGGATGATATTTCATGATAAACTTCTTGGCTAACTCTCACCATGTAGTGATAGTATTTGATGGGATGCTATCCAACCAATCTCGTGCTCGGTCTCTTAAAGAATACGGGAAAAGCTTAAGCCTTAATGCCTCAACTGAAACTCCAGGAAAATGAAACGAGTCGCTCACTTCTCCAAATGCTTTAAGATGATGATGAGGATTGTCTGTGACAATTCCACTAAATTGTCCAATTGTTTGAAGCATCTGAAACATGACCGGTTTAAGCTCGAATCGAGTAGCATTTAATTCTGGTCTCACGATACCGGGATTCAGATAATCGAGTGTTGGTATGGCGAAGTCTGAATAGGTCGATCTCGATCAGCAATGCAGCGATCGATCGCTGCAGCAATGCAGCGCTCGATCGCTGCAGCAATGCAGCGATCGATCGCTGCAGCAATGCAGCGATCGATCGCTGCAGCAATGCAGCGATCGATCGCTGCAGCAATGCAGCGATCGATCGCTGCAGCAATGCAGCGATCGATCGCTGCAGCAATGCAGCGATCGATCGCTGCAGCAATGCAGCGATCGATCGCTGCAGCAATGCAGCGATCGATCGCTGCAGCAATGCAGCGATCGATCGCTGCAGCAATGCAGCGATCGATCGCTGCAGCAATGCAGCGATCGATCGCTGCAGCAATGCAGCGATCGATCGCTGCAGCAATGCAGCGATCGATCGCTGCAGCAATGCAGCGATCGATCGCTGCAGCAATGCAGCGATCGATCGCTGCAGCAATGCAGCGATCGATCGCTGCAGCAATGCAGCGATCGATCGCTGCAGCAATGCAGCGCTCGATCGCTGCAGCAATGCAGCGACCGTTCGCTGCAGCGCTGCAGCAATGCAGCGCTCGATCGCTGCAGCAATGCAGCGATCGATCGCTGCAGCAATGCAGCGATCGATCGCTGCAGCAATGCAGCGATCGATCGCTGCAGCAATGCAGCGATCGATCGCTGCAGCAATGCAGCGATCGATCGCTGCAGCAATGCAGCGATCGATCGCTGCAGCAATGCAGCGATCGATCGCTGCAGCAATGCAGCGACCGTTCGCTGCAGCGCTGCAGCAATGCAGCGACCGTTCGCTGCAGCGCTGCAGCAATGCAGCGATCGATCGCTGCAGCAATGCAGCGATCGATCGCTGCAGCAATGCAGCGATCGATCGCTGCAGCAATGCAGCGATCGATCGCTGCAGCAATGCAGCGATCGATCGCTGCAGCAATGCAGCGATCGATCGCTGCAGCAATGCAGCGATCGATCGCTGCAGCAATGCAGCGATCGATCGCTGCAGCAATGCAGCGATCGATCGCTGCAGCAATGCAGCGATCGATCGCTGCAGCAATGCAGCGACCGTTCGCTGCAGCGCTGCAGCAATGCAGCGATCGATCGCTGCAGCAATGCAGCGATCGATCGCTGCAGCAATGCAGCGATCGATCGCTGCAGCAATGCAGCGATCGATCGCTGCAGCAATGCAGCGATCGATCGCTGCAGCAATGCAGCGATCGATCGCTGCAGCAATGCAGCGATCGATCGCTGCAGCAATGCAGCGATCGATCGCTGCAGCAATGCAGCGATCGATCGCTGCAGCAATGCAGCGATCGATCGCTGCAGCAATGCAGCGATCGATCGCTGCAGCAATGCAGCGATCGATCGCTGCAGCAATGCAGCGATCGATCGCTGCAGCAATGCAGCGATCGATCGCTGCAGCAATGCAGCGCTCGATCGCTGCAGCAATGCAGCGATCGATCGCTGCAGCAATGCAGCGATCGATCGCTGCAGCAATGCAGCGCTCGATCGCTGCAATGTGCAGCGATCGGGCGCCCCTCTCCCCTGTCGCAGCTTTTGACGTTTCTGCCCTCTCTTTAATTGTTTTATTTTAATTATTCTATTTTAATTGTTAATTGTTTCTTAAATTGATTTTAAGATTAGAAATGGTTTGTTTTAAATGGTTATAAAAGTTAGATTTTAATTCCGATTTGGATTCTGGTTTCAAATTTTGTTTAGGTTCCGCCTAGAGTTTATTTAAAGTATAGAGATAAAAAAAATATATATACGGGAAATACGGGTACAGTTTCTAGGTCGTGACAGTGAGTTTTGTCTGAAGGCCATTGATAACTGTTTACTGTCATTCTCTCCAGCAAGTCATAAGCTTCATTGAAGGATTTTGATAAGAGGGTTCCATTTGCTGCAGCATCAACGATAGATCTTGTTTGCCCATTTAATCCATTGTAAAATGTCTCCAGCTGAATCCAGTGTGGTATTCCATGGCTAGGGCATTGTCTTAATAATTCCTTGAATCTCTCCCAAGCCTCATAAAATGACTCGCCATCTCGCTGCTGAAAACTAGTGATTTCATTTTTCATCCTCGCATTCCTCACTGGCGGATGATATTTCATGATAAACTTCTTGGCTAACTCTCACCATGTAGTGATAGTATTTGATGGGATGCTATCCAACCAATCTCGTGCTCGGTCTCTTAAAGAATACGGGAAAAGCTTAAGCCTTAATGCCTCAACTGAAACTCCAGGAAAATGAAACGAGTCGCTCACTTCTCCAAATGCTTTAAGATGATGATGAGGATTGTCTGTGACAATTCCACTAAATTGTCCAATTGTTTGAAGCATCTGAAACATGACCGGTTTAAGCTCGAATCGAGTAGCATTTAATTCTGGTCTCACGATACCGGGATTCAGATAATCGAGTGTTGGTATGGCGAAGTCTTGAATAGGTCGATCTCGATCATCAATTATTCGATTCAGAAATATTCTTTCTCCTTCCTGGTTATCCATATCAACTTCTTCAATCGCCAAACATAAATCACGAATACCTGAAAATAGAGAAACAAAATAAAATAAAATAACGTAAAATAAAATAAAATAATTATAGCAAAATAATCACAACTAAGAAATATCTCCGGCAACGGCGTCAAAAACTTGTTAGTGATTTTACACACTAACGCAAGTGCACGTGTCGCTAACGAAGTAATAAGTAAGTAAAGTATCGATCCAACGAGGATATTCTCATTTGGTAATTAATTGCTATAAAAATCTTATAAAAATATTAAAATGATAAATAAAAATAATTAGAAATAAAATATGAATAATGCTGCAATAAAAGAAAACAAATTAAACGAGGTAAAATTGATGAATAAAAGTCTTGGCTAGGATCGATTTCTTCGTTACGATAATTTTACTACTGATGCTCTGGTAATGCTCTGCAGCATTGTTTATGAACAGCAAGAATTAAATAATTCTAGGATTCTTTCGAATTACCTAGGTAAATTCAATTTAGAATTTCTTTCTACTTTGAAAGAATGTAACTAATATTGAATTTCCTAATTGCCCTATTCTTATTGCCAATCGAATTAATGCTAACTACGTTGTAACAATTTAATCCGATTAATTATTTGTGCATCTAGAATTTATATCTATCTATCGATACAATATAAACATGGATCGTCAACTTATTTATCGATATGATCTTACTTAAGCAAGAAATATTACAAATAATTGTTCAATAACAATTGCATAAACAAAACAGAGATCGTAGAAAAATACGTAACGAGTATTATCGTCCTAACTAAGTAATAAAGTTTAGCCTAAAATCATAATAACAATACTAAATAAAAATAATGTTTTCAATAACATAAAAATAATAATAATGCAAAGGAAGAAGAAAAATCAGTTGGTCGTCGTCGTTCTCCTCCTCTGTTCCAGAGCTTCTTGTCCAGCAAGCCAATCCCTTCTCTCCTTCTGCGTCGTATATTTATTTTTTGAAAAGTATCCATTCTTTTTCTGCATGCAATTCTCTCGTTCTCTCTCCAATCTATTTTTTTATTTAATTGTTCCACCTCATTTTCCTTTTCTAGAATGGTTTTCTCTCTTTGGGTTCACGTGCTTCAATGACTTCCAGGTTTCTTTGTTCCAATTGGTTTTTCCTTCGTATTTTTGTCCTCTTGTGCATGCCATGTGTCATCTCCTTTTCTCTTTCCAAATTATTATTCCTTGATTTTTGCCTTCACTTCCTCTCCATAATTCTTTTCCTTGATTTTTTTTGCCTTCACTTTCTCTTCATAAATCTCAGCATTTAAATTTGAATTTCCCATTATAAAAATAACATTCAAATATGAAAATATAAAATTCAAAATAAGGAGAAAAATTTGCTTTTAATAGAAAATCTGCATTAAATATATTAAATTAAATCAAAACATTAATGCTGCAGTATTATGTAGCAATTGTAGCATATACCTAACAATTTCTTCTTGCATTCACTCAATTCATACAAGTTAAATTACTAAAAATAATATAAAATAACTCTAAATTTAGAGTTATCACATACTCACATTCCGAGCATACCAATGTAAAGTAACTACCACAACCACAACCTTGACATTTCTCAAATTTTCTTAATCGAGGGTCGGGAAAGAATAGTCGATGTTTGTGACATGGATGTTCTACCCCTTCCATCAATTTGACACAATGAAGGTCAATCCTGGAGAGACAATATTGCAATTGACAGCTATACATGAAACCGTTGTAAATCGTTTTACATACATGACAATCTTCAAACTCTTCAACCATATTGAGCTGAAGAGGATGAGGATGGAAATAAAATTTTTGGTCTTCGGCATCTCAGCACACCAATTGTGGAGATAAAAACCACAGTCCTTGCAACTATAAAATGGAGAGGATATGAGCGTGCAACAACCCTCACAATATTTATGATCCTCTAGATCTTGCTCATTCAAAGTCAACTCATGTTGGTGAGTGAAGTGTTGAATTTCACCACCTATGTTGCCATTTCCTAAGAGAGTTATAGCACTAGAATTTGCTACGGAATTGTGAAATCCCTCCGACGATGATATATTTGAATCGTCTTGGGTTTCCTCCTCTAATACAACAACTCCTATCTTTTGCGCGCAACTCAAGTGCACAGCATATTTGCATTGATGACAATAGTAAGCTGCATAATCAACATTTATCTCTCTGTGACAAAGCTGGCATATCAGCTTGTCACACTCGAGGAGAA
Organism: Begonia masoniana; assembly: GCA_022432975.1. Taxonomy (NCBI): domain Eukaryota; kingdom Viridiplantae; phylum Streptophyta; class Magnoliopsida; order Cucurbitales; family Begoniaceae; genus Begonia; species Begonia masoniana. Next base: position 14,954,836 of record CM039516.1, read on the forward strand.
AACACAAATAATGGGTGAGTTTAAGGACATGATTGTGTCTGTCTACTCTAAGAAATCTTGACAACTCCACACATTTTTTGTCTACTAGTAGATGACAGCCTGTGCATTGCCAAGGGGAGAAATAATCTTTCAAGCCACAGGCATCGCAAACTAATTTCCTAATTGTCTTGATCTCAACGAAGCTGTGATGGTGATCATATCTACGTTCAGAACCGTGTAGAGAAAAAAAGAACAATCCACGTGAAGTGTGAATCCACATTGAAGGCAGGGGTAATTGAGTGTGCTCACTTTTCTACGACAACAACTACAAGAGGTTTTTCTTCTTAATTGGGTTTTTGAAAAGAGAATGAGGGAATGCTCGGGATGCAGGTGGCTCTTTATCTGACCTGGTAACTCGGCGCAGGATTTATGAAGAAGGAAAGGGCACAACTCACAACCGTAGCTCGGAGAGGAACCAAGTTCTTCCATACAAAGGCGACATGATGGATTGTCATTTCCAGTCCATGCTCGTTCTTTCCCTTTCCAGCTGAACTCTCTCGCCAAATACAACAACAGTAGCATGAGATTTTGTTCTACGAGGCCTCCAGTGTCGCCTTCTCTAGGAGATTGCGGCTCTGGTTTTCGCGTGTTCGTGATTTCCGATTTGCAAACCGATTATGGAGAGAATATGAAATGGATAAAGAACTTATCCTCGTCCAGATACAAGAATGGAGTTCTTCTCGTTGCTGGAGATGTGGCTGAGACATACCACAATTTTACTTTTACCATGTCTCTCTTAAAGGATATTTTTGACCCCGTCTTCTTTGTGCCTGGAAATCATGATCTGTGGTGCCGTCGGGAAAGAGAAAATTACGTAAGAAACGTCAATCATTTCTATATTTTCCTTGATATTTCTAGGATACTCACGGATGCATGTACTCAGAAATTTAATCTCATTTCTGTATTTGCGTGGTGATTCTCTTGAGAAGATGAATAAGTTGCTTTATTGGTGTTCACAGCTTGGTGTTGAGACCAATCCGGCGATCATAGATGGCTTAGGAATCATTCCTCTATTTTCATGGTACCATGAGGTGCAGGGTTTTAAGTTTACAGTTACTAAATTTACGCCTTTAATAGTTCATCCACTTTTCTAAGTTCAATTTTAACGTCATGATCTCCTTCTGTTCAGAGCTTTGACAGAGAGAAGGACATCACAGATATTCGTGTTCCATCATTGGAGATGGTGAATCACTATTCTTTTTCCTTGTAAGGTGTTTAAGGCATTGCTTTCAACACTTTTTCCGGCAGTTCCAAGTTTAATCATGCTTCCTATCTGTGTTCTATTTCTTTAATATTTCATTCTTCTATAATTTTATTTAGTTTGTTTTTCTATCCATTTATTTAATTTTATCACTCCTTTGATTATGATTTGAAAACATTATGTCAATATATTTCGTTATTTCTAGAAACAGTTAAAGAGTTACCACTCACTTAATTTTGCCTCTCTAAAACTTCCACTGCTCCTTATACTACTTTTGTTCCCTGAAAACTTGTTCTTGTAAGGGAAACGATGTCTAACTTTTGAGTTTTGTTTGATGTTCAAGTGTGTTTCTATTCATTTCTGTTCCATACAAATTTTGTAAAAGTATTGTAGTTTATTTTCTAAAATCAAATGTTGTTTTCAACTGCGTATTATCTATATGTGTTGAAAAAACCGAACTGAAATCGAAAAAGAAAAACGAGAAAAGTGGACACCCAAATTTACGTGAAAACCCTAGAAGAGAAAAAACCACGGGCAGAAGAGAAATCACTATGAAATCAAGGTACAATGAGTTTTGCCGCACTAGCATATATTTATACATAAACATAAAACCCTAATTATGTTGAGATTCACACGTGGGCCGAACCGGCCTGGCCCAGTTAGAAATCGGGTCACACCGAAACTAACAATCTCCACCTTGACACGAATTCTACTGCATAAAAATATACTTCAAAACTCCAGCAAAGCTCCTCCACTGTAAAAGCTCCTCAGGGCGAAATCAGCAACTAATACCAACCAAGCTCAAACAAAGTTTGAACTTAGATGTGGGCAAAATCTTGGTCATCATATCAGCAGGGTTATCATGAGTACTAATCTTACTCACTGCGAAATCACCACGAGCAATCACATCACGAACAAAATGATAACGAATATCAATGTGCTTCATCTTCTCATGAAACATCTGATCTTTGGTGAGAAAAATAGCACTCTGACTGTCACAAAATACTGTGGAAATCTGCAATTCTTTATTGAGCTCACTGAACAAACTTTTCAACCATATGGCTTCCTTGCATGCTTCTGTAATAGCCATATATTCTACCTCTGTAGTAGACAATGCGACGGTATCCTGTAAAGTAGCTCTCCAACTGATGGCACAACTTCCAACTGTAAAAACATATCCTGTGAGAGATCTCCTCTTATCAAGATCTCCTGCATAGTCAGAATCAACATATACAATTACCGGATCTCTATTTATTCCAAATTGAAGACATACATCACTAGTTCCCCGCAGATACCTAAGAATCCACTGAACAGCTGTCCAGTGTTCCTTTCCTGGATTAGCCATGTATCTACTTACTGCACTGACTGCATAAGATAAATCTGGACGCGTGCAAACCATAGCATACATAAGCGATCCCACTGCACTAGAATATGGAACTCGTGACATATAATTAACTTCTTCATCTGACTGAGGACATAAAGTAGCTGAAAGTTTGAAATGAGCTGCTAATGGAATACTAACAGGCTTAGATTTATTCAAATTAAACCTGCTGAGAACCTTCTGAATATACCCCTTTTGACTTAGGTACAATTTACCAGTTTTCCTGTCTCTCTGTATTTCCATACCAAGAATTCTTTTGGCGGCTCCCAAATCTTTCATCTCAAATTCATTACTCAACTGTACTTTAACCATTTTAATATCTTCTATATCTTTAGCTGCTATCAACATATCATCTACGTATAAGAGCAGATAAATCACTGACCCATTCTTGCCATTCTTCACGTAAACACAACTGTCATAATTGCTCCTTCTGAAACCTTGATCAGACATGAATGAATCAAATCTCTTATACCACTGTCTTGGCGATTGCTTTAAACCATAGAGAGACTTTTTCAACGAACTAACATAAGCCTCCTTTCCAGGAACTTTGAAACCTTCAGGTTGCTGCATATAGATGTCCTCCTCAAGTTCTCTATGTAAAAATGCAGTTTGCACATCTAACTGCTCAAGCTCAAGGTTGTGCATAGCCACAACACCTAACAAACCTCGAATCGAGCTATGCTTAACAACTGGAGAAAACACATCAGTGAAGTCTATACCTGGAATCTGACTGTAACCCTTAGCAACCAGATGTGCTTTGTACCTATCTTCTTCAACACCCGGTGTACCTTCCTTTCTCTTGAACACCCATTTGCAATTAACAGATTTTTTGTCCTTAGGTAACTCGACTAAGTCCCACGTGCCATTCTTCTGAAGAGACTCTATCTCCTCCTGCATAGCAATCATCCATTTTTCACAATCTTTTGAACTTACTGCCTCTAAATAGGTAGATGGTTCATCACATGCATCCATGCTTTCAGCTACACTCAAAGCATAAGCAACTAAATCTGCTTCCTCATATTTCTGTGGAGGTCTAATCTCCCTCCTCGGTCTATTTTTTGGCAATGCAATATTGTGGAGAAGCTAATATTGGTGACTGTAGAGGAACAATTTCATCATGTGGTTCTGAACTGTCTTGAACTGAAGATCCTGATGTTGACCCTGATCTAAGTTCAACTTCAAAATTTCCACTGGATATCTGATTAGTCTTTTCTGGCAAGACCTTTGGAGACTGTTTATTCAACATAGCAGTCTCGTCAAATACCACATCTCTACTGTACCTGACTTTACTATGTCCTAGACACCATAATTTGTATCCCTTTACCCCAGACTTGTATCCAAGGAATACACACTTCAGCGATCTTGATTCTAACTTACCCTGATCAACATGAGCATATGCAGGGCAACCGAACACTCTCAAAACTGAATAATCGGCAGGAGTACCAGACCAAACTTCTTAAGCAGTTTTCTAATTCAGAGCAGTACTTGGAGAACGATTTACAATGTAACAAGCAGTTTCTGCAGCTTCAGCCCAAAATGACTTAGGTAAACCTTAACTTGAGAGCATACACCGAACTTTTTCCATCAAAGTTCTATTCATTCTCTCTGCTACACCATTATGTTGTGGAGTCCCCGGGATTGTCAGATGCCTCAAAATTTATTCTGTTATGCAAAAAGAATTGAACTCCTCTGAACAAAAATCTAACCCATTATCGGTGCGAAGATGTTTTACCTGCCTCTCTGTCTGCTTTTCAACCATCGTTTTCCAGTCCTTGAAAGTAGAAAATACATCACTCTTTTTCTTCAAGAAGAATACCCATACTTTCCTGGAGAAATCATCTATGAATGTTAACATATAATGTGCTCCTCCCTTGGAAGGCACCTGTGCTGGTCCCCATAGATCTGAGTGAATATAATCTAGAATCTGCTTTGAATTGTGAGTGCCCATAGAAAATTTGACTCTTTTCTGTTTCCCATCTAGACAATGCTCGCAAAACTGTAATTTATTGGTGCTCTGACCATTTAAAAGTCCCCTTTTGCTTAATTCAGACAAACCATGCTCACTCATGTGTCCCAGACGCATATGCCATAAACTGGTGAGATCTTCATCTGACATTGAAGTACAAACAGCCACATCCCCAACAACTGTAAAAACCTGCAAAACATACAGATTTTCAGACTTTCTCTGTCCTTTCATCATAACAAGAGAACCTCTACTGATCTTCAAAACTCCACTTTCACCGGTGTACTTGTACCCATTGATATCCAGAGTACTTAACGAGATCAAATTCCTCTGCAGCTCGGGAACATGTCGCACATCACCAAGTGTCCTCACTACTCCGTCATACATTTTGATTCTCACTGTACCAATTCCTGCAATCTTACACGATGCATTATTTCTCATTAATACAGCTCCTTTTGTCACAGTTTCATAAGTCGAAAACCATTCTCGATTGAGACACATATGAAATGTGCAGGCCGAATCCAGAATCCATTCTTCAGATGACCTTGAGTTTTCCTTAGACACTATCAATAGATTACCTTGATCGCTTTCACCACTTTCATCTTTAGCAACAACTGCTTCACCAGAGTTCCCCGACTGTTTTCCATTTTGTTCACTTTGTTCTTTTCTTTTGTTTTGCAGCTGATAACACTCTGATTTTATATGCCCCCTTTTCTGACAGTAAAAACAAACTTTATTTCTATTCCTAGACTTTGATCTGCCCCTTGAATTCTTTCTGCCATGACTGTTTTTCTCTGACTTTTATGTAGCTCTACCTCTAGTAACAAGTCCCTCGCCTTGAGTTCCAGATCCAACTACAAGGTGCTTCATCCTTTCCTTTGAAAGCAAATCATCACAGACTTCCTTTAGGGTTAGCGTGTCACGACTATATAACATCGTATCCCGAAAAGTATTGTACGAAATAGGCAACGAGCACAATAAAATCAAAGCTAAATCTTCATCATCATATTTGCACTCCAAAGTTTCCAAATCCGAAACTATCTCTTTGAATGCACACAAGTGTTCTTCGATAGAAGATCCTTCTCCCATATGATGAAAATATAACCGTTGCTTCAAATGCAGCTTACTCGTGAGAGTTTTATGTTAGCACAATTCTTCCAATTTTGACCATACTTCAGTAGCAGATTTCGCCTTCAACACATCCTCCAAAATTGAATTTGACAAGTGTAGACGAATCAGAGATAATGCTTTTCTGTCTCTAGTGAGTTTCTCCGCCTCTGACCAAGACTCAGGCATATTATCAAAACCAAGTAACGTGTCATCTAATTCCATTTGAGCGAGCAGATCTCGCATCTTTATCTGCCATATTAAAAATCTTGTATTCCTATCCAGCAAAAGAATATCGTATTTTAATGATGTCATCCTTTAAATATTAAGAATATTTCCCAAATAATATCTCCACCGGATAATTACTCACAAAATAATAGCAAATAATATCTCAACTTCCAGCAAATTTCAGAACCCCAAGATTTCACCAATTACAGAATACTCAGTCCAAAACTAACACCAGATTTCCAGCACCCAAATATTCTACAAGCAAAATTCTGAAAACCGTGAAAAATACCAAAACACCAGAACAAGCTTGCTACTCGGATTGGTTCTTCGACGGCAAGGCAGCGACGGCGCTGTGCGGTGGTTCTGATCGGCTTTCAGAGCAGATCTGCGGCGAGGAAAGTTTTCCCTTGCGGCGACTGGGCTCTGTTCGGCGCTTGATGACAGACGACGGCGACGCGGCGTCGGCTGAGGCTTTGTGCACGCGTCGGCATTCGAGCAGCGTCGGCGGTGCATTCCGTTCGCGTGACGGCGGCGAGAACGAAGAGGCAGCGGCGTGGGTGCGGCTCGGGCTCTCCTTTGTTTTACGCTTCTCTGTCGAAGAACAACAGAACCGAACTGTTCTGTTTCTACACACAGAATAGAAAAAAAATTAATTTCTTTTCTATTTTCTTTTTCCCTTTGCAAATTTCATACACCGAAAATTACAAACCTGAAATTATTCGATACTTTCGAAGAATCAAATCTTGATTTTCGAAAACCTTCAACCTAAAGCTCTGATACCAATTGTTGAAAAAACCGAACTGAAATCGAAAAAGAAAAACGAGAAAAGTGGACACCAAGATTTACGTGGAAACTTTAGAAGGGAAAAAATCATGGGCAGAGGAGAAATCACTATGAAATCAAGGTACAATGAGTTTTGCCGCACTAGCATATATTTATACATAAACATAAAACCCTAGTCATATTGAGATTCACACGTGGGCCGAACCGGCCTGGCCCAGTTAGAAATCGGGTCACACCGAAACTAATAATATGTGTGTCTCTGATGGTGAAGTAAAGAGTAAAAAGTTATATCAATTTGTGTTTTAATTTTGCGGAGGTCATACCTTTTGGGTGTTCAATGTAGAAAATTTTCCTTGAAACGTGAGTTTTATTGCACTAAATTAAATTTCAAGAGCATAAATTTTCTTGTTGCTAGTTTTTTTTAACAGGTGGTTAGGTGGTGCTACCTTGATACTTGATTGCTTGTAATATTGATGTTCATTATTTGGTTCTTTCTTTAGTTCATTACATAAGTAATTGGTCAATCTCTAATCATTTTAGTGCCATCTATTTCTTAATAGGCATATAAGGATTTATATGCCTGCAAATGGCCTGCCGAACTTTCAAACAGAGATACTTCTCTTGCGTTGTACTTTGATGCAATGAATGAAAGGAATCAGGTTGCTGTGAAGGAGATCCAAGAGAGATGTAACCAAATAGTAACATTTTTTTATTTTGTTCCTAGGTCTGTTCTTGGTTTTTTACACAGTCAACCAAAAATTTGTCTGTAACATATATATTTTTAAATTGCATGGGCCATATTTATTGTGAAAAATATAGCATATACATAAGGAAAAATGATAAATTCTTGATTGACTTTGTCCCGCATGGTTATACATCATGCCGTCACTTTTTAATTGGGGCATTTCTCTTCTTCGAGAACTTTCCTCCTTTTGTAATCATTTTTTAAAACTATATTTCTTACAAAAAGAAGTTTATATGCCATGTAGCAGACACACTCAACATGTTTTTGATGTACTAAATGATATATTTGTTATGTACGTATTTTATTCTAAATGTGCTCCACAGTATTTGTAGAACGTCTATGTTTGCTATTACACTAGCTAAGTAGCTTCAGGCTTCATAGCTAACAATGGGAAAGGTGGCACTATGCTTAGAGGCATGTTAAGCATTAAGAAATGTCTGGCAAGCTGAATTTTGCTTCTTTTAAATTTTTTTCCACCAGCGGCGAATAATCAATAATTTCTTTTTTTTATATAAAAACGAATTATATTTCATATTGAAAAAAGGAACATACAAGAGAAGAACTTTTTTATGGAAAAAAAAATTCAAACTCAGCAAATGATCAATAATTTCGAAAATGAAAAACATGAAAATTTCATAATGGAAGTATTTTAGTCTTTTACAATATAACTTCAACTTTTTTCTATGGAAACAAGATATTTTTTAATTTTTAATACAAAAAATGATAATAATATGAAAGTCTTTGAAGTCGGTCAATGTAAGATAGAGCACTATCTGACTAGAGACCTATCCAAGGTGTAAAGCTCTATCCCCATAGCTATGTCATCTAAGCATTGTTGTTGGTTGCGTGATTTTTGTATAATATTAAAAGAGGCGACATTTTGAAGAAAAGGGCAGGAACATTTTCGATAAGATGCGAGTATGTAGTAGGGCAATGATGGTTGTTTCTAGAGGAACAAAAGCTTTGCAGATTATCAACTTGTAATCCATCTGAAGTTTTATGCCCTGGTAGGTCAACACACAAAAAAAGAAAGAAGAAAGAACAGTGATAGGTTGATTTCCTTTGGACCAGATAATGTTGACGTAAAGATATTGAGGAAAAAAGTGTATAGTTGCATGAGGTAGAGAGCATTCTTAGCCTTGGTCTTGATATTTGATTGATTATTTGATCAATACTTGATACATAGATTTGAACACTTTCCACATATTCATTTACATTTTCCATATTAATATTGAAGTTTAATCTTTCAACATTTATAATTTTGAAGAAATTATTTAACTTGTCCCTTGTAATAGGAAGATTAATGCATCAGGATCTTTCTTCTAATACTACAACTCTTCTTTTTGATTCCTAATACTAAATTTGACAGATTATGTAACGCCCCAATTTAAAAATCTCTAATTTTGAAACCCTAATTTGAAAATCCTAGAATTTTCTCCAAATTGATTTTTAAATCGAGCGTTAAATCATAATTTGAAAATATAAATTGAAAGCTTTAAATTCACGGAAATTTGATAATTAAATTCAAAACCTAGAAACCAACGCATAATTAAAACATTTAATGAAACTTTATTTAATGATAAAAATGTAACACAATTATTCAAATTATTAAATGAAATAAACTTTAAATATCGTTCGAAAAACTAAAGCATACTAGTTTAAATCATTTCCCTCGAAATCAATATGTTCTTCATCTGTATGCTCGCTTACCACTGGAGGGTTATCAATTGCAGCAATTTCTTCCTTAGACAAAAACCACCTACATCACAAGTTAAAACAAAATGGTGAGACAAATCTCAGTAAGTGAAAATACGTGCAAGTTACAAAAACTTTTACTTTTACTTTTACTGAATCCTGTTAACAGTTGCATACTGGTTGAAAAATCAACATTCTTTTAAGACTTAGCCATCTCATTGTCGTTCAGGCTTCGTCATCTTTTACTTTTAATTTTAACGATCAAGCTCACCATCTCACTGTCGTTCAGGCTTTTGTTATCACGTTAAAACATATGCTTAAGCTCACCATCTCACTGTCGTTCAGGCATTTGCTATCGCCTATTTTCCGTCAATTCCCTTTCACTTTATCATACACATGCAAATAACCTAGCCATTTTATCTTTTAAACTATTCTATGTCGATATTTTAACATACGTGCTCAATCATTGAAAACGTGAGACTGAAAAATAAAATAATATAAATATCTTGTGATGTAGGGCCGTAGCCAAAACTTTATATTTACACTTACTTGGATTCCGAGCAATTTAATGTCTATCGGGATTTCCAAAAATTCCACAATAATATCATGCTCTAATAAAATCTTTGATATTAATATCCTACTTAATAAATCCAATTTCAAAGAAATTTGAGCAGAAATTCCTTAAGTTGTGTTATCGGGTCGAATTGGATCTATTTGAATCGAATTAGACGGTTCTAAAATCTTTTCTGCCTCATTCGAATAACAATATTAAAATTCCACTTACTTTTAATCCAACTTTAAAAGAATTTGGGCAGAAATTCTTATCGGATAAATTTTCGATCGGTTCAGTTAGAATCGGGTCGAGTCGGGTCCGGTTCGGGTCGGGTGAACAGTACCAGGTCGGGTCGGTGAACAGTACCGGGTCGGGTGAACAGTACGGGTCGGGTCGGTTCACTGCTGGTCTGGTTCGGGTCGGGTCACTGTTGGTCCGATTTGGGTCAACTTAAGTGAACCGGTTCAGGTTTTTAAAACAAAAACCCGAACCCACCTTCTTCTTCGTGCCTTCTATCGTCGCGATTTCTGCAGAGTGAAAGGGAGTGAGAAACTGAGAGGGATCGGCGAGCGAAAAACAGAGAGAGAGGGAAAAACTTACTCCGGAGACGGTCGTCGATGGAGGCCGAGAGTTCGTCGGAGCTCGGCTGCCAGAGAAGACTTCGTCGGAGGTCATGCTGCGGTGGTCGGAGCGCTGGTGGGTCATCATCGTCTTCGTCGAGGCTAATGTTCCTCATCCAATTCTTAACACTCGCATCAAGTTCATCGACTCTGCCTATGAGGTGCTGGATGTCCCGCTGCTAGCTCTGCTGTATCTCCAGTACCTGATGTATGTGTTGTTGGTGCGTCTGCTGCATTTGATACATCTGCTGGTACTGCGTATGCTGCATATGCTGCATCTGAGTTATCTGTTGTTGGTGCGTCTGCTACATCTGATACAGCTACTGCAGATACTGTCTCGTGCCCCATCCATTAGTCTCATCTTTGTCCTGAGGGGCCAATGGCGGCGATGTTGTATCCTCCATCGGCACTGCCCGAGAGGTGGATGCCATCTGATCGCTCTTCAACACCCAAGTGCCATCGACTTCCATGAATCCCATTTTCATCAAATGCGAGGTGTTGAATACGTCGGTTGGTCTTTGAACTGTTCTTGTCTCGCCAACCGGTATCTGAAGCCCAAATCCATCGATGATCTTCCTAATCAATGGCCCGTACGGGAGATTCGTCCTGGGTGTCTGTCTGACCTCACGCATGTGACTTAAAATCAAGAAGCCAGGGTCAAAAGGTTTCTCGTTGCACAACTTCTCCATGATATAGGGGTCCATGCAGCTTACGAGATTTCGATGTCCCTCTCGCGACAGAAAGGTGTGGGCTAGCATGTTGCGAAGAACCCTACCTCTAATATTCAGTTCTCTGGTTCGTGGCTTGACGAACACCTCGATGTTGGAATTGATATGAATTCCCCATAGGATCTCTACTTTCTCGGGCAATTTGACAAAAAGGCAGTCTCGAGAAGCATGGTAATATTGCTCCGCCCCTTCTATGGCAAACCTCAGCACTGAGTTCACTAGCTCTGGACGTATCATAAACTCCTTACCAAGGACGTACGTCTTCAAACTAGTCAAAACTTCATTTCTCCCCGACGCTGTCAAGTTTGCGTAGAACAAACGAATTATTCTCTCGCAAAAATCGCCACTAAATGTATTGACCCCGCCCAGGCCGATGGCGTCAAACATATCTTTGATCCTCAACGACTCCCAACCTGTAAAGTTGAAAATCATACCATGACTAACTGAGCATTTACGCAAATCTTGCTCAAACTTCTCTTTACACTCTTGATTCCGAAATTCCACGGCGCTAGTCCAACTAACCGATCTACTCGACTCTGAATCCATCGTCATTGCTAAAAAAAATTAAAACAAAGTTAATAAAATAAAATAGTTAACTATCGTATAATAGATAAATAACTAAAAATAAAAAAATAAAACTTCATACCTAGCCGGTGAACGCGAAGTAATATCGCCGAAGAGAGTAAAAATTAGTTGCTTACATAGAGCAAAATATTAAATCATTAACAAAAAAATAATAAAAATGTCCATATTATTTTAAATTTCATAGAGTAAATGAAAAAAATAAAATAAAAATAAAAATTTTATACCTAGCCATTAAACACCGAGAAATATCGCTGGAGCAAGAAAATAATTGAGATATTTTGGTGTGAGTGAAGAAGAGGGGGATGATGGTTTAAATAGGGGGTGGAGGCCGACCGGTCCAACTGAACTGGCCGGCCTCCATATGTGGTCCAAAACTCGTGACCAAAGTCACGGGTTTTGTCGGTTGAGAGGGGAAAATGGAGGCCGGCCGGTCCAACTAGATCGGGCGGCTTCCTCCTTGCGATCACTAGCCAGTTCGGATTAAAAGATTTATTTTGTTTATTTTTTAAATTTCGAGGTTTTTTACTATGAATAGTAAACTTTAAGATTTTTTTTTAAAAAGAAAAACTAAAATTTTAAGGTTTATTTTAAAAAAAAAAACCCTAAAAATTAAGAATTCTAAGAAGAGAGTGAGAAATTCACATTTTTACGTTGACCATCAAACTCCAATTCCAAAAATTACCCTGTGAAAAGATGCTTAAATGATATCTTGGACTTTGAAATGGACTAGCTGCTTGGTTCGAGAAACAACGAGCCAAGCCAACCCGAATTTTTGAGCTTCCAAGCTCATCTTTGAGCGGGTAGCCGACTTGTTAGGTTCGTCTGGAGAAGTCCACTTGCCTGGCCATTCTACTTCGACCCTGAACTTCCACTTAACCAACCTGTGACCACGGCTCAACCCCTTCCATCCCCATCCAGGCGCTTCTTCCATGGCTTGACCCCAACCCAACTAATGGCCTGTCTTGTACAAGGTCAAACAAGCTGGTGGATTTTCTGCATCGGAGCCTCTTACGGACGCTAAACAAAATGCTTCTCCGGCCGACCTTCAACGAAGAGCCAAATGGTCCCCCTGGAAACTTCCCACGCGACCTGCATCGTCCATTCGCGAATCAATGTATACCCAAAGTATATTAAAAAGGAAAATTGTGCGGTAGAGGAATTCGACCTTAGGCTGAATTGGACTTAATTTATCCCGGAAGATCACCCCTTCCAAGAGCTTCACTCGAGACCAACCTATTTGACCCAAACTTCATGGAGCAAGGTTATTTATCTTAATTATATTTATAATAACTACACAATAAGTGAGTTTTTTTTAATTCAATATTTTCTAAAATTATCAATTTGATCTTGAAATATAATTTAATAATAAATTTGTTTTTTTTATCAAATTTTATTTTTATTGGATTTTATTTTTATTTTTCTGTTTTATTTATTTTATCTTTTGATTTTTTTCTTTTTTTCTTTTTCTTTTTATAATTTACCAATGATACATGACAACTCTTTATCTCTGTATTCTAATTCTAATGATACATGTCATTTATTTGATGTACTCACTGTAGTACTTTTGAAGAGTCGTGACTATTCATCTTCTTTAATTTACTGTGATGACACATATTAAATGTAACAAATTCTTTGTAGCGTTGATAATATTAAAAACTGATATGTAATTTTTTGTAATCTACTGTAATGACATGTATTATATGTTTAACTTGTTTTATAGTATTTATAAAAAAGTCAAATTTTTTTTTTATCTCTCATCAGTGAGCTATAATGACATGTGTCATACGATTAGTTAAATTTTTGTAATATTTTTCTAAGAGTTAATATCCTGTATTTTATGTAATTTACTATAATGACACGCATCAGACAAATGCACATACATTGCACATGGATCCAACTAATTTTCTTTAAAAAAATAATCTCAAACACTACTTTTCAACGTTTTGATCGAAGGCCTATGTCACGAAATCAAAGTCATTTTCTATTTATATTTTCAAGTTTATATTTCATTTTATTTAATGAATAATATACTTAAATAAATCAATTCTATTATACAAGTAAAATGGACTCGTAATTTTTGTAAATTATACAAGTAATTTTATATATTAATCAATCAAGTAATATGTACTAATATTATAAATAATTAATGTAAATTTCATAAGAATAAATGAAAATATATGTTATAATAATATTAAGTTTAAAATATTATAAGGGCATATTTGTCAATGTCTGATAACTTCAAAGAGAGAGCACAAATGCTAACTGCTATATCGATGGATTCTTCATCCATGGTCAGCCAAGCTCGCTCCATCGGTAATCCCTGGCTTCCTTTCCATGGCGGCAATTTTGGGCATTCCCCACCAGCTGGGCGGCCTTTCGAATTTCCCTTTCCAGCTGAACTCTCTCTCCAAATACAACAACTGTAGCACGAGATTTTGTTCTACGAGGCCTCCAGTGTCGCCTTCTTCTCTAGGAGATTGCGGCTCTGGTTTGCGCGTGTTCGTGATTTCCGATTTGCACACCGATTATGGAGAGAATATGAAATGGATAAAGAACTTATCCTCATCCAGATACAGGAATGGACTTCTTCTCGTTGCCGGAGCTGTGGCGGAGACGTACCACAATTTTACTCTTACCATGTCTCTCTTGAAGGATATTTTTGACCGTGTCTTCTGTGTGCCTGGAAATCATGATCTGTGGTGCCGTCGGGAAAGAGAAAATTGCGTAAGAAACGTCAATCATTTCTATATTTTCCTTGATATTTCTAGGATACTCACGGATGCATGTACTCAGAAATTTAATCTCATTTCTGTATTTGTAGGGTGATTCTCTTGAGAAGATGAATAAGTTGCTTGATTGGTGTTCACTGCTTGGTGTTGAGACCAGTCCGGCGATCATAGATGGCTTAGGAATCATTCCTCTATTTTCATGGTACCATGAGGTGCAGGGTTTTAAGTTTACAGTTATTAAATTTATGCCTTTAATAGTTCATCCACTTTTCTAAGTTCAATTTTAACGTCATGATCTCCTTCTCTTCAGAGCTTTGACAGAGAGAAGGACATCACAGATATTCGTGTTCCATCATTGGAGATGGTGAATCACTTATCTTTTTCCTTGTAAGGTGTTTAAGGATTGCTTTCAACACTTTTTCCGGCAGTTCCTAGTTTAATCATGCTTCCTATCTGTGTTCTATTTCTTTAATATTTCATTCTTCTATAATTTTTTTTAGTTTGTTTTTCTATCCATTTATTTAAATTTATTTAAATTAAAATTATTTCAATATATTTCCTTATTTCTAGAAACAGTTAAAGAGTTACCACTCACTTAATTTTGCCTCTCTAAAACTTCCACGGCTCCTTATACTACTTTTGTTCCCTGAAAACTTGTTCTTGTAAGGGAAACGATGTCTAACTTTTGAGTTTTGTTTGATGTTCAAGTGTGTTTCTATTCATTTCTGTTCCATACAAATTTTGTAAAAGTATTGTAGTTTATTTTCTAAAATCAAATGTTGTTTTCAACTGCGTATTATCTATATGTGTATCTCTGATGGTGAAGGAAAGAGTAAAAAGTTATATCAATTTGTGTTTTTATTTTGCGGAGGTCATACCTTTTGGGTGTTCAATGTAGAAAATTTTCCTTGAAACGTGAGTTTTATTGCACTAAATTAAATTTCAAGAGCATAAATTTTCTTGTTGCTAGTTTTTTTAACAGGTGTCTAGGTGGTGCTGCCTTGATACTTGATTGCTTGTAATATTGATGTTCATTATTTGGTTCTTTCTTTAGTTCATTACATAAGGAATTGGTCAATCTCTAATCATTTTAGTGCCATTTATTTCTTAATAGGCATGTAAGGATTTATATGCCTGCAAATGGCCTGTCGAACTTTTAAACAGAGATACTTCTCTTGCGTTGTACTTTGATGCAATGAATGAAAGGTATGAGGTTGCCATGAAGGAGATCCAAGAGAGATGTAACCAAATAGTAACATTTTTCCATTTTGTTCCCAGGTTTGTTCTTGGTTTTTTACGCACAGTCAATCAAAAATTTGTCTGTAACATATATATTTTTAAATTGCATGGGCCACATTTATTGTGAAAAATATAGCATATACATAAGGAAAAATGATAAATTCTTGATTGACTTTGTCCCGCATAGTTATACATCATGCCGTCACTTTTTAATTGGGGCATTTCTCTTCTTCGGGAACTTTCCTCCTTTTGTAATCATTTTTTAAAACTATATTTCTTACAAAAACAAGTTCATATGCCATGTAGCAGACACACTCAACATGTTTTTGATGTACTAAATGATATATTTGTTACGTACGTATTTTATTCTAAATGTGCTCACTCAACATGTTTTTGATGTACTAAATGAAATATTTATTATGTACGTATTTTATTATAAATGTGCTCAGTAGTATACGTAGAACGTTTGTGTTTGCTATTACACTAGCTAAGTAGCTTCAAGCTTCATAGCTAACAATGGCAAAGGTGGCACAATGCTTGGAGGCATGTTAAGCATTAAGAAATCTCTGCCAAGTTGAAATTTGTTTCTTTTAAAATTTTTTCCACCAACGGCGAATAATCAATATATATATATTTTTTTATATATAAGAAACGAATCATATTTCATATTGAAAAAAGGATCATACAAGAGAAGAAAATAGAAGAACCTTTTTCAGGGAAAAAAATTCAAACTCAGCAAATGATCAATAATTTCAAAAATAAAAAAACATGAAAATTTCATATAGTATAAGTATTTTAGTCTTTTACAATATAACATAACTTTTTTCTATAGAAACAAGATATTTTTAAATTTCTAATGCAAAAAATAATAATAATATGTAAGTCTTTGAAATCGGTTAATGTAAGATAGAGCACTTTCTCACTAGAGACCTATCCAAGGAGTAAAGCTCTATCCCCGTAGCTATGTCATCTAAGCATTGTTGTTGGTTGTGTGATTTTTGTATAATGTTAAATTCTTTAGGATAAGGATGGACATGGTGGTCTTTACTTAAGACCATTGTCTTTTCTGTTTTGTTATTTCGAATTTTCGCTCATTTATGGAGAGTTGTCTTCTTTATTTTGTTATTTTGAATTGTCGTCTCTTTTTTGTTATTTTGAATTTGTCACTAGTTTTAGTTTTTGCAGGCAAGAACTATGTCTCGAGAAAAAAATGTTATTCTATCCTAGGCTCCTTAAAATTATTGGTTCTGATTATCTTGAGGATCGCATAAGGTCCATACATGCTTTTAGAGGTACTGCATCCACTTGTCACGTATTTGGTCATACACATTTCTGCTGGGACGCCGTACTTGACGATATCATGTTATTGTTCATCAATCTTTGTCAAAGACAATGGATTGTAAGTTTTGATAATTTAATGGTACGCGGACTTTTGCATTAACATCAAACATTAGAAAGGTGAATTTTACTGTAAAATATTCAACCTTCTCAAATTTTGGAGTTGTATTGATGGAGAATATGCATTAAGTATCTATGCACAAATGTGATACACACAAAAGTAGTTTATATTTGGTACAGATAACATGCACTACAGTATGGAAATGGGTTAGAGATTTCTCTAACATTGTATGGCCCACAGTACTACCTCATATATATGAGATTTCTCTAACATCCTTCATTTTCTCTTGTTGATGTATGAGCATTTTTACCATCATTCACTTATACAAGGCGTTATTAGGTCCATGATATTTCTTTTTTCTTTTTATATAATAGACTTCCATTTAGTTTGTTTGGTAAGTCATAACAATTTACGTCCATAAAAATATCTGCATCAAACCAAGCTTAGTTTTTGGGAAGATAGGTTAGGTATCTTTTATGATGTATGTTTTTAAATTTCAATGCAACTTTGACAGGATATGTTTTTCTTATGAGAAAACCACTCAAGGAAGGACCACTTGTATGAAAGACATTGATTCCATCATTTGTGATGTTGAATTGTGGGAGATCTTCTGGGATATTCTCCTTTACCTAGACTAGTCTCAAGGAAAATACTGTTTCCTGCAGACTCAAAGAGGCACCTTTATTGCAGAAAAGCATGAGGATCTCTCTCCCAACATTAATGGTTTCATCCTTGTGTCCTCTTAAGTGTCTTGTTGTAGTATATAATTCTTCTATATTTATTGTTTTTTTGATAGGGATATGTTTGGATTCTTGAAGCGAGGCCTCAAGAAGAAATGGAGAAAACAACTAGAGAGCAAAAGAAGAAAAATGAATTAATAGTGGTATCACAGGTAAGAAAATATGCTAAAGTGAACGATCGATTCTTAATCATTGTAGAATCGAGAACATTGTTCATTTAAAAGATTGGTCTGTACATGCCGTTTCAGCAACAAGCTTACCATCCAAAAAATGGTCCGATCTCATGATCGATTCTCTCTCTCACAATTATAACCATTTTTAAATTAGCTGTGGAAAAACCATGAATATCAAGGCTTACAAGTAGGGAGAAAGTATAAGAAAAATTAAATAGTTAAATTAAATAAACATAATGCTAAAAGCTTAGCCTGTTAAGTTAGAAAGTTTTGTAGTTGCTGCATCACCATGGCCTTTACTCTACAAACAAGTTCCTACCTCAAGGTTTCACTAGAAACATTTTGTCTCCAAATGGTGCCATCCCCTCGCATGTGCAGCCTCGACATCTGGGCAGCCTCGACATCTGGTCGCAAGTATTATAATATCAACCTTATGGTGACCTCTCATCCAAGCACATAATGCATTGGGAGGCGCTCTATCAAAATCAAAATTTTTTCTTAGATTGTCCAGGGAGCTCTTTTTAAGGTCACACTTGGGGTGGTGGAGTGCTGAGATTAGTAACCATGTTCCAAAGAATCACTCTGGCTTTATTTTTGGACTCAGCAACCTCTCACTTGGCTGGCCTCACATCATCCCCCTATCTTCATGATAAAAAGACCCTCGTTTATTTCATAACTCATGCCATGAGCTTTCCGCAATTCTTTGATGGTTATTGTGTGCGGAGCTTTTTGCTCAACGTGCCTCTGTCTCCTAGCTCAATCAGAAGTAGACAAATTTATGTAAGAGATCTTTGGCCTTAAAGGTAAGCTTCCTTTCAAGGTTCAAGGTTTTAATCTTCTTGGATGCATATTCTTGGGGTTGCCCCTTGTAACAAGATTCCAGTGATTTTCTTTATTTGTGTTTGGAAACTTTTGAGAGTTGTATGAGTCCTAAAGATCAGTTGAGAGACATTGTAGCTGATCTAGACATGTATGCACAGAGAACAATTAATAATGTATAATCTTAATAGTAAATATTTTGAATTAAATGTGAACAAGGTTCACATCTATTAAGGATGAATTTAGCTCACTGAAACTTATGTTCATATTCTTAACTTTAATGAACATAATGTCAATTTCATGATGAATATAAATGGATACTACATTTGTTCTTAGAGATTTAACTCTAAGGCTTTAGTGGTTTGCCGAGGTACATGAAAACTTCCATCTCTATTTGTCATCATTTAGTACAGGTTATCCCTCATTTACAAAACCCTAAGGAGGTTTCTTTATTGAACCAATATGTAAGGAGAATAGACTTGAGGGTTATTCTTCCAAACTTCGCCTGTTTTGGAAAAAGTTTTCGAAAAAGACTTCAAAAGTTGGTTTGGAAAGCAAGGTAAATTCTTCGTTGTCAGGGCGTGAAGAGATAAAGCCTAATGAGAAGTTTCATGCATTCCAAGATTCTGTTCGTCAAAGCAGCCTAATAAAGGTTCCTCCAACAACAAAAAAAAATAAAGGTTTTGTAGATGGGAATGTGATCTCGCCAGCACTATCAAACTTGACTCATTCAGGAAGCGAAAGTCGTATGTCTGTGGTCTCCGAGGCAGATTGTGATGACAAAGTTGGGTGTGATGAGGGAACTCTCTGTTGGAATTTGTTGATTTCTCGGTTCTTTTTTGATGCCAAAAACAGTGAAGAAATGAATAGATTCTTGCATCAACGAATTCAGGTAAATTATTATGCTAAAACTACTTGGAGTTAATTTTAGTAGGTTTGGTGCATCAGTTGATATTGGCACACTAATGGCCCGGCTCATCTTAACCCATGAACCAAGTGAACCCTTACTCAGCGAATGTTATTTTTTTTTTTTGTACCGTAAGTGGATAATTAGCTTAATCTAGATGTTACTTCATTTCATTCTACATTTGTTGAGCGAGGAGACATACGGATGTTGAGCAAAAAGCTCCACGCACACACCAACAGATGACTTCCACTGTTAGTGGAAATTGATTCTACTGGTACCTATATTTCATTCTAATATTTTGCACTTTATGCTTGAAGAAGAAATTTTACCTTGCATTTCTTTTATCAATAAAATTTTACCTGGCATTTGCCTGCAAGGATCATACAAAAGGACTTTTTCTGATTCAAGAACTCTTCTTCCTCATTTTACAATCTTTTTGTGGCAGTGGGAACTGTAATAGGGAAGGCAATTATCTTATTTATAATTAGTGATGAATGAGAGAATGTCTGATTGATTTGAACATCATAATCAAATGCTAATATAAATGTAAAAGGAAAAAGGTATTTTTCTTCATCACTTGATTTTAACTGGGCAGTTTTAATTTGGTGTGTTGTGGTAGAGAGCTTTGTCTGATATGAGAACTCCCAGTTACGTAGGCGAAGTCATCTGCTCCAAAATTAGTGCTGGAAATCTCCCTTCCTATATCAATGTTGTGAGGGTTCTCCCATTGGAGTTAAATGAAGCATGGGCAATAGAGGTTGACCTAGAGTATTCTGGAGGTTTCATTTTAGAAATTGAAACAAGACTTGAAGTTCGTGAACTGGACAACCAGAAGAGCATAATAGATAAAAACTTAGACTCAACCTCGATAAGGGAGGTCTCATCAGTTCTTCTTGAAGATTTTGAGAATATTGAAAAGCAGTTGAATTCAGAAGGAACGGAGCCGGAGAAAGGTGATCTCCCAAATAATGTCTGCCTCAAACCTGGAAGAATTAATTTCCTTTTCAGTATTGTCTATATTCAAGATATTGACTATCATGCATCCTATATTTTAAGTTTATCATGATACTATTAGATATACGAGTTATCATCGCTGTTTGTTATAGGGCATTTAAGAAGAATAATAAGTGAAGTATAATAAAAACCGTTTTTGTGCTTCTTCTTTTGGATTGGATTGGAAAAGAACAATCATAAAATGGCTTCAATGGCCTATTCATGAATTATTATTTGATGTAATTCAAGAATTGCATCTGAAAGTTAAGTGGAAGCAAAAAAGAAAAAAGAAAAGCTAATATGTATGATGTTAAATTGGTCACTTTATCTTTTCTTTTCTGGTTGTTTAATGTTTTGCGACTCTATAAAGTTTTAAAAATAAAATTTGGAGATGGCCTATGATTGAAATAATTGGACATACTTATTTGACCAATTTAAACTTTGGATGGCTGGTCTTAATGCCACCGTTGATTCCTCATACAAGATTGATGCTTGGCTATGATGACTTGGAACTTCATCTTTCAAGGAATTTTCACCTTTCTATATTTTTATCTTATTTAGAGTAAAAGGGTCTGACTAAAGTACTATTATTTTCATAGGTATATAGCTGTGTGCAGGTGTTTTACACTCGTTGAGTTGTTTCCTTATCTGCAAAGGGTCTAACGAAACAAATTCATATTTGATCTATTGTGAATATAGTATGGAATTTTAATTGTGATTTCTAATGGAGATTGAGAGAACTTTGGACGCTGCATAATTGAGTCATCACAACTTTGATTTTCAGGACGTCATTTTATTGCTTGTTTTGTGAGAATGAAGTGTAGCAACTCGACAAAATAAGTAAAACTCCCCTGACAGAACCTAGAACTTCACAAATCTGGAAACCTGTAGACTTGGTTTCCTCCCTCTCTGCAAAAATTGTAAACTTCTAAATTTGCCTTCTCAGCAGGTTTCTCACACATTTAACTAGACACTCCACAACTCCTTGGATCCTGCTCTTGTTGAGCACTTGATCAAGGAAGAGGCATGCTTCTTCTTCGTATCGCCCTAACACAACCGGTGAGGTAGACAGCAAGTGTTCACCCATGACTTTCTTGAGTTTGAAAACATGAAATACCTAGTGGACTTTGTATTCCTCCTGCAGCAACTCCCAAAGTCGTGAAACCACCTTAAAATGTTGGTGCCAATTTGTTGTTAACCCTTCTTTGCTCTGTGTTTTGGCAGTAAGGTTTAAGTTTCAACCATGCCAAAACCCTCACTTGAAATTGGCTATCCATCCTATGACAAGCTGCCTTATCCTTGGTCAACATTTAATCCTAGAGTACTGAATTATTCATTTGTCTCTCTTTCTCTCTAAGGAGCCCTTAGAAAGGGTTGGTCTTTGTCAGTTATTAATTAATGTATAATTATGTTTTATGAATAAAAATATTATGTAATTGCAGATTTTTAGCAAATTTTGTAATTCCTAAATGTTCTATACAATGAAAGGAACTCTCACAAGGAGAGCAACCAATTCAATCCATTTTGACATGGTATCAGATCCATTGTTTTAAATTTTTGGAGTCAATCTTGGTTGAACAAAATTATTCTATGATTAAATTTTATTTGTGGGAGTTTTTTTTTTTTTGGGTATGTTCCAAACTGAAATTTTGGATATATTTTGGAGAAGAATTTCTGGTTGTTGGTATTGACACTGTCTTTCCAAAAAGCCAAAATTGTTGTTGAATTTCCAGCCACGTTATTGCAGAATTTCCAGCTCAGATTTCTGCAGAACCTCCGTCAATGATTCCTCATGTTGTTTGACGAGATTCTTTCTGTGGTCAGACAACGATTCCGGACGGTGATACTTTGAATTTTTGGGTGTTTCTGGAAAACAATTATTTTCCGATCTTTGCTTAGTTTCTCCTCTGCGTGCGGCTTCTTCTATATTGCGGAGCTTTCTCTGTAATGACCGATTTTTTTTCATGATATAAGAAATTTTTTTTCTCTTACATCTCTTCGTACTAATTTGAATCTTATTGATATTCCTACATGTTATTCAAAGACTATAAAACATGATTGTTGGCACAAGGCAATGACAGAAGAAATTTAGGCACTTGAAGATAATCAAACTTGGGATGTTGTTAAATGTCCTACTCATGTCAAACGTATTGGTTGTAAATAGGTTTACTCGATCAAGTTTCATTATGATGGTTTTCCAGATTGATATAAATCACGAAAAATTGTTCTTGGCAACAAACAAGAGTTTGAGGTAAACTATGAGGAGACCTTTGCTATGGTTGCTAAAACGACAATGGTAAGTGTTGAAAAACCGAACTGAAAACAAAAAAGAAAAACGAGAAAAAAGTGGACACCAAGATTTACGTGGAAATCCTAGAAGGGAAAAAACCACGGAAACCCTATAAGGGAAAAAAACCACGGGCAGAGGAGAAATCACTATGTAAAATCAAGGTACAATGAGTTTTGCCACACTAGCATATATTTATACGGAAACATAAAACCCTAGTCATATTGAGATTCACAACGTGGGCCGAACCGGCCTGGCCCAGTTAGAAATCGATTCACACTGAAACTAACAATCTCCACCTTGACACGAATTCTACTGCATAAAAATATACTTCAAAACTCCAGTGAAGCTCCTCCACCATAAAAGCCCCTTAGGGCGAAATCAGCAACTAATACCAACCAAGCTCAAACAAAGTTTGAACTTAAATGTGGGCAAAATC
This sequence comes from Begonia masoniana, assembly GCA_022432975.1. Lineage (NCBI taxonomy): Eukaryota > Viridiplantae > Streptophyta > Magnoliopsida > Cucurbitales > Begoniaceae > Begonia > Begonia masoniana. The sequence goes on from CM039516.1 coordinate 14,978,189, forward strand.
TTGGTCATCATATCAGCGGGGTTATCATGAGTACTAATCTTACTCACTGCGAAATCACCACGAGCAATCACATCACGAACAAAATGATAACGAATATCAATGTGTTTTGTCTTCTCATGAAACATCTGATCTTTGGTGAGAAAAATAGCACTCTGACTGTCGCAAAATACTGTGGAAATCTGTAAATCTTTATTGAGCTCACTGAACAAACATTTCAACCATATGGCTTCCTTGCATGCTTCTGTAATAGCCATATATTCTGCCTCTGTAGTGGACAATGCGACGGTATCTTGTAAAGTAGCTCTCCAACTGATAGCACAACCTCCAACTGTAAAAACATATCCTGTGAGAGATCTCCTCTTATCAAGATCTCCTGCATAGTCAGAATCAATGTATCCAATTACCGGATCTCTATTTCTTCCAAATTGAAGACATACATCACTAGTCCCCCGCAGATACCTAAGAATCCACTAAATAGCTTTCCAATGTTCCTTTCCTGGATTTGCCATGTATCTACTTACTGCACTGGCTGCATAAGACAAATCTGGACGCGTGCAAACTATAGCATACATAAGCGATCCCACTGCACTAGAATATGGAACTCGTGACATATAATTAACTTCTTCATCGTGTTCCACCATTCATTCATTCGTTCAAAACTCTCGTCCAAATTTTATTTTCGGTCTAGATTACTCTATTTATTGTCTACGTTACTCGTTCCTCTCTCTCCTCCTCTCTATGTCTAATCATTTGCCTTTTCAGCCAAGTGATACTCTCTCTTTTTAAACTCCCTCTTGCTCTTCGCCTTTTCTGAGCCTCTCTCACTTCTTCCCTTCTTCTATCCAGATAGTCTTCTGACTCCCTGTCTCTTCGTTCCCTCCGTCTGCCCCTCCTCTCTCTTCTAACTATTACCCAATTCCGAAAATAATAAGAGAGACAGAAAGGTGGAGGGAGGAGCAGTAATTATAGTTCTGGGATATGGGTCATGCGTTAGGGTGATTTAAAGAAAGGTTGAGGGAGAGAGCAGTAATTATAGTTTTGGGAAATGGGGCATGCGTCAGGGTGATTTTATTGACTAACTCAAGAATTTGGAAAAAAGATTGACACTTCGTGTATTGTGATAATTTTTTAATTCTATATTCTAATTTTATTAATTGATAATCTGGACGCGTGCAAACTATAGCATACATAAGCGATCCCACTGCACTAGAATATGGAACTCGTGACATATAATTAACTTCTTCATTTGACTGAGGACATAAAGTAGATGAAAGTTTGAAATGAGCTGCTAATGGAATACTAACAGGCTTAGATTTATTCATGTTAAACCTACAGAGAACCTTCTGAATATACCCATTCTGACTTAGGTACAGTTTACCAGCTTTCCTATCTCTCTGTATTTCCATACCAAGAATTCTTTTGGCGGCTCCTAAATCTTTGATCTCAAATTCATTACTCAATTGTACTTTAACCCTTTTGATATCTTCTATATCTTTAGCTGCTATCAACATATCATCTACGTATAAGAGCAGATAAATCACTGACCCATTCGTGGCATTCTTCATGTAAACACAACTGTCATAATTGCTCCTTCTAAAACCTTGATCAGACATAAATGAATCAAATCTCTTATACCACTGTCTTGGCGATTGCTTTAGACCATAGAGAGACTTTTTCAACGAACAAACATAAGTCTCATTTTCAGGATCTTTGAAGCCTTCAGGTTGCTGCATATAGATGTCCTCCTCAAGTTCTCCATGTAAAAATGCAGTTTTCACATCCAACTGCTTAAGCTCAAGGTCATGCATAGCCATAACGCCTATCAAAACTCGAATCGAGTTGTGCTTAACAACTGGAGAAAACACATCAATGAAGTCTACACTTGGAATCTGACTGTAACCCTTAGCAACCAGACGTGCTTTGTACCTGTCTTCTACAACACCCGGTGTACCTTCCTTTCTCTTGAACACCCATTTGCAATTAATAGATTTCTTATTCTTAGGCAACTCGACTAAGTTCCACGTGCCATTCTTCTGAAGAGACTCCATCTCCTCCTGCATAGCAATCATCTATTTTTCATAATCCTTTGAACTTACTGCCTCTGAATAGGTAGATGGTTCATCACATGCATCAATGCTTTCAGCTACACTCAAAGCATAAGCAACTAAATCTGCTTCCCCATATTTCTGTGGAGGTCTAATCTCCCTCTTTGGTCTATTTTTAGCAATGAAATATTGTGGGGAAGCCAATACCGGTGGCTGTAGAGAAACAATATAATCATGTGTTTCTGAACTGTCTTGAACTGAAGATCCTGATGTCGACGTTGATCCAAGTTCAACTTCAAAATTACCACTGGATATCTGATTAGTCTTTTTTGGCAATACCTCTAGAGATGGTTTATTCAACATAGCAGTCTCATCAAATACCACATCTCTACTGTATTTGACTTTATTATGTCCTGGACACCATAATTTGTATCCCTTTACCCCAGACATGTATCCAAGGAACACACACTTTAATGATCTTGATTCTAACTTACCCTGATCAACATAAGCATATGCAGGGCAGCCGAACACTCTCAACACTGAATAATCGGCAGGAATACCAGACCAAATTTCTTCAGCAGTTTTCTAACTTACCTTGATCAACATGAGCATTTGCCTCTCTGTCTGCTTTTCAACCATCGTTTTCCAGTCCTTGAAAGTAGAAAATACATCACTTTTTTTCTTCAAGAAAAATACTCATACTTTTCTGGAGAAATCATCTATGAATGTTAACATATAATGTGCCCCTCCCTTGGAAGGCACCTATGCTGATCCCCATAGATCTGAATGAATATAATCTAGAATCTCCTTTGAATTGTGAGTGTCCATAGTAAATTTGACTCTTTTCTGTTTCCCAGCTAGACAATGCTCGAAAAACTGTAATTTATTGGTGCTCTGACCATTCAAAAGTCCCATTTTGCTTAATTCAGACAAACCATACTCACTCATATGTCCCAAACGCATATGCCATAAACTGGTGAGATCTTCATCTGACATTGAATTACTAACAGCCATATCCCCAACAACTGTAGAACCCTACAAAACATACAGATTTCCAGACTTTCTCTGTCCTTTCATCATAACAAGAGAACCTCGACTGATCTTCAAAACTCCACTTTCACCGGTGTACTTGTACCCATTAATATCCAGAGTACTCAACGAGATCAGATTCCTCTGCAGTTCAGGAATGTGTCGCACATCACCAAGTGTCCTGACTACTCCATCATACATTTTGATTCTCACTGTACCAATTCCTGCAATCTTACATGATGCATTATGTCCCATTAATACAGCTCCTTTTGTCACAGTTTCATAAGTTGAAAACCATTCTCGATTGAGACATATATGAAATGTGCAGGCCGAATCCAGAATCCATTCCTCAGATGACCTTGAGTTTTCCTTAGACACTATCAATAGATTACCTTGATCACTTTCATCACTTTTATCTTCAGCAACAACTGCTTCACCAGAGTTCCCTGATTGTTTTTCATTTTGTTTACTTTGTTCTTTTCTCTTGTTTTACAGCTGATAACACTCTGATTTTATATGCCCTTTTTTCTGACAGTAAAAATAAACTTTGTTTCTATTCCTGGACTTTGATCTGCCCCTTGAATTCTTTTTGCCATGACTGTTTTTCTCTGACTTCTCTGTAGCTCTACCCCGAGTAACCAGTCCCTCGCCTTGAGTTCCAGATCCAACTGCAAGGTGCTTCATCCTTTCCTTTGAAAGCAAAGCATCACAGACTTCCTTCAGGGTTAGCGTGTCACGACTATATAACATTGTGTCCCGAAAAATATTGTACAAAACAGGCAACGAGCACAACAAAATCAAGGCTAAATCCTCATCATCATATTTGCACTCCAAAGTTTCCAAATCCGAAACTATCTCTTTGAATGCACACAAGTGTTCTTCGATAGAAGATCCTTCTCTCATATGATGAAAATATAATCGTTGCTTCAAATGCAGCTTACTTGTCAGAGTTTTATGTTGGCACAAATCTTCCAATTTTGACCATACTTCAGTAGCAGATTTTGCCTTCAACACATCCTGCAAAATTGAATTTGACAAGTGTAGACGAATCAATGATAATGCTTTTCTGTCTCTAGTGAGTTTCTCTGCCTCTGACCAAGACTCAGGCATATTATCAAAACCAAGTAACGTGTCATCCAATTCCATTTGAGCGAGTAGGTCTCGCATCTTTATCTGCCATATTAAAAATCTTGTATTCCTATCCAGCAAAAGAATATCGTATTTTAATGATGTTATCCCTCAGAAATTCAGAATATTTTCCCAATAATATCTTCACCAGATAATTACTCCGAAAATAGCAGCAAATAATATCTCAACCTCCATAAACTTCTTCAGAACCACAATATTTCAAAAAATTTCAGAATACGAAGAACACTAATATTTCAAAAGTTTCAGAATATTCAGTCTAAAACTAACACCAGATTTCCATCCAAACAAATCAATATGCAAAATTTGTAACCTGTGAAAAATAAAATACCAAAAACAGAACAAGCTGTTGCTGGCTGGCTGGTCGGCGGTGGGTTCTTGGACGGCAAGGCAGCGACGGCACTGTGCGGTGGGTTCTTATCGGCGTTTGGAGCAGATCGGTTGCGAGGATAGTTTTCCCTCACGGCGGCTGGGCTCTGTTCGGCGCTCGGCTGTTCGCGCGGTCAGTTTGCAGAACGGCGGCGAGCAGCTCCGTTCTCCTCCTCGACAATGGCGGCACGGCGTGCGAGCAATTGGAGTTCTCTGCGGACTCTGCTCGGTTCGCGTGGGTGCTGCGGCTCGGGCAGAACAGAGAAACTGTTCTTCTCTGTCGAAGGAACAACAGAACCGATGTGTTCTGTTTCTTTACACACACAACAAAAACAGAAAAGAAATTAACTTTTCTTTTATATTTTATATTTTCTTTTTCCTCCAAATTTCAATTTCAATTACCGAAATTGCAAATTTAAAGAACGTTCGATACTTTCGAAAAATCAAATCCTGATTTATGAAAACCTTCAACATGAAGCTCTAATACCAATTGTTGAAAAACCGAACTGAAAACGAAAATGAAAAACGAGAAAAAAGTGGACACCAAGATTTACGTGGAAACCCTAGAAGGGAAAAAACCACGGAAACCCTAAAAGGGAAAAAAACTACGGGCAGAGGAGAAATCACTATGTAAAATCAAGGTACAATGAGTTTTGCCACACTAGCATATATTTATATGGAAACATAAAACCCTAGTCATATTGAGATTCACAACGTGGGCCGAACCGGTCTGGCTCAGTCAGAAATCGGGTCACACCGAAACTAACAGTAAGAGTGATTCTTTCTATTGTTGCTTCACGCGATTGGCCACTTCATCTGGATTTCTTCTTGGTGAACTCAAAGAGAAAATTTACATGGTTCCGATGCCGAACTTGTCCTCTTCTTCTTCTTCTTCTTCAGATGTATGTAAGTTTAAGTAGTGGTTATATGGGTTGAAACAAGCTTCTTACACATGGTTTGACAAATTTCGGACAACCTTGCTTAATTTCTCCTTTCAACAAAGCTAATAGGATTCATCTTTGTTTTATTGCAAAACATTCACAAAGATTGTTTTCCTTCTTGTTTTTGTTGATGATATTGTTATTATTGGGTCAAACCCTATGTTAATAGCTAGTGTGCAACGTTTTCAAGCCTCCTTTCGTTCGAAGGATCTTGGTCATCTTACTTACTTTTTTGGATTTGGAAGTTCATATTAATTATTCTTGTACTTTCTTGAATTATCACAAGTACACATAAGATTTGCTTTATCTTATTGGTCTTCAATGAATACTCCATTGGAAGTCAACATGAAATATCATTCTAAGGAGGGTAATCTACTTTTCGGTCTTACTTTTTATAGATAGTTGGTGGGTAGCTTAAACTACTTGACTATTATTCGGCCTGACATTTCATTTACAATTTAGTAAGTCAGTCAATTTCTGAAAACTTCTTGCAATTTACATATATCTATTCTTCAGTGAATTATATGTTATCTTCATGGTCAGGATGTTCTCATACTCAGAACTTAATTTCTTGTAAGAGTAAAAAACAAGTTCTGAGTCTCTAAGTAGATATCCTCCCAAGCTCACTACGGAATAGACAATAGTTGTAGGACCCACGTGGGGCTTGAAGATTCGACATTAGTGTGCTTACAAATCATACAACCAACTATCATCTGTTTTACATATTTTGCCAAGCTCTTGCAAAACACGTTTGCTCTAATACACTTGATAGTCCGCCAAATATCCGAGTGTTAGCTTGTAGGAGAAGAGTGTAACTCATTTGGGAATTTTTGTAGTAAATCTGAATTTGGTGGAATAATTATCTTACCCTTGAAAGGCAAAGCCCAATTTTGCAAAGTGAACCTAGAATCTTGATGGGTGCGCATCAAGTTGTCATCCTTGATCTTACTTAGCTTCTCATCTCTCATAATTTCCTTCTCCAAGACGGTCATGTCTAGAAATTGTTGGCAAGAATAATTCCTTGCCTAAACACCCCTCTCGCTGAGAGAGAGAAAGAGAGAATCTTCCTCCTTTTGTCCTCTTCCAGGTTTTAGGCTATGTCAAATTAGTAGCCGATCAACTTAACTAACCATATATGCTGCTCCAATATAGTCAAATGTTATTATACTAAAAACTTAAATGAGCGTGGATCTATAAATATTGCACACTTCCTGCCAATTAAATAAGACCGCAATTTTTAATCGCCGAGGACAAGAGCCACAACTCCCTCTCATAAACTGAGAACATTATAATGTAGTACATTGACATACATCTGAAACTATGTAATATTTATTCATATATTGATTTGAGTGATAGATGAATATTTTTTTTTTCTGCTTCATAGTCTTCTTTTCTGCATTCACATTTTGATTAGCTCTACTTTTTTAACATTGACTATCATTTTGAGTACATTTACGTTAAGTCATCAAATTAATTTAAGGAACTACAAAAAAATCTTTAAAAGTCAACTCAATTTGAACAAGAAAGTAAATTTTTGTGCAAGTTGCGTTTATCATTTTTTATTCTTTTCTCTCCATTTATTAGATGTAATGAACAAAATTTGAGAACCATTTTAATTTTTTTCTAGCTCAAGCACATCAACAATATGATCGATTGTGTAGTCTATTGTCACAACAATTTTAGAATTGTATGCATACTTAATGCTTCTTGTATTCTAAAGATACTTGATATTTGTGAGGAAATTATTTAACCTGTCCCTTGTAACAGGAAGATTAATGCATCAGGATCTTTCTTCTGAAACTGCAACTCTTCCTTTTGATTCCTAATACTAAATTTGAGAGCTGCAATGCAAGATCCAGTAAAATGGACTCTGAAGCTACATGGACGGCATTCTAGCACCCTTGAATAACAATGCTTATCACACCCAGGGCACAGTGGAGGAGGTTTCCTAGTCGGCTGCTCAACATAAGTGAGGGGATGGTCATGAATATTGAATTTGCGAGTGGTTCCATATTTAATATATGAAAATTCCCCAAGAGCACATTCAATATGAGCAAAAAAGTCACATTGAATACAACAGTAGAACCAATCTTTTGTATTTCTCTCATTTTCGCAAATATTGCAGTAGTATTCGCTAGATTCATCTTCCTTCTCGAAGGCAAGGCTGAGAAGATGATCATCGTATCTATGTTTAACCCTGTGTGGAAGTTTTGCGCAACAATATCCCAACACATATTCACATTCCAAGCATACCAATATAAAGTGACTATCACGACCACAACCTCGACATGTCTCATAATTTCTTATTCGAAGGTCAGGAAAGAATAGCCGGTGCTCGTGACATGGATGTTCTAACCTTCCATCAATTTGACACAATGAAAGTCAATCCTGAAAAGACAATCTTGCAATTGACAGCTATACATGAAACCGCAGGAAATCTTGAAACATTCACTACACTCTTGGAAATCTTCATTTTTATTGAAGTGAAGAAGATGAGGATGAAATGAAAACTTTTTGGTCTTCGGCATCTCAGCACACCATTTGTGGAGATAAAAACCACAGTCCTTGCAACTATAAAATGGATAGGATATCAGTGTGACACAACCCTCACAATAGATATGATCCTCTCGATCTTGCTCATTCAAAGCCAACTCATGCTGGTGAGTCAAGTGTTGAATTTTACCACCTTTGCTGGCATCTCCTAAGTTTGCTAAGGAATTGTGAGATCCCTCCAACAATGATTCGAAAAATGGTATATTTGAGTCGTCTTGGGTTTTCTCCTCTAATACAACAACTCATGTCTCTTGCACGTAACTCAAGTGCGTAGCATAATTGCACTTGTAACAATAGTAAGCTGCATAATCAACATTTACTTCTGTGTAACAAAGCTGGCATATCAGCTTGTCACACTTGTGGACAAAAGACAGAAAGTAGGTGAGTTTAAGGACATGATTGTGTCCGTCTACTCTAAGAAATCATGACAACTTCGCACATTCTTTGTGTACCATTAGATGACAGCCATTGCATTGCCATTGGGAGAAATAAACTGCATCACCACAAGCATCGCAAGCTAATTTCCTAAATGTCTTGATCTCAACGAAGCTATGATGGTGATCATATTGACGTTCAGAATCGTGTAAAGAAAAAAAACAATCCACGTGAAGTGTGGCCACATTGAAGGCAGCGATAATTGAGTTTCCTCACTTCTCCACCACAACAACCACAAGAGGTTATCCTTCTTGATTCTGTTGTTGCAAAGAGAATGAGGGAATGCTTGGGATGAACGTGGCTCTTAATCTGACCCGGTAACTCGGCGTAGGATTTATGAAGAAGGAAAGGGCACAACTCACAGCCAAGCTCGGAGAGGAACCAAGTTCTTCCATACAGAGGTAGCAGGATGGAGGGTCATTTCCAGTACACGCCCATTCTTTCTCATCTACCAGCAAAGTCAAGTTGTGATGGTGGGAGCGATGTTGAATATGTCTCTCCCCCACTCTTTTCATGGTATCCCTTGGATTTGAAAAGGCACATTTTGGGTGGATGAAAAGGTCGTGTTCTAGGGAAACATAAAAATATATACCCTCTTGGCCACAGATTTCGCAAAGTTTACGAATCTTAGGAACGAGAAAAAGGGATCGTTCGGGATGGAGGAAGCTAACCTTGATTTGTTTAGGTAGATTCACACAAAACTTATGGAGCCGAAATTCGCATCTTAATCTAGAGCAGAAGAAGAAAGGAGCAGATATTGACTCTGAGCACACAAAGCAATTTACACCGTTTGTCTCAAGAGAAGTAGGCTGCTCTTCCTCTAACATTAGGAGGTGCTGGTCCAGGCCGTATTGGAAATAATCCTTTTCCCCAGTGCTCTCCAAAACAATGTTACCTTCTTGGTCGATTGGAAGAGCACACATGATGTGAAGGTCAAAGTAGCATTGAGAACAATGGTATACAAATCCATTTCCTCCTCCGTCGCAGGCATTACAGGTGTAACTCTTTGCTGCATATGAAGGACGTGGGAGGAGAGGAGAGCGTGTTGAGGATGGAGAGGATGGCGTAGCAAGCGGGGAGGAAGCTCAGTACATGATTTGTGAAGGTGAAATTTGCAGGTAAAGCAGCTGAATCTTGGACCACATATTAGATCCTCGCATCCCCAAGCAAACCACAGGTTCATCTTGATTGTCTTCTGGTTCCCCATCTGTAAAGAGCAGTGGATGGTCATGGCTCTTGTGTACAATCTCCATTTTTACTCACCCTTTTCTTGGAGTTTTATTTTCCTTTCTCTCTGTTAGCTGCCTCTTTATTTCTTCTACTTATGCTTTGCTGCTTCTAACAATCTGGGAATACAACTACAAGAAAATAGAGTAATTAGAGCCAGAGCTAAGCATGGGATGAGAGAGGCCGAGAGCAATTATAATGGATTCAAGACTTTTCTTTTAAGAGAGATGTAATTAAAGAATGCAATTATTACTTACCGTTACTTTTTTCTCTGTCGACATGAGATATTCAACACTCATCCCCTCCCATGATGACAAAAAATTGCCGAAAATGTTCTCCTCTCAGGCATCGTCACCACTTTTGGCTATCGTGCAAGCCGTGAAACCACCAAAAATTGGGTTCAACATCGAGAGATGCAAGCAGGATTAGTAGCTGGTATATGCCACAGGGTGAGATATTGGGATTTATGCAAGTAATGGAAAGAGGCTGTTAATGCTGTTGTGTGTTGGCATTATATTTTTGGCAACCTATTAAATTTGGTAAAGTATGTTTTTGGAAATTATATTGGTTTGGAATATATATTAGTTTATCCTTATATTTTGGAGAAGATATTTGGCAGAATAATTCGTCAATTCAAATAAGATTTGTTGAAAAAGGAATCGTAACAAACGTGGTTCATATTCCTAATTATATGGGATACTTTCCTAATGTGTCATTGAAAGTGTTTCTGCGACATGTTTGTTTGGCAGAGTTTCGGATCCTTAGGCTGACTTCGTGGGAAAGGATCTTTTGAATGTACAGACTGTTTTGAAAAGATATTGGTGAGTGAAACAAATCTGCACCTTGGGTTGGATATAAAAGACTTTTCTTTTTATGTTGAAGGTGCCGATGCTATTGTTTTTTGAGTGTGGAGTTTTTCTATTGAACTTGAGTCTTTATTTCTTCACCCATGGTTTAGTGTGGTGAATGTGATTATTTGATTCAGTCTTGTCAAAGACTGGTTTGTTGAAGCCTGTTCTGGGTGATCATATCCGAAGACATTGTCAAGCGTCATAGACAGTGTCATAGGATTTTATTCTTGTGATTGTTATTTTCATCTTTGACAAGGGGAGCTTGTCACTTTTAAGTCGAGGGGAGCTCGCAAAACAGTTTCACTAGTAGAGGTTGACGGAGGCGGCATCAAATATAAGAGGGAGTCTTATTTTGTTTTTAGTCCGTGTGTCTTGTAACCTTGGTTGAACTTGTGAAATGTTTTCATATCTGGGCGTGGCCCCGCAGATGTAGGCTGATTGCCGAACTGCGTTACCAACCTCTGGTGTTCTTTATTTCCGTATTTTAATATTGTCCTATATCGTATTTATAACCGGTGTCATACAAAGTGTCACAACACTTTATAACATCGAGTCACTAACCTTGATCTTTCAATTGGTATCAGAGTGGATCGTCTCTGTTTCTTAGACGAGATCTGTAGGACTTGATCTTGGTTTTGCTACGATGGACTCTATGAGAGAAGGAGGTTCAACAATGCGTACACCTTTGCTAAATGGAAACAATTATGCTTACTGGAAAGCTCGAATGAAAGCGTTTATTAAGGCTGTTGATGAAAAAGCTTGGAGATCTATTTTAACTGGTTGGGATCCACCAAGGATTACAAGTGCAGCCGGAGTTACATCTGTCAAACCTGAAGAAAGCTAGTCCGTCACTGAAGATGCTCTAGCAAACAGTAACTCAAAGGCCCTAAATGCCATTTTTAATGGTGTTGATCCAACTCAATTCAAACTTATATCTACATGTGAGTCTGCTAAAAAGGCTTGGGATATCCTTCAGACAACTTATGAAGGTACCTCAGCAGTAAAGCTATCAAAAATGCAGTTTTTAACTACGAAATTTGAGAACTTGAAGATGCATGATACTGAAAACATTTCAGAATTTAATGAAAGACTCTGTGACATTGCTAATGAAGCTTTTGCTCTTGGTGAAACTATTTCTGAAGAAAAACTTGTGAGAAAAACTCTAAGATCTCTGCCCCAACGTTTTGCTTACAAAGTTACTGCAATTGAAGAAGCAAAAGATATCACCAAAATGAAATTAGATGAGCTGATGGGTTCTCTTAGAACATTTGAGATGAATCTCGAGGAAAATATGGAAACAAAGAAGGCAAAAGGGGTGGCTTTCAAAGTTGACTTACAGAACTCTGAAGAATGTAATGAAGATGATCTGGAAGAATCTATAGCATTGATATCAAGAAATTTCAGTAGAGTGTTGAAGAAATTTGGTAGAAATAATCGTGGTGTCAGACAAAATGTCACTAACACCAAGAATGACTCTACAAGTTATAAGAAGTCCAAAGACGAAAATCAACCTTCAGATAAAGTATGGAATAACAGGGGAATTAAATGTAGAGAATGTGATGGCTATGGACATATTCAAGCTGAATGTGCAAATACTTTGAAGAAGAAAAAGACCTCTCTCAACACAACCTGGAGTGAGAGTGATTCCGATAAAGAAGATGAAATCTCAAACCAGAATATGGCTCTTGTTGCTAAAGCCAAACCTACAAGTTTTGATAACATCACATGCAATGTCTCTGAAAGTATAGCTAGCGATGATGATACAAAAGAAGTTACCAAAGAAGATCTTATCGATGAATATACGAAGTTTTATGAAAAATGGACAGAATTGGTTGAAATAAATCAACATCTTCGAAGACAGATTGGAAGTTTGAACAACATCTTCGAAGACAGATTGGAAGTTTGAAAAATGAAAATGGAAGTCTTCAAGATTATGTTACTGACTTGGAAGTTAAACTGAAATCGAGCCAGAATGAGATAGAACGATTGTCGAATGACCTAAATCACATGAAGAAGAATGTCAGAATGCTAAACTCAGGTTCCTCTATTCTTGATGATATTCTAATGGCCAGTAGATCATGTGATGATACCTCCGGGATTGGTTACAAAGGAGAATGCTCAATGTCTCAAAAAATGTCAAAAATCGATGCTGAAAATAAAGGGAAGAAAGTTGCGATATCCATCAACAAAACTGAACAGAAATCAAACTCTAAAGACAGTTACCAGGTGAAGTCCAATCTCCATATCCCCAAAGTTAAAGGTAACAAATTTATTCCTATTTGCCATTACTGTTTTCGTCAAGGTCATATTCGACCTCGCTGTTTTGTTTATCTTGATGACTTGAGAAAAGGTACAGCTAGATATACCTCCTCATATAGATTTCCCAAACAGAAATGGATAAAGAAAGCAGTTGTTAAGTGCAATGTTACTCATACGTCTCTAAAAGCATCAGCTGTTGATGCATGGTATTTTGACAGTGGGTGTTCTAGACATATGACAGGTGAAGAAAGATTCTTAAAGAATATCACATCAGGAGGTCTGGGAAAAGTAACATTTGGAAACGGCGTCACAGAAAATGTCATTGGAAAGGGAACACTAGACGTTCCAGGACTACCTTCACTGGAAAATGTTCTTCTTGTAAAGGGATTGAAATCAAATCTGATCAGCATAAGCCAGCTGTGTGATCAAGATCTGAAAGTGCATTTCACTCGTGACAAATGTGTTGTCTCGGATCATACTAATAAATGCATCATCGAAGGAATAAGATCTTCTGACAATTGCTATCTCATTTCAGCACGATCTACTTGCACTCGATCAAGCATAGAAGATACTACATTATGGCATCGCAAGTTGGGTCATGTTAATTTCAGAATACTAAAACAAATTATCTCAAAAGGAGCAGTACGAGGAGTTCCCATGATTAATGTTGCTGAAGATAGAGTTTGTGGACCATGTCAAATTGGAAAGCAAACTAAAGTGTCACACCAAATGTCTCAGACACAAGGAACTAAACGTGTTCTGGAATTATTACATATGGACTTAATGGGACCGATGGCAGTAGAAAGCGTCGGAGGAAAACGATATGCATATGTGGTTGTCGACGATTTTTCAAGATACACCTGGATAGAATTTCTTCGCGATAAATCTGACACTTTTAGTGCTTTCAAAGCCTTATGTTTACGGCTTCAGCGAGAGAAAGATTGCATTATTGTGAAAATTGTACGAATTCGAAGTGACCACGAAAGAGAATTTGAGAACTCTGTGTTTGAAAATTTCTGCAATCAACTAGGAATTTCTCATGAATTCTCTGCACCAAAAACGCCTCAGCAGAATGGAGTCGTTGAGCGAAAAAACTGAACTATAGCAGAAATGTCACGTGTAATGTTACACGAAAACAATGTACCACAGAAATTTTGGGCTGAAGCAATGAACACTGCTTGCTACACTATTAACCGAGTGTATCTACGTGGTGGAACGACAATGACTCCTTATGAATTATGGAAAGGTAAAACTCCGAATCTTAGTTATTTTCATCCTTTTGGGAGTACGTGTTTTGTTCTTAATGACAGGAAGCATAGAGGGAAGATGGATCCCAAGAGTGATGAAGGCATTTTTTTGGGATATTCTACAAATAGTCGTGCCTTTCGGATATACAACAAAAGGACTCGGAGTGTAATTGAATCTGCAAATGTACGTGTAGATGATTCACTGCCATCTGCTGATATTTCTACAGAAGATTCATATCAGAACTCCAACGCAGAAAATGTCGATGTTTCAGCTAATGTTCCCGAAAATGTCACAGATAGCGTCACTGACCAGCTTGCATCAATCAATACAGGGGATAAAGTTGTTTCTGATAATCAACAACCGTCTACACGTGTTCACCAGAATCATTCCGCAGATGACATTATTGGAGGACTGGAAGATGGAATTCGAACCAGAGACAAGCCTAGAGTAAATTATCGTGACATGATCCACATGGCGTGCTTCACTTCGACGTTTGAGCCAAAAAATATCTCCGAAGCTCTTCTTGATGAACATTGGATTAATGCTATGCAAGACGAACTTGGACAATTCACTAGAAATCAGGTATGGGACTTAGTTCCTTGCCCCCCCGATACAAATATTATTGGCACAAAATGGATCTACAAAAACAAAAGTGATGAGCATGGCAACATTATTCGCAACAAAGCTCGATTGGTTGCTCAAGGTTATTTACAAATTGAAGGAGTTGACTTTGATGAGACATTTGCTCCGGTTGCTCGCCTCGAATCCATTCGCCTTTTATTAGCCATTGCTTGTGTTATGCGCTTCAAACTTTACCAAATGGATGTTAAAAGTGCGTTCCTCAATGGTCATCTCAATGAGGAAGTTTATGTTGCTCAACCTAAGGGTTTTGAAGACCCTCATCATCCCGATTATGTGTACAAGTTGAAGAAAGCGTTATATGGCCTTAAACAAGCTCCGCGTGCGTGGTACGAACGTCTTACGGTGTACTTATTGTCTAAGGGATATGAGCGAGGGGGAGTAGACAAAACCCTCTTCATTCGTCACAATAAAGGTAAATTCTTACTTGCTCAAATTTATGTTGACGATATCGTTTTTGGGTCAGTGTCACAGAAAATGGTAGACGAATTTATTGACCAAATGAAGGGAGAATTTGAAATGAGCATGGTAGGTGATCTCAACTATTTCCTTGGACTCTAGATTCACCAAAAACCTGAAGGTATCTTTATTACTCAAAGCAAATATGCCAAGAATATGTTGAAGAAATTCAGTTTAGAAAAAGGTCGTCCAAGAAGAACTCCGATTGGCACAAATGAAAAATTATCTAAAGATGATAAAGGAATTTCTGTTGACAACCGTATGTACAGGAGTATGATTGGGAGCCTCTTATATCTTACAGCTAGCAGACCGGATATTTGCTATAGTGTTGGTCTATGCGCTTGGTTTCAAGCAAATCCTAAAGCGTCACACCTAGCGTCAGTGAAACGCATTCTAAAATATATCTGTGGAACAACCGAATATGGAATCTGGTATTCTTTTGACACTAACGCAAATCTTGTAGGATACTGTGATGCTGATTGGGCTGGAAGTGCTGATGATAGAAAAAGTACATCTGGTGGATGTTTTTACTTGGGAAATAATTTAGTTTCATGGTTTAGCAAGAAACAAAATTCGATATCTCTTTCAACTGCCGAGGTAGAATACATTGCAGCTGGCAGTAGTTGTACCCAACTTCTCTGGATGAAGCAAATGCTGAAAGATTATGGTGTTACACAGAATGTCATGACACTTTATTGCGATAATATGAGTGCGATCAATATTTCGAAGAATCCTGTTCAGCACTCGCGTACAAAACATATTGACATCAGACATCACTTCATTCGATCACTAGTTGAAGACAAAACTATTATCTTGGAGCATGTGACAACAGAAAAACAAATAGCAGATGTCTTTACAAAGGCATTAGATAGCAGTGAGATTTGAAGAACTAAGGTCAGCTCTGGGCCTTTGTATTCTCTGAAGAAAGTACCTGTGAGTTTCTTTTAATTTTTGCATTCTTAAATAAAAAAAAAAAAAGGGGGCAATTACTCAGCTATTTTTTGGTCTTCTTCATTCTGCAAGAATCACATGATGATCAATGAAGATTTCGTTCTCCTATGAGAAACATTGAGTTCATTTATGGAATTTTTGGATTTCATTTATGGAATTTTTGGATTTCATTTATGGAATTTTTGGATTTCATTTATGGAATTTTTGGATTTCATTTATGGAATTTTTGGATTTCATTTATGGAATTTTTGGATTTCATTTATGGAATTTTTGGATTTCATTTATGGAATTTTTGGATTTCATTTATGGAATTTTTGGATTTCATTTATGGAATTTTTGGATTTCATTTATGGAATTTTTGGATTTCATTTATGGAATTTTTGGATTTCATTTATGGAATTTTTGGATTTCATTTATGGAATTTTTGGATTTCATTTATGGAATTTTTGGATTTCATTTATGGAATTTTTGGATTTCATTTATGGAATTTTTGGATTTCATTTATGGAATTTTTGGATTTCATTTATGGAATTTTTGGATTTCATTTATGGAATTTTTGGATTTCATTTATGGAATTTTTGGATTTCATTTATGGAATTTTTGGATTTCATTTATGGAATTTTCGCGTGTTAACAGAATGTCATGACACTTTATTGCGATAATATGAGTGCGATCAATATTTCGAAGAATCCTGTTCAGCACTCGCGTACAAAACATATTGACATCAGACATCACTTCATTCGATCACTAGTTGAAGACAAAACTATTATCTTGGAGCATGTGACAACAGAAAAACAAATAGCAGATGTCTTTACAAAGGCATTAGATAGGTGAGATTTGACGAACTAAGGTCAGCTCTGGGCCTTTGTATTCTCTGAAGAAAGTACCTGTGAGTTTCTTTTTATTTTTGCATTCTTAAATAAAAAAAAAAAAGGGGCAATTACTCAGCTATTTTTGGTCTTCTTCATTCTGCAATGGAATTTGGATTTCATTTATGGAATTTTTGGATTTTTATTTTTCCCTAAATTGGTGAAAACCCTTTTTCACCTTCTTACTGCTTCGGTTTTTCAAATTTGTGCTAAGCGTCTCTCTGCATTCGTTCTCTCTGGTTTTCGCAAGCTTCTATTCCCGCTCATCTATGGCAAACTTAGTAGACTATAGTGGTGATTCTTCTGATAGTGAGTCGCTGTCTCACAACCGGGTTCACAGAAGAGGTACGCAATCTGTTCCCTCTGAAGAATTTTTTCTGGATGTTATTGATGCAGTCCCAATTAGCCAGTACAAACCTTCCGGTGATGTGGGCAGTACAAGCCAGGATCCTCTGGCACGTTTGAAACACTTGAAAGTTTCGTATGGTCCTCCTCGTATTCGCTCAAAGATCGAATTACCCTCCAAAAGAAAAATCGCTCCTTCGCTAATCAACCAAGAATCGTCTGATAAAGAATGGGATAGTATGGCTGAAATTCAATCTGTATCTTCTGGGGAAGTGCACAGTCCAAAAGCTTCGGAGAAGAAAGAGTTCTCTCCGAGAAAGTCTGCAAGATTGCTGAATAAACCTCCTCGACGAAATGTACTCAAGTCACTGAAAAAATCTGACAGGAAAGAAAAAGGAAAAGCCAAAATTCCCTTGCCTACCTCTTCCAAACCAAAGATTGTGCCTCGAAAAAAGTCTTCCAAAAAGTCACGTAAGTCCTCTAAATCCCCTACAAAATCTGATGTTTTTAGAACTCCCTTCAATGCGAACCTCTAGAGTATAGTGTCCAAGAAAAATCTCTGGAGCGAAAGAAACATTCACATGGTTGATTTTAAGGAATGCAAGGACCTTGTGAATGACCTAATCAGCCAAGGTCTCGGAAGAACTTTCAAAGGCCTAAAACCTTTTTCTGCTCAAATAGTGCATGAATTTTATTGCAATCTGACTTCATCAATTATTGACCAAGAACATGCTAATTTTGGTCACGTGTATTTGAGAGGTTCACTATTTGAATTTAGTCCAACCATTATAAACACCTATGTTGGTAGTTTTTGGACTGACTCAGAACAGTATACACCTGATTTTGATAATATTATCTCAAGTGTCACAGGCGGCGTTAGACAGATTTGGCCTCGAGCGAAGGACTTCCCTGCATCTCAGCTTACTGCAAAATTTGCAATTCTCCACAAAATTGCCATCCGAAATTGGCTCCCATCCTCTCATGCTACTGGAGTCAACAAAAAAATGGCTCGATTACTATTTCAAATTGGCTCTGGCATCCCGTTTGACATTGGTCAGTTCATCTTTGACCAAATTTTGAAGCACATCAACGGGAAGCACTGCAGGTCTGCTTTACCATTTCCATGTCTAATTTTTGGTATACTATGTTCTCAACAGATTTCTTTAACTGTTTCGGATAATCTCACTATGGATCGTGAGGAAATCCGAATAAGTTATAAACTTAGAACAGGTGGACATGTTGATGACTTAAACACTGCAGCAGATTCTGAAAATGTTGCTGAGAACAGCCTTATTTCTCGTACTATTAAGATTGTTAAAGATGAATTACAGGCTCTAGACACTCGAAAGAAGATTCTGTCTGATTTGCTTGATGAACTTGTTCAACACTCTGCTGTAAAAAATTCTTCCATTCCAACAGATCCAGGTCATGAATCGGTGCAATCACCTTCAGGATCCACATCTCCTGAAAATGTTTCACAAAATGTCTCTGCAGCACATTCTGATTCCTTTGATAAATCTGGTTAGATTCATGTCTGTATTTTATATGCTACTTCTTTCCGTTTGTTTCGTTGCTGGATTCTATGCACCTACTTGACTATGGATTGTTTGACAATGTTTTGGTCCCCTTTGTCTTTTTATGGCAAAAAGGGGGAGTAGTTTTGGAGATAGTATTGTTGAAGATTGACTGTTACAATGCTGCTGTGTATATCTCCTATATTATGGTGCTATTATTTGAAGTGACATTATATTGATCGGATTGTTTCAAGAACTTCCCATTCAGGGGGAGTTTCGAATTCTCTCCTTCAGGGGGAGTTATGTTTTGCCAAAAATGCCAAAGGGGGAGATTGTTAATGCTGTTGTGTGTTGGCATTATATTTTTGGCAACCTATTAAATTTGGTAAAGTATGTTTTTGGAAATTATATTGGTTTGGAATATATATCAGTTTATCCTTATATTTTGGAGAAGATATTTGGCAGAATAATTCGTCAATTCAAATAAGATTTGTTGAAAAAGGAATCGTAACAAACGTGGTTCATATTCCTAATTATATGAGATACTTTCCTAATGTGTCATTGAAAGTGTTTCTGCGACATGTTTGTTTGGCAGAGTTTCGGATCCTTAGGCTGACTTCGTGGGAAAGGATCTTTTGAATGTACAGACTGTTTTGAAAAGATATTGGTGAGTGAAACAGATCTGCACCTTGGGTTTGATATAAAAGACTTTTCTTTTTATGTTGAAGGTGTCGATGCTATTGTTTTTTGAGTGTGGAGTTTTTCTATTGAACTTGCGTCTTTATTTCTTCACCCATGGTTTAGTGTGGTGAATGTGATTATTTGATTCAGTCTTGTCAAAGACTGGTTTGTTGAAGCCTGTTCTGGGTGATCATATCCGAAGACATTGTCAAGCGTCATAGACAGTGTCATAGGATTTTATTCTTGTGATTGTTATTTTCATCTTTGACAAGGGGAGCTTGTCACTTTTAAGTCGAGGGGAGCTTGCAAAACAGTTTCACTAGTAGAGGTTGACGGAGGCGGCATCAAATATAAGAGGGAGTCTTATTTTGTTTTTAGTCCGTGTGTCTTGTAACCTTGGTTGAACTTGTGAAATGTTTTCATATCTGGGCGTGGCCTCGCAGATGTAGGCTGATTGCCGAACTGCGTTACCAACCTCTGGTGTTCTTTATTTCCGCATTTTAATATTGTCCTATATCGTATTTATAACCGGTGTCATACAAAGTGTCACAACACTTTATAACATCGAGTCACTAACCTTGATCTTTCAGAGGCTTTTGGCTATTCATGGTTGTGTTGAAGAAAGCATCATCACATCAACCAATCTAACTCTATCAAGTCCAATTATTGTTCACTAGTCCAATTATTCGATTGGTCTTCGAATTTTGTAATCTCTCTTTTGTGCTCCCCATATTAGACAGAACTTTTGTATATGAGTGAAATTTTAAAAAAATAATATTTTGTTAATTCAGTGTTCCATGTAAAAAAAGTCTTCATTGACTCAAGAAAAATAAAGTAATAATGAATTAGTATACAAGAGAAAAACTTACGTTTTCCCATATCATGATAAGCAACTTTTGCCCCACTCAAAAGTAATAATAAAACTTGTTTTTTTTTATTTTTATTTTTTCTGTTTTTGATGCTTGTCCAGTAGAAGTCTCCCCATTCAAACTCCACGGTTGAAATAAATTTCAAAATCTGGAATTCACCAAAATTTTCTGTCTTATAAATTGCTAAATTTGACTTTTTTCTCTGGCTAAATCTCATAACAGATTTTTTGTAGAGACTGAAATCAACTTAAAAGAGCTAAGTATGAGAGTAACATAAAGAAAAAATACCCTGCTTTTTTGTGATACAGAAGCCAAAGCTAGTATGGCCCTACCATTTTCTACCTCTTTTATTGTGGAGAAAGAATCATCCCTCACGCTCACACGAGTACAAAGAACTAATGAGTACTCCATACTCTATGACAAACTAAGAATAACTCCAAGAGACAATAAATTTACAAAAACAATAGAGTATCATTATTATAAAAAAAGTTATGTCGACTTTATGGTTATTATATGTGCATAAGCAAACTTTTGCAACTTTCTATAATACTGAAACCATAGTTGCATTTAACTGTACGTAGAAATATAACTATTGCTTTCCAATTGGTTGTTTTTCCATTAATTGCTACTTCGTTAATCTTAAGAATTAGGGGAAAAATGCAAAATCAACCTTAATGTTTAGGAAATAGGCAAAAAAAAGAAAAGAAATTTGGTTTTAGGCAAAAAAAAAGAAAGAAGTTTGAAAAATAGGCAAAAAAAGGACTCTAGCCGATTTTTTAAAATTTTTTTTTTATTTTATAAATTAATTTTAAAAAACTAGCAAACGATATTTAATTTACTTGAAATTTGTACCACATATTCACCACAATATGAAAAGATAATCTGAAACGTTTCGGGATTGTTTGACCCTCGTACGTTTTATTGTAATTTTATTTATTTATTTGATAAAACAATTATAATAAATCGTACAATCGTTAAAACATCACGCAACTTTTCACATAATCTTCTCATAATGTGATAAACATGTGTTAAATATTTCAAGTATATTAAATATCGTTTGCTATTTTTTTAAAATTAATTTTAGTTTCTTCTTTACTTTATAAATTAATTTAAAAATAAATAGCAAACGATATTTAATATACTTGAGATATTTACCACATGTTAATCACATTATTAGAAGATTATGTGAAAATGTTCGTGATTTTTGAACGCTTGTACGATTTATTATAATTGTTTGATCAAATAAATAAATAAAATTACAATAATCGTACGAGAGTCAAACAATCACGAAAGTTTCTAGATTATCTTATCATATTGTGGTGCAAATGTGATAAAAATTACAAGTAAATTGAATATTGTTTACTATTTTTTTAAAATTAATTTATAAAATAAAAAAAAATTTTAAAAAAAAATCGGCCAAAGTCTTTTTTTTGCCTATTTTTCAAACTTCTTTCCTTTTTTCGCATAAAACCAAACTTCTTTCCTTTTTTTGCCTATTTCCTAAACATTAAGGTTGATTTTGCATTTTTCCCAAGAATTAGTGTGCTTATTGTATTTGCTTCTCTTGATGGTTGGTCGGGTAACAAAAATATTGTATTTTTTGGTACATCATTATAGATTAGATTAGTCTTTCTTATGTTAAACTCTACCTTCAATTAAGATGGTAGAAAAGTATGCACCGATTAAGAATCTCCACTGTACTCACAATATGAAAATAATTTAATAACAATCAACGATGAAAAAGATGGTTGCACGAAGTTTCAAAAGAAACACTTGACTTTAAAAGAGGAAATCTCAATTTTCTATTCAATTCAATCTAACCAAAATATAAGAGTCTTTGAGGGTTTTTTAATAAAACTCTCTTGAAACAAAACTTAGGATAAAGTTAATGCAAGAAATAATGAAATAATGAAACAATGAGGAGCATTTCGGTCATCCTCCATGTGTGCGCGCACAAGTGGTTAGGTCACACGTGCAATGCATCTAGCCGCGCATATTCGAATTGATTTTGCCAACCTTATCTTTGTGATTTGATTGGCCAACCAACCTTATATTTGAAAATTACCATTGTGTCCTTCCATGTATGCAAACACCTAAAATTCACATGAACTACTAAAAAAATACAAATAAAACAAATAAAATGAACGGTTACATTATTTGCATAAAGGAAGACAAATTCCTTCTTCATGATTGGTTGTAACCTCGGGTATCTCCCACATTAATGTGTGGAATGCTCTCTCCTTATCTTGAGGGCTTGGGTTAAGCTTCTCTTTATCCATGAAATAGTCACCTACAAAACGAGTAAGTAGTTTAATTAGCTTCTTGAATCGAGCTCTTGTGATTGGGCCTTGAAGCACATCAAGTTGCGAGTAATTTATTATTTCCACTGCAATTGTTTATTTAACATTTTTATGTCAGAAATTCAAGTAATCAAGTCATAGGTCCTTCCTCACACACATGGTATCATAAAATACAAATTGTTGTCATACAGTTTGGTTTCTCAGTTTCTCGGCAGACTCATCCATGTTCTTTTATAAGGTGAGACAGTTAAATATGGTAATACTGGTGTATGTTGATGACATCTTGCTTACTGGCAATGACAATGCTCTATTTAGCCGACTAGTTTCCTTTCTCAACAAACGCTTTGCTCTATTTAACCATTCGTTGTTTACAGTGTGACAACATTAGCACAACATACTTAGCTTCTAACCCTCCTTTACTCTCCAAAGCTAAACATGCTGAGCTCGACAATCACTTTGTGAGAGAAAAGGTATCATAAAATCAATTGGTTGTCTCTTTTGTTCTATCTTCCTCTCAACTTGCTGATGAACTAACAAAACCACTTCTGCCAACGCTGTTTGAATCATTTCATCACAAACTCTAAACCCGGTCTCCTGGCGTTTGAGGGGGATGTTATGCTTAGCTTCATGCATATTCCTATCATGCCTTCTGCATGCTCTTTCTCTTTCTTGTCTGTTAATTCTTTAGCATATTGTATTATGCCAAGTGATACTGATACCCTCTATAAATTATAAATTTTGTAATATGAAGTTTAGAAGTAAATTTCTATTTCACAGAAGCAATGTTCTCTGCATAATAGCTCTACCAACTCAGCATTTACCATTTTCCTGCCTCTTCATCAGTACCATGTAAATGAACGTTTCAGATTAAATTTTTTGTCATATATTAGGGAGTGAAATTAATGTACAGAAGAAAAGAGGTAAGATGATAGTTTTGTTAACTTTTTGTTCAGAAGTTAGCTATTCAACCCTTTGATTAAACATTTGAAGATTTCAAACAGGTGGCAAGAACATTACAATGAATTTTGACAATACATGCATTCACGATTATATGTCTGTTTTTTATACATCTTTAGATGATTTTACATGAAAGTATATATGCTTTTACACCATCAATAGATATTAAAATTATGGAAAAAAGTTCTAACTTCGTGATTATTCTAACTACAATGTTATTTTGTACACAAATTTTTCGAGAAATTTCATCGCACTTTAGATTAGCCTATGAAAATTGATTTGATATGCATTTTTATCTTTTTTTCTATCGTGAGTCCGTCGAAATAGTTAATAGTCATGTTATTTGTCAATTCTAATATAATGAAAAAAATTTCTTTATGTTTTCAATCAATAAATTTTTTAGTTGTTACAGGTAACGTGAGTAAAGAAACTGTGATGGAACATTCATTACTTATTCTAAATTGGCCATTTGCAAGGGGGTTTTTACAAATTGTAGGATTGTTATAATTTGAACAACTTAATTTCACAAAATATTTATTCAATGAGTTTCCTAAAAATATATTATCACATTTAGAATATTTATCACTCAATATGCATGAACCTAACAAAAAGTTTGACAGTAATTTCTAAATTATGTTATGAACCGAAAAATGTTTGTTTTGGTTAGAAATTGTATTCTCGTTGGTTTCTCTTCGTTAATTTTTACTATACTATATGTATGATAAATTGCATATTTGACTCGTACGTGCGGACTGAATCCTAGTATTTTTTTTAAAAAACATTTCAATGAATATGACAACAAAATAAAAAATGATTTTAATTTAATATAATAGTTTTATATATTCAAGTTGTTAATTGTACGAGTAATTTTATATATTAATCAATCCAATAATACATATTAATATTTATAAAATTATAATAGTTTAAGACGTGGGTTGTTGTGTAGTGAGTAAATTAGGGCATATTTGGCGAGATTGGAGCCCCGAGCGTCGGCCGCCGCACGAAACTGCGAAGTGCGAAGGTGGAGCGCCAACGAGCGAAACTGAGCGAGCGAACAACGAAGTGTCGAGTGAGCCAAGGCGAGCGAACAACGAAGTCTGTGACTCTGTGCGAACTGCGTAGGGATGGGCAGAACCAGATTTTCTGGTAGGGGGATCGTTGGAGATGGTGAATCACTTACCTTTTTCCTTTGTGTTCTGTTTCTTTAATTTTTCATTTTTCAATCATTCTTTTTAGGGTGTTTTTCAATAATTTTTTTTAGGGTGTTTTTCTAATTTGTTGTATTGTTTTTTTTTCTAAATTGTATTTCCATCATCTCATCTCTCATTTTTATTCTATATAAAAGAAGAGATAATTATAATTTTTTCAATTTCTCCTACAGATCTCAGAGTTTATTGTAAGTTTAATTAAACGATTTTTCCATTATATATTTGTCAGTGGACAATGTTAGTATTCTCGGTATAAACATTGTACTTTGCGGATGATTTTCATATCTTTTCTTAGCCTTTATCTTTTCTGGGTTTTACTGATTTGATTGTGGATATATAAAGGAGTTGTTCTTTAGTGAATGAATCCCAACCTTTCTGATGTAGACTAAATGTTGATTCATCGAGGAAGAAGAGTAGAAAGCGAGGACCGATTCAAAAACTCAGAGATGGAGGCTTGAGGAAGAATTCATTCAAGTGTAGGATTTGCAATAGAGTTTTCTATCTTATCAAGCACTTGGATCGAGATTTTTGTGAAGTGGGTGAAGACATGTTGATGTCATTCTCTTGTCCTAGTCACATTTTCGTTTTATCTTTCTTCGAGTACGTTAATTCAATTATTTTTCCTCCGTAAGTTCATCGAATGAGTGACTTGTAATTTTCAATTAGAGCAGCTAATGTGTATTAGTATGTGTCAAATCTGGGATACCTTAGTTTTTCCAAACTGTGAGAGTATTGATTCCTTGGATAATAGCACAGAATGATGACTGGGTCCCACATAAAGTAGCCCCATTTATTCACATGGACAATGCGATAATAGCCCCGAAGAAGACGATGCAAAGCCGAAGAGAATAGGAAGAAGAGAAAGAATGCTTGATTTGCGCAAGAGAGTGGGAGAAAAACTCGAGGAAAAGAGGCGGCATTTTGAAGAAAAGGGCAGGAACATTGTCGATAAGATGCGAGGACCATGAAACGACTTGTAGTAGGGCAATGATGGTTGTTTCTAGAGGAACAGAAGCTTTGCAGATTATCAACTTGTAATCCATCTGAAATTTTATGCCCTGGTAATTCAACACACAAAAAAAGAAAAAGAAAGAAGAGTGATTGGTTGATTTCCTTTGGACCAGATTAATGTTGACGTTAAAGATATTGAGGAAAAAAGTGTATAGTTGCATCAGGTAGACAGCATTCTTAGCCTTGGTCTTGATATTTGATTGATTATTTGATCAAATACTTGATTCATAGATTTGAACTCTTTCCATACTAATATTGAAGTTTAATCTTTCAACATTTATAATTTTGAGGAAATTATTTAACTTCTCCCTTGTAATAGGAAGATTGCATCAGGATCTTTCTTCCTTTTGATTCCTAATACTAAATTTGAGAGCTTCATCTTTATTTAATGTTTGTTCATAACATTTATTATGAGATACACACAAAAAGAAACTGGGAAGATTGCATTATCATCTTAAAATCACATTATCTTAAATGTATGATACAAACATGAATCCAACATGCTCTCTAATTAAATAGAGTCTGAATCAGATTGATCAAAGCAAGCATTAGTAAAATGGACTTCGAAGCTACATGAACGGCATTCTAGCACCCTTGAATAACAATGCTTACCACACCCAAGACACAATGGAGGAGGTTTCCTCGTCGGCTGTTCCACATAAGTGAGGGGATGGTCATGAAAACCGAATTTGTGAGTGGTTCCATATTTAATATACGGAAATTCCCCAAGAGCACAATCAATATGAGCAAAAAAGTCACATTGAATACAACAGTAGAACCAATCTTCTGGATTTCTCTCATTTTCGCAAATGTCACAGTAGTATTCGCTAGATTCATCTTCCTTCTCAAAGGCAAGGCTGAGAAGATGATCATCGTATCTATGTTTAACCTTATGTGGAAGTTTTGCACAACAAAATCCCAAGACGTACTCACATTCCGCGCATACCAATATAAAGTGACTACTATAACCACAACCTCGAGACATCTCATTAATTCTTATTCGAGGGTCGGGAAAGAATAGCCGGTGTTCGTGACATGGATGTTCTAGCCCTTCCATCAATTTGACACAATGAAAGTCAATTCTGAAGAGGCAATCTTGCAATTGACAGCTATACATGAAACCGCTGGAAATCTTGAAACATTCACTACACTTTTGGAAATCTTCATTTTGATTGAAGTGAAGAAGATGAGGATGAAATGAAAACTTTTTGGTCTTCAGCATCTCAGCACACCATTTGTGGAGATAAAAACCACAATTCTTGCAACTATAAAATGGAGAGGATATGAGTGTGACACAACCCTTACAATATATATGATCCTCTGGATCTTGCTCATTCAAAGCCAACTCATGTTGGTGAGTGAAGTGTTGAATTTCACCACTTTTGTTTTCATCTCCTAAGAGAGTTATAGCACCAGAGTTTGCTACGGAATTGTGAGATCCCTCTGATGATGATATATTTGAGTCGTCTTGGGTTTCCTCCTCTAATACAACAACTCCTATCATTTGCGCGCAACTTAAGTGCGCAGCATAATTGCACTTGTAACAATAGTAAGCTGCATAATCAACATTTACCTCTTTGTAACAAAGCTGGCATATCAGCTTGTCACACTTGTGGACAAAAGACAGAAAGTATGTGAGTTTAAGGACATGATTGTGTCCATCTACTCTAAGAAATCTTGACAACTTCGCACATTTTTTGTGTACCATTAGATGACAGCCATTGCATTGCCATTGGGAGAAACAAACTGCCTCACCACAAGCATCGCAAGCTAATTTCCTAAATGTCTTGATCTCAACGAAGCTATGATGGTGATCATATTGACGTTCAGAATTGTGTAAAAAAGAAAAACAATCCGCGTGAAGTGTGAATCCACATTGAAAGCAGCGGTAATTGAGTTTCCTCACTTCTCCACCACAACAACCACAAGAGGTTATCCTTCTTGAGTGGGTTGTTGCAAAGAGAATGAGGGAATGCTTGGGATGAAGGTGGCTCTTAATCTGACCCGGTAACTCGGCGCAGGATTTATGAAGAAGGAAAGGGCACAACTCACAGCCGTAGCTTGGAGAGGAACCAAGTTCTTCCATACAGAGGAAGCAGGATGGATGGTCATTTCCAGTACACGCCCATTCTTTCTCATCTACCAGCAAAGTCAAGTTGTGATGGTGGGAGCGATGTTGAATATGTTTCTCCCCCACTCTTTTCATGCTATCCCTTGGATTTGAAAAGGCACATTTTGGGTGGATGAAAAGTTCGTGTTCTTGACAAACATAAAAAGATATACCTTGTTGGCCACAGATTTCGCAAAGTCCACGAATCTTAGGAACAAGAAAAAGGGATCGTTCGGGATGGAGGAAGCTAACCTTGATTTGTTTAGGTAGATTCGCACAAAACTTATGGATCCGAAATTTGCATCTTAATCTAGAGCAGAAGAAGAAAGGAGCCGATATTGACTCTGAGCACGCAAAGCAATTTACACCGTTTGTCTCAAGAGAAGCAGGCTGCTCTTCCTCCAACACTAGGAGGTGCTGGTGCCGGTGCCGGCCGAATTGGAAATAATCCTTCTCTCCAGTGCTCTCTGAAACAATGTTACCTTCTTGGTCGATTGGAAGAGCACACATGATGTGAAGGTCAAAGTGGCATTGAGAACAACGGTATACAAAACCGTTTCCTATTTCGTCGCAGGCATTACAGTCGTAATTCTTTGCTGCATATGAAGGACGTGGGAGGAGAGAGAGAGCGTGTTGAGGATGGAGAGGATGGCCTAGCAAGCGGGGAGGAAGGTCAGTACATGATTTGTGAAGGTGAAATTTGCAGGTAAAGCAGCTGAATCTTGGACCACATATTAGATCCTCGCATCCCCAGCAAACCACAGGTTCATCTTGATTGTCTTCTGGTTCCCCATCTGTGAAGAGCAGCGGATGGTCATGGCTCTTGTGTACAATCTCCATTTTTACTCACCCTTTTCTTGGATTTTTTTTTTTCCTTTCCCTCTGTTAGCTGCCTCTTTATTTGTCTACTTATGCTTTGCTGCTTCTAACAATCTGGGAATACAACTACGAGAAAAGAGAGTAATGAGAGCCAGAGCTAAGCATGGGATGAGAGAGGGAGAGAGAGAGAGAGAGAGAGAGAGAGAGAGAGCAATTATAATGGATTCAAGACTTTTCTTTTAGAGAGATGAGGTCATGGACATTATGCGAAGGTGGTCGAATTCAATTACTAAAACTTGTGTTATAATCGGTTTGACCCGATTTCTGTTTGGGCCGGGCCAGGCCAGTTCGGCCCACATAGTGAATCTCGTTATGACTAGGGTTTTATGTTTTCTCTATATATTGATGCTTGAGTCGCAAAACTCATTGTACCTTTGATTTTTAGTGATTTCTCCTCTCCCCGTGGTTTTTTTCCCGTTTAGGGTTTCCACGTAAATCTTTGGTGTCCACTATTTTCGTTTTTCATATTTCCGTTTCGATTTCGGTTTTTCAACAATTGGTATCAGAGCGTGTTGAAAGTTTTTCGGAAATCAAGTTTTTTTGATTTTTTCGAAGGTATCGAACGTATTTGTTTTGGGTTTTCAATTTCGATAATTGAAATTGAAATTTTGAGGAAAAAGGAAAATAGAAAAAAGAAAAGAAAAGTCTTTTCTTATTTCTCTTTGTGAAGAAACAGAGAAGCTTTTCTCTGTTGTTCTTCTTCGACAGAGGAGGTGTAGACAGAGCACTCAGCCCGCAGCACCGACGCCAACCACAGAACGCCGCCGACTCGCACGCCCCACGCCGCTGCATCTCCGCCATCGCCGGTCGCCGTCTCCCGCACAGAACGCGCCGCCGAACTCCGTCGTCGCGCGAACTCCGTCATCGCGCGCACAGAATCCACCGATCTGCTCCGTTCTGCTCGCCGCGCCTCCGCGCTCCGTTCTGCTCGCCGCGAACGCCGCGCCTCCGCGCCGCCGTCGCCGAGCCCTAGCCGCCGTCTTCTGTCAGCAACCCATCCCCGTTCAGCAACTTCCGAGTTCCGATCAGCAAGCACTCGGCCGTTCTGTTTTTAGGGGTTCAGTTTTTTGGTATTTTGGGTATTTTTCAGGTTGCAGAAATTCTGCTATCGGGGCGTGAATTTTCTGATTATTTTTGGAGTCAAATATTTCTGAAATTTTGTTGGTGAAATCTTGGCTTCTGTCAGCAAACGGAGATTGCGATATTATTTGGTTTTGTTCTTCTTCGACATAGGAGAACTCGTTCTGCAAGCAGCACAACACCGATCACATTCTGTTCAGTTTTTTGTTGGTATTTTTCACTGGTTTTTCAGAATTCTGCGTATTTGATTATTGGGCGCTAGAAATCTGATTATTTTTGGGATTATATTCTGAAATTTTTGTCCGTGAAATATTGGGTTTCTGAAACTTCTGCGTTGAGATATTATTTGCTGTTTGTTTCGGAGTAATTATCTGGTGGAGATATTGTTTGGAAAAATATTCTGAATTTTATTACTGAGAGATGGCATCGTTAAAATACGAAATTCCATTGCTCGATCGAAATACCAGATTTTCATTGTGGCAGGTTAAGATGCGGGCAATTCTGGCACAAATGGATTTAGACGATGCATTGTTGGGCATTGCAAAAATGCCGTCATCATGGACTGCTGAGGAGAAACAGCGTAAGGATAGAAAAGCTCTATCTCAGATTCATCTGCATCTGTCAAATCAGATTCTTCAAGATTGTTTGAAGGAAAAATCCGCTGCGGCACTTTGGTTGAAATTGGAGCAGTTGTGTATGACTAAATCCCTGACTAGCAAATTACACCTGAAACAGCGTCTATATTCTCATCGTATGGCAGACGGTACGTCTCTAGATGATCACTTAACTGTTTTTAAGGAAATTGTATCTGATTTAGAATCCATGGAAGTTAAGTACGACGAAGAGGATTTAGGTTTGATTTTACTGTGTTCGCTGCCTACTTCGTATGCTACTTTTAGAGATACTATTTTATACAGTCGTGATTCTTTAACTTTGGATGAGGTTTATGATGCTTTATTCTCTAAGGAGAAGATGGATAAACTTGTTGGTGGCTCAGATGCTAAGGGTGAAGGCCTTGTTGTGCGGGGAAGACCGCATGAGAGGAATACTAGTGGGGATAATCGAAGCAGATCGAAATCCAAGAATAACAAGGATAAGTATTGTAAGTACTGCAAGAAGAAGGGTCATATTATTGCTGATTGTTATAAACTGCAGAATAAAAACAAGAAAGCTGGTGATAATCAGAATGGAAAACAGCCAGAGAAGTCTGGCGAAGCTGATGTTGCTGAAAATCACATTGATGGTGAACTCCTCGTTGCGTATGACGTGGTTTCGAATCAGAGCGAGGAGTGGATTCTTGATTCTGGCTGCACGTTTCATATGTGTCCTAATCGGAACTTGTTTTCAACATATGAAACGATTTCTAGAGGTGCTGTGTTGATGGGAAATAACGCATCTTGTAGAATTGCTGGCATTGGTACGGTCAAGATTAAGATGTTCGATGGAGCTATTCGGACACTTGGCAATGTGAGGCACGTCCCTGACATGAAGAGAAATCTGATCTCTTTGAGTACTCTTGATTCAAAAGGGTACAAGTACACTGGTGAAGGTGGAGTTGTGAAGGTCAGCAGAGGTTCTCTTGTCGTGATGAAAGGGCTTAGAAAAACTGCCAGTTTATACGTTCTGCAGGGTTCTACAGTTACAGGTGATGTCGCTGTCGCTAGTTCATCTATGTCTGATTCTGATATTTATAAGGCTGCAAAGTTTGTGAATTCACCTTCTAAGAGAAATGTTGAGAAGACTCGGAAGAAGTCAGGTTCTCGGGTGAAGTTCAGTTTGGGATCTGAGGGAACATCAGAACCGGTGAGTCAGCCTATTACAGATGTTCAGTCATCAGTTTCAGTTTCACGTCAGAATGGTATCGTCAAAGGCAGAACAATGCGGAAGGTTAATACTTCGAGACGATATGATGAAACTGTGGGTTATGCATTGAATGTGTTCGAGGGTAATGATTCCTGTGTGGAGTCTTCAGCATGTTCAGATGCAGTTCGTTGCGACAATCCTGATAGTTCAGTGATACCATGGAGGAGGAGATACGATTTCTTCTCAAGTAAGTCTCTCAAGTTTAAGCGGGGCTTAAACTTGAACGGTATCGAATATTGAGTTGGCCCATCTGGGGCCTTTGTGGTAGAGGAGGTTTTTTTTTTTTTATGGTGTTTTGCAGATTTGTTTCCTTGCACCGGAATTTCGAAGGTGGAGATTTTCAGAGTTCAGCATTCTGGATTCGTTTTGGGTTTGAGCCGATTAGCCCGTTGGATCTCTTATATGGAATTCGTGTCAAGGTGGAGATTGTTAGAATTGGGTGTGACCCGAATTCTAGTTGGGCCGGGTCGGGCCCGTATATCAATATTAGGGTTTTATGTTTTCTCTATATATTGATGCTTGAGTCTCAAAACTCATTGTACCTTTGATTTTTAGTGATTTCTCCTCTCCCCGTGGTTTTTTTCCCGTTTAGGGTTTCCACGTAAATCTTTGGTGTCCACTATTTTCGTTTTTCATATTTCCGTTTCGATTTCGGTTTTTCAACAACTTGTATTCTTAAGGCAAATACACAGAGAATAGGACCTAAATCCAGTCATTTTCGCTCTTGTCAAACAAGTTTTCGCTGCCGTAGACTGGATGAATGGTTGGCGAAGCTGCTTGCTTTTATCTGCAGCCATTAAAATGGCAAAGGAAATGGCTTAAAAATGGAGGGTACCGATGTTTGTTTGTAGATAACTTGAATTATGTGAATGATTAAACTGTGCTACTAATATGATCATAAAATGAATCATTAATTAATTAGAAAATTCCAATCCTTCTTTAAATTGACCGTTGTTGTAGCACTGTCCACTTGTACTAAGTATTCGAAAATCAAAATTTCATTCTCCTTCTCTCTCCCTTCACATGGACAGAATGAGAGGGGTAAAATTCATTCTAAAAACTAACTCAAGAACTGAGAAAATTCAAAAATATTATATATTGTACCGTTGCTTTCTTCTATATCGATGTGAGATATTCAACACTCATCCCCTCCCATGACGACGAGAAATTGCCGAAAACGTTCTCCTCTCAGGCATCGTCACCACTTTTGCCTATCGTGCAAGCCGTGAAACCACCAGAAATTGGTTCAATATCGAGAGATACAAGCAGGATTAGTAGCTGGTATATGCCACAATGTGAGATATTGGGAGTTATTCAAGTAATGGAAAGAGGCTTTTGGCTATTCATGGTTGTGTTGAAGAAAGCATCATCAGATCAACCAATCCAATTCTATGAAGTCCAATTATTGTTCACTAGTTCAATTATTCGATTGGTCTTCGAATTTTGTAATCTCTCTTTTGTCCTCCTCAGAATAGACAGAACTTTTGTATATGAATGAGATTTCTCAAAAATATAATCTTGCTAATTCAGTGTTCCATATAAAGAAGTCTTTATTGACTCAAGAAAAATAAAGTAATATTGAATTAGTATGCAAGAGAAACAACTTACATTTTCTCATAACATGATAAACAACTTTTTCCGCACTCATCTCTGCTTGTTTTTAATTTTATTTTGATGCTTGTCCAGTGAAAGTCTCTCCGTTTAAACTCCACGATTGAAATAAATTTCATAATTTGGAATTCACCAAAATTTTATGTCTTATAAATTGCTAAATTTGACTTTTCAGATTTTTGTAGAGACTAAAATCAACTTGAAAGACCTAAAAATGAAAAAAAAAAAAAGACAAAGACAAAGTATGAGAGTAACATAAAGAAAAAACACCCTTCTTTTTGTGATAACGAAGCCAAAGCTAGCCTGGCCCTACCATTTTCTACCTCTTTTATTGTGGAGAAAGAATCATCACTATTCACTCATGCATATTTTTCCATCAATTGTCACATTACACTTGAAATGGGCCCTCATGCTCACACGAGCACAAAGGGAACTTTAGATTTTTCTTTTGAGCATGGTATATTGTAGTTGATTTTTGTACATACCTTTGGGTTCTATTGATAAAAGAAATATAAATTGTAAAAATAAAGAAAAATAAAGATAAAATGGAGAAAGAACTAATGAGTAAGTCAATGACTCAATACTCAGTGACATGCTAAGAATAACTCCAAGTAACAATAAATTTGCAAAAACAATAGAGTATCATTATTATAAAAAAAGCTATGTCGCCTTTATGGTTATTTTATGTGCATAAGCAAACTTTTGCAATTTTCTATAATACTGCAAACATAGTTGCATTTAATTAAACGTACAAACATAACTATTGCTTTCCAATTGGTTGTTTTTGCATTAATTGCTACTTCATTAATCTTAGAAATTAGTGTGCCTATTGTATTTCCTTCTCCTGATGGTGGGTCGGGTAACAAAAATATTGTATTTTCTGGTACATCATTATGGATTAGATTAGTCTTTCTGGTGGGCATCCTTAATTCTCTCATCTCTTGAAATGAATCTGATAATTCTAAATACAAAAATATAATAGAACTCTTTTTGCAAGAAACCATCTAGAACAACAAAACTCTCTAATGAGAGTATGAGAATGCATCCTTGTTTATAGTTAAATTGTTTTCTCCAAACTAAATTATTTACCCCTGATACCCCATAGTAAGAACAATATTAACCCTAATAACATAATTTATATCTCTAATATCAGGTTTGTGATACTTTACCATGTAGCAACATTATTAGGGAATTTGCTATTTCCCTTGTCTCCAAAGAAATTTAAAATAAGCAAATGATATTATAAGAAAGAGAAAAAAGTTCTACAACTATTATTTATAATTAAATTAATGATCCTTACCTCTATGAGCATCATAGTCAGGGAGATCTGAGCTCATGCCATTAACATCAGAAACTGAACTTCATCTTTCAATATTTGAGCTGACATTGGCACATCAGAAAACTTGTCATTCATACAAATGCTTTCAAGATAACCTACAAATGAGTGATATTGTTAAATTTTGAAGAAAAGAGAACAACAATATTGGCGGAAAAGCAGTAGAGAGGAGAAAAAAGAGAGTCAAGAAAAAAGAGAGTCAAGAACAGCAGCATAAAACTTTAAGCAGAACTACAACAACATGAAAATTTAGTACTATTTTTTTTAAGCAGAAAATACCAAAGAAGATCCACTAACTATGTGATTCTAAAAAATAAGGAAAGATGGATATAACTCCTAAAAACTAGAACAATAAAAAACAATGTGCAGCAACTGATAGTGGATTCTAAGGCAGTTTCTTAACACTCCTCCTTGATTTAGAATTTGCAAATGTTAAGTTTTTCCTTCAGCAACTCGAACTTGCTCACAGGCAGTGGTTTAGTAAAAATATCTGCAACTTGATCTTCTGTTTTATATTAGACAAGAACAATAATTCCATCTTTTTGTACTTCACGTAAGAAGAATAACTTGATGTTGAAATGGTTGGTTTTTCCATGAAACACAGGATTGTTAGAGATGGCAATGGTAGTTTGGTTGTCAACAAAAATCTCAGTGCTTTCTTTCTGTTCCATATTGAGATCTTTCAAAATTTTCTTTAACAACAATACTTGATTAATAGCAACTGTTGCAGCAATAAATTCTGCTTCAATAGTGGATTAAGCGACAGTGTCTTGCTTCTTTCAGCACCATGAGAAAACACCACAGCCAAAAGTAAAATAGTAGCTTGAAGTGCTGACATGCCTAGGAGGCCGATAACGCGCTCACAAACAAAGGCACTTGCTTTATTCAATATTGATACTAATGCTTTTGTTTCTTTTGTAGGTAATGACCTATTAGAGGATTGCACCTGGGAAGCCAACTTGATGGACATGGATCACCCCCTCCACCTTTTGACATGGGATGTCCCTTGGAAAGCTCAGAATATAATGAAGAAAACCTTGAGCACTAGCTGAACTAGCAGAAGCCGAAATTTGTCTTCCGGGGGACAAATCCATGTAATTTTATTTATTTATTTATGTTTTTGTTATTTTCTTTGGGCTAACTCCTAGCCATTAGTTTTTCATCCATGCATTAGTTTCGTTATTTAGACTTAGTCACATGATGATGGCATGATTTGTGGTTGACTACTTGGCTCACTATTTGGCCACATGTTGGAGGCAATACCATCACCACTCAGCCCATGGAGAACCAACCCAAAGAAAGCCTAAACTTGGATTTTCAACCTTGCAAGGACATGGTTAGTGGCCTCATGGATTGATGACGTGACAAGATTCCCTCCCTTGATCCATTTAGGCATGACATTCATCTCCTCCCTTGGATGTGTGCTTGTTTGCTTTAATCTTGTCCGCCCATCCTCTTTCATCCAAGGGCTCTCCTTTATTCCCTCATTTGGAAACCCTAGTCTCCACTTTAGGTCTATATAATGCATGCATATTGTAATGTCATTTTCTCAATATATGCGTTACCTTTGTCTTCCAAAAAGAGAAGCATTGTTACCTTCAATGGGGGTAAGTCACGGATTTTTCAATCCATGAAAGGAGTAGGTCTCTCTTACTTACTAGCTCAAGGTTGCTCTAGTAAGCTCGTATTGGCCTTCTTTATCATTCCTTCCTTGGAAGTTTGATCTACGAGGGGGCCGAACCGGTGCCCGATAGTGTTTGTTTTCCTACGGGAAAGCAAGCACCTGTGAGAATAACATAAGATAGCTCTCGGGTTCGCGTAGGGTTTTTATTTCCCTTTCCATCTTTACCTTATTGTTCTGTTTTTCACGTTACACATTCACCCGCGCACATTGTTCATTTTTTTGTGGGTTTAACAACAATTCTTTCTAGGTCCGGACTGTGTCAGGTGGTATCAGAGCCATGTTCAGCTTTCTCTGAGTTTTTTGACAAAGATTGAATACAAACATATTTGGGTAAAAGAAAGAGAGTACTTCTCTTTGTGTCGTCAGAGTGTTCTCCTTCGCACAGGTGTCTCTCGATCGATGGAGACCGAGTCGAAGCCCCACGGCGGCTCCCTTCTGGTGCGTCATATCCAGAGAGGAAGTGTCGGGGTTTCCATTAGTTCGGTGCGTAATATCCGAACTCTTGGTGCCAAAATTGCCACTGAGTTTTCTGTTTCTCGGCTGTCCTTAGCCCACTTATCCTCTCCACTTTGCAGAGGTTGGACACTTGGGAAGGAGAGTGGAAAAACCATCACCATTGTCCGTGGTTTCTTCCTCACAAAAGAACCTTCGTTGGCAGCTTCAGTAGCCGAAAATCATCCTATCAAGATTCCTATGATTATGAATATCAACCTAGGGATAGGAAATCCACCTTTTCCAAGAAAAAGATTGAAGAGTTTTACATTCCTTACTTTAGAGGTTTAGATAGGAAAGAGTTTGAATATTGGTTGGACGAGGTTGAATTATACTTTGATTTAAACAAGACTTTGGAAGGAATTAAGGTCGAACTAGCCTCAAGGAGATTCAAAGACTATGCTAGTGATTGGTGGGGAAACCTTTTAGCAAGAAGAAAAGGGAATGGTGAGGATAAGATTGAGACTTGGAGAGAGCTAAAGAAATTAATGAAAAAGGAATTCGGTCCAAATAGCTACCCTCTAGAACCAAGTCCTAAGATTGCCCCAAAGAAACCAAACCCACCCAAACCATTGCCTTGTTTTGATTCCCCCTATGAAAAGCTTATGAAGATGTTCCCTCGAAAAAAGGATGAAAAGACCATTTTTATGGAAGAGACCCCAAGGCTAAGAACAAGGGACATCAAGTGTACCCAATGCTTGGGTCGTGGACACTTAGCCAAAGTATGTCCTAGTCCACCACAACCGAACTTAAAAGAAAGCACTCCAAAGCCTAAAACTAAAATTGTTAAATGCTTTCATTGTATTGAACTTGGACATGTAGCATTCTTTTGTCCTTTCAAGCCCTCTAAGAAATTATTAGGGACTCCTAAGGAGGTTGACATTATGGAGGACTTAGAGGAGAAATTGGTATCCAACCTTGAAGAAAATCCAATCTTGGCCGAGCCTAGTGAAGAGTTGGTTGAAGAATGCAACCATAACTTGGTAAGAACTCCTACTCCGATCAATCTTGAATTTGATTGTGCTATTTTTGAGAAAAATGCAGGTCATTCTCAAAGTGAGGAAGGCAAGGACAACCACCTAACCGAAAATTTGGAGGAGGAGGAGAAGGAGTTCAACCTCATTTCAGCTCAAGAGGGTAATGGGCTTAAATTGGAACATCAATTGATCAAACCTACCTCCTATGATATACCGAGGTTTTTTTCATTGAACATTTTTAAAGATTGGTATTTTAGGGTCTTGAATGTTAATGGTTTAAAATCTGAAAATAATTTTGTCTTGGATTTATTTCATGTCTCATCTTCTATAGCCATTGAAAGTAATTTTTTCAATGTTATTGTTGAATGTTCTTTAATAGGACTTAGTGAATTTAACTATCAAGATAAGATTGAACATGAATCGAAGATAGTTAATCTTGATTTTTGTGATTCCTTTTTGCACCTAACCAAGAATAATTTTAATGTTGTGCAAAGGGAATATTTTTCTATTTTTCTTTTGTGGATTGAGCATGGGGACAACCCCATTGGAAATCGTCGAACCAATAAGTTGGTTAGTGCAACCTCAACTAGGTATGTAACTTCTAACCACTTAATTGATTAGATATTGAGAATTGAATGGTTAGTAGATCATTTTGTTCTTGGACTTATTTTGGTTCTTTGGCATGATACTTTCAATTCTACTTTTTACATGGATTATAATTTGATATTTGAATTGGATGTTAGATTGATTAAATATTCATGCCATGTTAAATTTGTGAATATTTGGAAAATGATTACCATGCTTACTCTTAATTTATTTGGTAATGGAAATTGCAATTTGATAAGTGACCGAATATACACTTATGGACTCATTTTTCATAAATGTTCTTATTTCTCTTTCATGAAGGTACTTGATCTTAAGTGTGTCAATTTAATGAGTTTAGAGAGTTTAGAACCATGTAATGATATCAATAGTTGGTTATACTCTCGTAGCTTCAAGAAACTATTGATGTTAATGAATGGGTTGAAAATCATAGATAATAACTTTAGTTATTTTTGGATTATTGATTTAGGTCGAAACTTTGTCGTCAAGTTGTATTTTGATAGAACCAGAATTGGTCCTAAAGCTTTGATGAAATATATTGTGTGTTTATCTTTTATGGACAATTGTACCAATTACTTGACATCATTTGTGTGCCGATGGCAATATATTGATGGGTGTATATTATCTTTGATGACATTATTTGGAACTTCGGTAAAGATAGACAATATGTATTTGTTAGTTCCTATTTTATTTTTTCACTTTTTTGAGAAAGTTTAAAGAGGGCTCAAGAAGAAGGAAGACCTCAACCACAACTTCTAATCTTTGGTCAAAGGAGCATGACAAGGCTACCAAAAAGGAGGATCAAGTTGTTCGAGAACAATGTTGGTAGCTAAAAGGATTTCAACTTTAAAGGAAATCAACATTTGGATTTGAGGTCAAATCTTTAATCACTGGAGAGGATGACATGCCTAGGAGGCCGATAACGCGCTCACAAACAAAGGCTCTTGCTTTACTCAATATTGATACTAATGCTTTTGTTTCATTTGTAGGTAATGACCTATTGGAGGATTGCACCTGGGAAGCCAACTTGATGGACATGGATCACCCCCTCCACCACCTTTTGACATGGGATGCCCCTTGGAAAGCTCAGAATATAATGAAGAAACCCTCAAGCACCAGCTGGACTAGCAGAAGCCAGAATTTGTCTTCTGGGGGAAAATCCATGTAATTTTATTTTATTTTTGTTATTTTCTTTTGGCTAACTCTTAGCCATTAGTTTTTCATCCATGTATTAATTTCGTTATTTAGACTTAGTCACATGATGATGGCATGATTTGTGGTTGACTACTTGGCCCACTATTTGGCCACATGTTGGAGGCAATACCATCACCACTCGGCCCATGGAGAACCAACCCAAAGAAAGCTCAAACCTGGATTTTCAACCTTGCAAAGACATAGTTAGTGGCCTCATGGATTGATGATGTGGCAAGATTCCCTCCCTTGATCCATTTAGGCATGACATTCATCTCCTCCCATGGATGTGTGTGTGCTTGTTTGCTTTTATCTTGTCTGCCCATCCTCTTTTCATCCAAGGGCCCTCCTTCATTCTCTCATCTAGAAACCCTAGCCTCCACTTTAGGTCTATATAATGCATTTATATTGTAATGGTTTAAAAACTTTTACCATTTTCTCAATATATGAGTTACTTTTATCTTCCAAAGAGAGAAGCATTGTTACCTTTAATGGAAGTAAGCCACGAATTTTTCAATTCGTGAAAGGAGTAGGTCTCCTTTGCTTACTAGCTCAAGGTTGCTAGAGTAAGCTCGTATTGCCTTTCCTCATTATCCTTCCTTGGAAGTTTGTTTTACGAGGGGCCGAACCGATGCTCGATAGTGGTTGTTTTCCTACGGGAAAGCAAGCACCCATGAGCATAACATAAGATAGCTCTCGAGTTCGCTTAAAATTTTCATTTCCTTTTCCATCTTTATCTTATTGTTCTGCTCTTAATGTTACACATTCACCCGCGCACATTCTTCATCTTTTTGTGGGTTTAACATGGGTTCTTTCTAGGTCCGGACCATGTCAAGTGCTTCTCATATCATCAACAGAATCTCTCCATTTACTATCTGAGAAACCAATTAGCTTAAAATTATTGCTTCTTGTGAATTTAACACTAAAATCACTTGTGCCTCAGACATATCTAATTACTCTCTTGGCAGCTTTGAGATGAAATTTACTTGCACAATGCATAACCCTTGATAAAATACTTACATCATTTAAAATATCGAGTCGTGTTGCTGTAAGATACATCAAACAACCAATCAAGCTTCTAAAGTATCCCTTATCTACTTTATTAGTATCATCTCTTGCTTAAACTTTTCCACAAGACTTGTTTTGCTTCTTGTCACAAGCAAATCATCAACATAGAGAGAAATCAAAAGAATTTCAACTTCATCTTGCTTGACATATAGAGTTGATTTTGAATTACTTTTCACAAATCCCAAATTTAACAAGTATTCATCAATCCTACTATACCAAGTCCATGGAGATTTTTTTAAACCATAAAGAGCTTTCTTGAGAAGAAACACCTTGTCTTCTTCGCCTGCCTTTATAAAACATTGAGGTTGCTCAATATAGATTTCTTCATGTAGGAAACCATTTAAAATGTCGATTTGACATCAAGTTGGTACACTCTCCAATTCTTCTGAGCAGGTATAGCAAGTTGCGAGATCTGTGTCACAATTTGTATCAATTAAACAAATCGTTGGAATTCTTAAAGTGATACATTTTTCAAGAGCCTTGTATTCTTCTTGCTGATCAACGATTATTACAATATCGTGCTACCCTGTCATATATTTAATCCTGCCCATAACCAGAGTAAGGCCCCCTAATTTTTTCAAGTCTAAAAACATTGACACAAGGGAATTGATAGATGAGAATAGAAACCTAGTAGCCTGATGGTGTCAAACCGAGCAACCAGCGCAAACGTATCAGAATAATCCACCCCAAAAACTTGAGCATAACCTTTTACAACAAGTCTTGTCTTATGCTTGTTAATAGTGTCATCGCCATTTAGCTTGGTTCTATACACCCACTTAACTCCAATTACTTTTCTGTCTTGAGGTCTTTCAATAAGAATATAAGTTTTATTTTTCTCGATCATTAACAACTCCTCCTTCATTGCAGCTATCTATTTCTGATCTTTCCATGCTTCTTCATAATTTATAGGCTCACAAACAATTATGATGCAATTTTCATAAATTTCTAAGAGTGGTCTCATACCTCTAACAAGAACATCATCTACCATTGAATTTTGTCAATTTTCAAGTTTCTGTTCTTCTATGTTTGAAACAGGAAATGTGAGCTTTAGATTTTTTGAGACATGGTCTGTCCTCTTTTCATCATCCCAACTTCATTCTTCATCTTCTATAAAGTACACATCCGTGCTAATAACAATGCTTTCTGTTTGTGGCTGAAAAATCTTATAGGCTTTGCAAAGATAACTATAACCTATAAAAATACTTGGTAAAGCTCTTTTATCTAGTTTATCTTGCTTACGTTGTGGAACATGGATAAAATACAAATATCTTAATACTTTAAGAAATTTCAGAAATGGTTTGTATCCATACCAAGCCTCAAATGGTGTTTGATCCATCATTGCATTAGTAAGAACCCGATTTTGAAGAAAAACTGAAGTATTTGCTGCCTCTGCCTATAATTTCTTTGGCAAGTTTTTCTCATGAAACATGCATCTCGTCATTTCTAAGATATATCGATTTCTTCTTTCATTAACTACATTTTGTTGAGGAGTACAGGGAGCTGTAAGCTGATGGTCAATGAAGGCATCCTCACAAAATTTATTAAACGTGTACTCCTTTCCATTATCAGACCTCAAAACCTGAATTTTGCGGCCACTTTCATTTTCCTTTCTTACTTTGACCTTCTAGAAAATTTGAGTTGCCTCTGATTTGTACTTCAAGAAAAAAAATCCAAGACATTCTAGTGAAATCATCAACAAAGATAATATAATAAAGACTACCTTTTAAAAAAGGTGTCCTTTGTGGGCCTGCAATAACAGTATGAATCAATTGCAGTTTTTTTGATGCCCTTCCAGCCACTTTTGGAAATGATTTTCTGTTTGGTTTTCCAAACAGACAAGCTTTGCAACTTAGAATGTGATCTTCAAGTTTCGAAAGATCATTTTTCATCATCTTAGACTTCATTTGCAGTAGCCTTTGATGACAATAATGTCCGAGTCTTTTGTGCTATAACTCTATGATATTTTCTCTGATCGGAAAAGCAGTATGCTCCTCCTTCAATAGATCTAAAGCAAAATTTTTTCCTTTCATTTTTACTTTAAAAATGTCTTGATTAGAGACATCCTTAGTCAGATAATATTTATCTTCAAAAACTACCTTAAAACATCTTTCAATCAATTGACAACGTTCAACAAATTTTGTTGCATCTTAGGAACAAAAAGAACATCATAAATAAACTTTGTACCTGAGCAGCTTTCTATTGCCACAACACCCTTTTCTTTGATAGAAATGTAATCACAATCACCTATTTTGACTTTAGTGATGTTCGTTGGCGACAATTGTTTGAAAATTTCAATGTCATTGGTCATATGATTGGTGCAACCACTATCAATTAGCCAACTTTAAGTTGATTCACTATTGGAGAAACATGTAGTGACAAACAATTTATCCTCCTCCTCTTGATTAGCAACCTTAGTGTAACACCCGAGATTTTTCTATAACGCATATAGGCCTAAGAGTAATCGTTTAGAGGGATTATGTTTAATAATGAAAGGTTTAGAAATAATGAAAAAGGAAGAAGAATGAAGTTGACAAATCAAATAAGGATAGGTTTGAAATGTTGAAGAAAAGTCAAACTAACAATGAACCAATAGGAATTTGTGGTTGAAAAGTCAAAAGTATCTAACAACCAATAGGAATGAAGAGTTTGTGATGAAAATGAAATGTAAAAATAAGGGATTAAAAGAGTGGTTCACGTTGGAAAAGTTGAAGGAGAAGTGAGTTGAAAATTCAAAACAAACACATTTTGAAAAGTCAAAACAACAAGTGGACCAATAGGAATTAATTGTTGAAAATTCAAAGTAAATTACATGCAATAATGAGTGATGAGGGAGGTCTTTGGCGTTGAAAGCTTGAGTGAAAAAGGGAGGGTTAACTTTTAATTTTTAAAAGTTGTGAGGAGGAAAATCAAAGGTGGATAATTGGTTTTATAAAAAGGGAAAAGTAAAAAGGTGAAAAATCAATTTTTCTCTTCTCCTTCTTCTCCAAATCGTGGCAGCCATTGAAGTGTATCTCATTCCTTCAATCTTCCATTTTCTCAAGCTTTAAGGTAAGAGTTTAAGTGGGTTTTATGTTTGATGCAACTTAGGGTTGATTTTTAGTGTTTTGATGGAGTTTGTGTGAGTTTTAGTTAGGGTTTGGAAACCCTAGCTTGAGAGCTCCGAATTTTGGGTTCTTGGATGAGTGTTCTTCCTAGATTTGGTTATTTAAGCTTTAGATAGGTTAGTTTAGATTGTTTAGGTGGTTAGAGGAGTGAATTGGTGAAATTGTGCAAAACCGGGTTTTATGCAAAATGGGGGCCGAATCTGTTGGTGCATTTTCGGATTGGTTAAGTGTTTTGTTTGGTTAATTTAAGCATTTCAATGGATAGTAGACGTGTAGAGGTTTCCGAATTGGGGTGGCACGTCGAAATCCGTTGAAAAACGAGAGAGTTATGACCGATTGAAGTTAAACGGTGGAAATTGGTGAAAAATCGGGTGTTGGGGTTTTTATTTTGAAAAGTTAGTTTGGTTGTGTGAGAAATTTAGTAAATATCCTTTAGTTTATGTTTTGGTGATTTTAAGTGATTTTTCCATTAATGTGCTAGGTTAACGAGCGAGTGAATTGTATACTCAGAGTGAGCCAACACGTGCGGGAGTTCAGGTAAGTAGTGGACGTGTGTTTGTTGCCTTCGGGCGTACACCACAGAACGGTAGGATTTATTGTTTGATAGTGTATTTTTAGTGTTTGAGTATTGTTTGATGAATTGCTGGGTTGTTATTGTTAGTGTTTGAGATTGGTTGCTTTGTTCCGATTTGGTTGCTTGAATGTTTGGTTAAGCATGGTTTTAAATGTTTGGTTGTGGTTAAGCATGGTTTTGAAATGTGAGTACGATATGGATTGAAAGTGGTCTGTTGGCGGTGGTTCCTCGTCGCGAAGTAGTGTCTGAAATATGGCAAGCTTCGGGAGGTTTCCACAAAAGATATGTTGTGGTTCCTCGTCGCGAAGTAGTGTCTGAAATATGGAAAGATATGCAGTGGTTCCTCGTCGCGAAGTAGTGTC
This sequence comes from Begonia masoniana, assembly GCA_022432975.1. NCBI lineage: Eukaryota > Viridiplantae > Streptophyta > Magnoliopsida > Cucurbitales > Begoniaceae > Begonia > Begonia masoniana. The sequence continues at coordinate 15,023,029 of CM039516.1, forward strand.
TGAATATGGCAAGCTTCGGGAGGTTTCCACAAAAGATATGCAGTGGTTCCTCGTCGCGAAGTAGTGTCTGAAATATGGCAAGCTTCGGGAGGTTTCCACAAAAGATATGCAGTGGTTCCTCGTCGCGAAGTAGTGTCTGAAATATGGCAAGCTTCGGGATGTTTCCACAAAAGATATGAAGTGGTTCCTCGTCGCGAAGTAGTGTCTGAAATATGGCAAGCTTCGGGAGGTTTCCACAAAAGATATGAAGTGGATCCTCGTCGCGAAGTAGTGTCTGAATATGGCAAGCTTCGGGATGTTTCCACAAAAGATATGCAGTGGTTCCTCGTCGCGAAGTAGTGTCTGAAATATGGCAAACTTCGGGAGGTTTCCACAAAAGATATGCAGTGGTTCCTCGTCGCGAAGTAGTGTCTGAATATGGCAAGCTTCGGGAGGTTTCCACAAAAGATATGCAGTGGTTCCTCGTCGCGAAGTAGTGTCTGAATATGGCAAGCTTCGGGAGGTTTCCACAAAAGATATGCAGTGGTTCCTCGTCGCGAAGTAGTGTCTGAATATGGCAAGCTTCGGGAGGTTTCCACAAAAGATATGCAGTGGTTCCTCGTCGCGAAGTAGTGTCTGAATATGGCAAGCTTCGGGAGGTTTCCACAAAAGATATGCAGTGGTTCCTCGTCGCGAAGTAGTGTCTGAATATGGCAAGCTTCGGGAGGTTTCCACAAAAGATATGCAGTGGTTCCTCGTCGCGAAGTATTGTCTGAAATATGGCAAGCTTCGGGAGGTTTCCACAAAAGATATGCAGTGGTTCCTCGTCGCGAAGTAGTGTCTGAATATGGCAAGCTTCGGGAGGTTTCCACAAAAGATATGAAGTGGATCCTCGTCGCGAAGTAGTGTCTGAAATATGGCAAGCTTCGGGAGGTTTCCACAAAAGATATGCAGTGGTTTCTCGTCGCGAAGTAGTGTCTGAAATATGGCAAGCTTCGGGAGGTTTCCACAAAAGATATGTAGCGGTTCCTCGTCGCGAAGTATTGTCTGAAATATGGCAAACTTCGAGAGGTTCCACAAAAGATATGCAGTGGTTCCTCGTCGCGAAGTAGTGTCTGAAATATGGCAAGCTTCGGGAGGTTTGCACAAAAGATATGCAGTGGTTCCTCGTCGCGAAGTAGTGTCTGAAATATGGCAAACTTCGGGAGGTTGTGCAAGAGGCACCTGACTGAGTATACGTAAGATGTTGTGAGTGGGTTTGCTACGAAAGATGTTGGAGGTGGAACGGCATGTGTTAGGATTGTGTGAGAGTTGTGTGTGCATAGTGTATGTTTGTACTTGTTGTCCTCTACTTGCTAAGCGTAAGCTTACGTGTGTGTGCGTGTTCTGTGGTGTAGGTAACGACGCGGTTACAGGTGAGCTAAGTGAGTGAGCCAGGACTTGGGAGCAGTAGGAGATGCACGGGGCGTGCCGGTGCGGGCAGTTGTCGGGGCGTCTCGACCATAGTCTTCGGGATGTATGTGAGATTTGTATTTGGTTAAGTTTAGTTAGATTTCGGGTTGTGGCTTGTATTGGAGATTTTGAGGTTTTGTGGTTAGTTTTGTGTAATATGTTTTGGTTAGTTTTGAGTTAGTATGGAGGGGTGTATATAATTGGTTATGTTTGGTCTGGTTGTGGTTGAGATTTGGTTTAATTGGTTGGTATTGTGGGGTGGTTTGTTTGGGATTGGATTTGTGGTGTTAGTTTGGTTATTTTTGTTTTGGTGTATATAGTACTTGGATTTGGTTAAATGGTGTTTTTAAATGTGTTTGTTTTTCAGGTTTTGGATTTTAAACTTTTAGCCGTTATATTGCCGATTTTTGATTTTTAAATCAATAACGTTGGGTTACTTTCACTATTTTTATTATTAATCGTCTTAAGTCGAAAATTCTACGAAAATTGTTTAAACGACGTTTTAAACGCGGGGTTGGTTAGCAAAGTAGCGCACCGAGCCGTGGTCGGTTCGGGGGTGTTACAAGATGGTATCAGAGGATAAATGGTCGATTCATTCAAAGGATTACCCGACAATGCCGGCCGCCATGCAACGTGCTTCACCGACTGTGAGTATTTCTTTACTTTTAGTTAGTTTCTTTTCTAAGATTAGATTGTTTTAAACCTGTACAGGAATAGATCCAAAATGCCGAGAAACGAAAGACAACCAAAGCAACCTAGAAACCCGCTTGAGGAGTCAGTCAAGCAGCTTACAGATTTGGTTACTAGGCAAGCAGAATTAGTTGGTAGACAGGCCGAATTGTTTGGATCGTTGTTAAGTCAGGGAGGACCGGGGAATGTTGGAGTTAGTTCTAAGGGGGATAAGTTTCGGAAATTGAAACCACCAATGTTTAAGGGCAGTTTAACAGATCCGACAGCTGCGGAGAGATGGATATGTACTATAGAGAATATGTTTAGTCTCGTTGAAGTAGAGGAAGAGAATAAGGTGAAGTGTGCAACATTCCATTTAGCAAATGATGCCCAAAGCTGGTGGGAGACTGTGAAGGTTACCATCGGTCCTCAAGGCTTAACTTGGAAGGAATTTAAGGAGTTGTTCTTTGACAAGTACTACAACCAGACGGCTCAGGCTACAAAGAGGATGGAGTTCATGGCTCTAAAGCAAACGGGATCAGTGGGAGATTATATTCAGCAATTTGAGCTGTTGTCTAGGTTTGCCAGTCACATGATCAGTCAGGAAGAAGATAAGATCTTTCAGTTCATGCAGGACCTGAAGCCCGAGATTTATATGTTGGTGAAGACCTTCGGAATTTCGAGAAGTTCATTTAGTGAAGTGGCAGCGAAGGCGTTAGAGGTGGAGGAAGCTGCTGATAAGTTGATTAAACCGGCAGAAGTTCTGGGTCAAATGTTCACGGGATTTACAACTCAGATGGGTGATGATTGATCTTCTTCACAGCTTCAGGAACCTAAAAGACTGGGAGATACTTTAAGTGACCAAAGAGAAGGAAAGAAACCACGACAAAAGCAAAAAAGAAGTTTTCCGAAATGTCTTAAGTGTTTGAAATTTCATCCAGGAGAGTGCGGTCAATACGAGGGAAAATGTTTTAACTGTTTTAAAGCTGGCCATGCTGCCCGAGATTGTCAAAAGCCAAAGACCAATCAGTGTTTCAATTGCAATAAGCCTGGGCATATAGCCAAGAATTGTCCTATAGAAAAGAAGGGTCAGGCTAAAGCAACACGCAGGATTTAACAGTGATCTCAGGTATGTTATTTGTAGTTCAACGGCTGTTTTCTTTATTTTGATAGACTGAGGTATGTTGTATTATTTTGGTGGTAGCGGTTTGTGATTGGTAGGGTACTGTTAGGACTAAAAGGAAGTTTAAGTTAGATAATTTTATAAGTTAAGTGATAGTTAGGTATTGTGAAGTCAATAATTGGAGGGATTATTGAGTATTGAGGTATATAGTTTAGAATGACCCTAAATTAGAGTCATAGAGAGTTGACAACCCTCGATGAATGATCGAGAGTATAGTGGATGAGATTCAGAGCAGTGAGTGTAGCTATGAGGATTAGTTGGAGAGAATGGATAAAGAAATCCTCATTGAATAGGAATTGTGAGCAAAATGAATTTTGGGGATATTGATTTATAAAGTGTTGAGTAGTGGACATGGGCTAGAGTCGAAGTGGGAATACACTGAAACTAAGACTTTGAGAGTGTGTGGTTATGAATGAAATAGAAGTGAGATAAATTGAGTGTAGTAAGGTAATTATGAGCACTCTAGTACTTCGAGAGCATAGTAGATTGGTTTAGGTAGTGAGAGTTCAGAGTTCATGGATGATGTTAAAATGAGTAACGAATAGGTGTAAGATGAGATACTATTTTAGAGGGGAATTTTGAACTGAGAACTTAGGATAAGAAGTTATTCGCTAAGTTTTTAGTGTTATGCAATTGAGGAAGGTTGAGAGTTGAAGTAAAGTTAGGGTACACTATTTAAAATATTGAGTGAATAGTGAGAACGAGTCTCACGAGTTGGTTTAGACTTAAGAATTTGAAAGTGTTTGGTGATAATTACAGTCGAAGTTGGTTAAATCGAGCGTAAGTCATTTTATATTTTGAAAGAATAAGGGATAGATTATGTAGTGAGAGCTTTGAGTGTGAAGGAATAAAATGTTATGATGGTTTGAAGTAATTAGGTGCGTATTTTGAAAGTAAGGTGATGATGCAATTAGCTTGAAGGAAGACTAGAGTTGAGAACTCAGTTAGAAGAGTTTGAGAGTATAGGTGAAAATTTATCATGTCAAGGCCAATGGAAGCTTAAGATGGTAATGTAATTGGGATTTATTGTGGCAACGCACGAAGTTAGGAGATGAGCTTAGAAGGAGTAAGTGGAAGAATACTAAGGTACGCAAATTTTGAGGATAAAATTTTTGTAAGGAGGGTTGATTGTAACACCCGAGATTTTTCTATAACGCATATAGGCCTAAGAGTAATCGTTTAGAGGGATTATGTTTAGTAATGAAAGGTTTAGAAATAATGAAAAAGGAAGAAGAATGAAGTTGACAAATCAAATAAGGATAGGTTTGAAATGTTGAAGAAAAGTCAAACTAACAATGAACCAATAGGAATTTGTGGTTGAAAAGTCAAAAGTATCTAACAACCAATAGGAATGAAGAGTTTGTGATGAAAATGAAATGTAAAAATAAGGGATTAAAAGAGTGGTTCACGTTAGAAAAGTTGAAGGAGAAGTGAGTTGAAAATTCAAAACAAACACATTTTGAAAAGTCAAAACAACAAGTGGACCAATAGGAATTAATTGTTGAAAATTCAAAGTAAATTACATGCAATAATGAGTGATGAGAGAGGTCTTTGGCGTTGAAAGCTTGAGTGAAAAAGGGAGGGTTAACTTTTAATTTTTAAAAGTTGTGAGGAGGAAAATCAAAGGTGGATAATTGGTTTTATAAAAAGGGAAAAGTAAAAAGGTGAAAAATCAATTTTTCTCTTCTCCTTCTTCTCCAAATCGTGGCAGCCATTGAAGTGTATCTCCTTCCTTCAATCTTCCATTTTCTCAAGCTTTAAGGTAAGAGTTTAAGTGGGTTTTATGTTTGATGCAACTTAGGGTTGATTTTTAGTGTTTTGATGGAGTTTGTGTGAGTTTTAGTTAGGGTTTGGAAACCCTAGCTTGAGAGCTCCGAATTTTGGGTTCTTGGATGAGTGTTCTTCCTAGATTTGGTTATTTAAGCTTTAGATAGGTTAGTTTAGATTGTTTAGGTGGTTAGAGGAGTGAATTGGTGAAATTGTGCAAAACCGGGTTTTATGCATAATGGGGGCCGAATCTGTTGGTGCATTTTCGGATTGGCTAAGTGTTTTGTTTGGTTAATTTAAGCATTTCAATGGATAGTAGACGTGTAGAGGTTTCCGAATTGGGGTGGCACGTCGAAATCCGTTGAAAAACGAGAGATTTATGACCGATTGAAGTTAGACGGTGGAAATTGGTGAAAAATCGGGTGTTGGGGTTTTTATTTTGAAAAGTTAGTTTGGTTGTGTGAGAAATTTAGTAAATATCCTTTAGTTTATGTTTTGGTGATTTTAAGTGATTTTTCCATTAATGTGCTAGGTTAACGAGCGAGTGAATTGTATACTCAGAGTGAGCCAACACGTGCGGGAGTTCAGGTAAGTAGTGGACGTGTGTTTGTTGCCTTCGGGCGTACACCACAGAACGGTAGAATTTATTGTTTAATAGTGTATTGTTAGTGTTTGAGTTTTGTTTGATGAATTGCTGGCTTATTATTGTTAGTGTTTGAGATTGGTTGCTTTGTTCCGATTTGGTTGCTTGAATGTTTGGTTAAGCATGGTTTTAAATGTTTGGTTGTGGTAAGCCTGATTTTGAAATGTGAGTACGATAGGGATTTGAAAGTGGTCTGTTGGCGGGTGGTTCCTCGTCGCGAAGTAGTGTCTTAAATATGGCAAGCTTCGGGAGGTTTCACAAAGATATGCAGTGGTTCCTCGTCGCGATAGTGTCTGAAATATGGCAAGCTTCGGGAGGTTTCCACAAAAGATATGAAGTGGTTCCTCGTCGCGAAGTAGTGTCTGAAATATGGCAAGCTTCGGGAGGTTTCCACAAAAGATATGCAGTGGTTCCTCGTCGCGAAGTAGTGTCTGAAATATGGCAAGCTTCGGGAGGTTCCACAAAAGATATGAAGTGGTTCCTCGTCGCGAAGTAGTGTCTGAAATATGGCAAGCTTCGGGAGGTTCCACAAAAGATATGAAGTGGTTCCTCGTCGCGAAGTAGTGTCTGAAATATGGCAAGCTTCGGGAGGTTTCCACAAAAGATATGCAGTGGTTCCTCGTCGCGAAGTAGTGTCTGAAATATGGCAAGCTTCGGGAGGTTCCACAAAAGATATGCAGTGGTTCCTCGTCGCGAAGTAGTGTCTGAAATATGGCAAGATTCGGGAGGTTTCCACAAAAGATATGCAGTAGTTCCTCGTCGCGAAGTAGTGTCTGAAATATGGCAAGCTTCGGGAGGTTTCCACAAAAGATATGAAGTGGTTCCTCGTCGCGAAGTAGTGTCTGAAATATGGCAAGCTTCGGGAGGTTTCCACAAAAGATATGAAGTGGTTCCTCGTCGCGAAGTAGTGTCTGAAATATGGCAAGCTTCGGGAGGTTTCCACAAAAGATATGAAGTGGTTCCTCGTCGCGAAGTAGTGTCTGAAATATGGCAAGATTCGGGAGGTTTCCACAAAAGATATGCAGTGGTTCCTCGTCGCGAAGTAGTGTCTGAAATATGGCAAGCTTCGGGAGGTTCCACAAAAGATATGAAGTGGTTCCTCGTCGCGAAGTAGTGTCTGAAATATGGCAAGCTTCGGGAGGTTTCCACAAAAGATATGAAGTGGTTCCTCGTCGCGAAGTAGTGTCTGAAATATGGCAAGCTTCGGGAGGTTTCCACAAAAGATATGCAGTGGTTCCTCGTCGCGAAGTAGTGTCTGAAATATGGCAAGCTTCGGGAGGTTCCACAAAAGATATGAAGTGGTTCCTCGTCGCGAAGTAGTGTCTGAAATATGGCAAGCTTCGGGAGGTTCCACAAAAGATATGCAGTGGTTCCTCGTCGCGAAGTAGTGTCTGAAATATGGCAAGCTTCGGGAGGTTTCCACAAAAGATATGAAGTGGTTCCTCGTCGCGAAGTAGTGTCTGAAATATGGCAAGCTTCGGGAGGTTCCACAAAAGATATGCAGTGGTTCCTCGTCGCGAAGTAGTGTCTGAAATATGGCAAGCTTCGGGAGGTTTCCACAAAAGATATGAAGTGGTTCCTCGTCGCGAAGTAGTGTCTGAAATATGGCAAGCTTCGGGAGGTTTCCACAAAAGATATGAAGTGGTTCCTCGTCGCGAAGTAGTGTCTGAAATATGGCAAGCTTCGGGAGGTTCCACAAAAGATATGCAGTGGTTCCTCGTCGCGAAGTAGTGTCTTAAATATGGCAAGCTTCGGGAGGTTTCCACAAAAGATATGCAGTGGTTCCTCGTCGCGAAGTAGTGTCTGAAATATGGAAAGCTTCGGGAGGTTTCCACAAAAGACATGCAGTGGTTCCTCGTCGCGAAGTAGTGTCTGAAATATGGCAAGCTTCGGGAGGTTTCCACAAAAGATATGAAGTGGTTCCTCGTCGCGAAGTAGTGTCTGAAATATGGCAAGCTTCGGGAGGTTTCCACAAAAGATATGCAATGGTTCCTCGTCGCGAAGTAGTGTCTGAAATATGGCAAGATTCGGGAGGTTTCCACAAAAGATATGCAGTGGTTCCTCGTCGCGAAGTAGTGTTGAAATATGGCAAGCTTCGGGAGGTTTCCACAAAAGATATGCAGTGGTTCCTCGTCGCGAAGTAGTGTCTGAAATATGGCAAGCTTCGGGAGGTTTCCACAAAAGATATGCAGTGGTTCCTCGTCGCGAAGTAGTGTCTGAAATATGGCAAGCTTCGGGAGGTTTCCACAAAAGATATGCAGTGGTTCCTCGTCGCGAAGTAGTGTCTCACAAAAGATATGCAGTGGTTCCTCGTCGCGAAGTAGTGTCTGAAATATGGCAAGCTTCGGGTGGTTTCCACAAAAGATATGCAGTAGTTCCTCGTCGCGAAGTAGTGTCTGAAATATGGCAAACTTCGGGAGGTTCTGCAAGAGGCACCTGACTGAGTATACGTAAGATGTTGTGAGTGGGTTTGCTACGAAAGATGTTGGGGGTGGAACGGCATGTGTGAGGATTGTGTGAGAGTTGTGTTTGCATAGTGTATGTTTGTACTTGTTGTCCTCTACTTTCTAAGCGTAAGTTTACGTGTGTGTGCGTGTTCTGTGGTGTAGGTAACGACGCGGTTACAGGTGAGCTAAGTGAGTGAGCCAGGACTTGGGAGCAGTAGGAGATGCACGGGGCGTGCCGGTGCGGGCAGTTGTCGGGGCGTCTCAACCATGGTCTTCGGGATGTATGTGAGATTTGTATTTGGTTAAGTTTAGTTAGATTTCGGGTTGTGGCTTGTATTGGAGATTTTGAGGTTTTGTGGTTAGTTTTGTGTAATATGTTTTGGTTAGTTTTGAGTTAGTATGGAGGGGTGTATATAATTGGTTATGTTTGGTCTGCTTGTGGTTGAGATTTGGTTTAATTGGTTGGTATTGTGGTGTGATTTGTTTGGGATTGGATTTGTGGTGTTAGTTTGGTTATTTTTGTTTTGGTGTATATAGTACTTGGATTTGGTTAAATGGTGTTTTTAAATGTGTTTGTTTTTCAGGTTTTGGATTTTAAACTTTTAGCCGTTATATTGCCGATTTTTGATTTTTAAATCAATAACGTCGGGTTACTTTCACTATTTTTATTATTAATCGTCTTAAGTCGAAAATTCTACAAAAATTGTTTAAACGACGTTTTAAACGCGGGGTTGGTTAGTAAAGTAGCGCACCGAGCCGTGGTCGGTTCGGGGGTGTTACACTTAGCCTCTTCACCTTGCTGTTAGTTGTTCCTTTTGCAGATTACAGCTTCATGCCCCATCTGATTGCACCGAATGCATTTTTCATCTGGTCTTCTCCAACATTTGAAAGGAGGATGACCCTTTTTGTTACAATGTTGACATGGTGGGTATTCCTTTTTGTTTCAAATTTGTTATAGTTGGTAGAAGACTCTCCAGTTGATCCTTGATTCTTTTTGAAATTTTTCTTTTTGTTGAACTTTTCTTTTTCTTAGTGATTGGCAAGTAAAGCTCCTTCAACAGCAACATCTTGTCTCATGGCCCTTCTTTGCTCCTGTGCTTGCAGTGCATGAAGAATTTCTGTAAGAGTAATTTGAGACAAATCCTTGGTATTTTCCAAGACTGAAATAGATTCTTCAAATTTTTCAGGCACTGTTACAAGAATTTTTTCAACAATTCTTGAATCACTAAAGGTAGAACCAAGTAATCTAACACGATTTGCAATATTCAGCAATCGATCAGAATACTCTTTGATTGATTCTATTTCCTTCATTTTTTGCAACTCAGTCCCGAATTAAGTTCAGAACTTTCATCCCTTTGATTCTTTCATCTCCCTTGTATTCCTTCTTGAGATAATCACAAATCGCCTTTACTGACTTTAGCGACATAATACGAGTAAAGATTGTAGAAGAAACTGCAGCAGATAAACATGCTTTTGCCTTTGATTTCTTTGTCTTCTTTTCTTTCTGCGCTTTGATTTGGACCATGGTGGGATTGTTTGGAACAAGTGGAACTTCATAGTCTTCTTCTACTGCTTCCCAAATATCCAAAGTTTCGAAGTAAGTCTCCATTCGAACTGCCCAGATTTAGTAGTTATTTTCATCAAACACCGGTAGAGCTATAGGGATTAAACTTGCTTCGGCTTTCATGATTATCAAACTTACACAGATCCCTTAAGAAGATGGTTCTGATATCAATTGTTAAATTTTGAAGCAAAAAGAACAATATTGGCGGAAAAGCAGCAGAGGAGAAAAAAATGTCAAGAACAGTAGCATAAAACTTTAAATCAAAATACCCAAAATATACAGAAGCTTAGGAAGAAGAACTACAACAACCTGACAATTTAGTACTATTTTTTTAAGCAGAAAATACCAAAGAAGAACCACTAACTACGTGATTCTAAAAAGTAAGGTGATAAGTGTGTATTTTACACACTTCATTTTACTATTTCATATTTGATTCGATAAATTTCTCTCAAGTGATTGAAAGAATTTAACATATTTAGTGTGAGTGCGCAGATAAAATCAAATATTGCAGGTTAGAGCTTCACCAAAGAAAATTGAATGTTTTTGTTGCTTCACAAGGCAAAAAATGAGACAAGTGGAGACAATTGTTGAGAGAGGCAAAACAGAAGCGTTGTCGATTAATCGACCAAATCTAGGCGATCGATGGGCTAACGAAGAAAGTTACGAAAAAATTGAACAAAAATGTTGCCGATCGGTCAGCTGAAATGCTGAAGAAACGAGCAGACCAAAGAACTGCCGATCGATCGACCAAATCTAGGTGATCGATCGGTCGAAGCATATCAATTTCAGGACAGAACGACTGCCGATCGATCGGCCACATTAAGGCAATCGATTGACAGATGTAAAACTCCATGCTGGTGAATCAGAAGAGCAGCCGATCGATCGGCTACTAGACGGCGATCAATCGGCTGTCGCATATTAAATGAAGATTTGATTTTTTGGTTTTTAATTAAAAACTATCTCAGCCATTGATCAGTGTGACGTGAATTTTAATTTTAGAATTAGGTTACAGAGGTCAGGAGGCAAGAGAGGGTTATTTGGGGGACTACCTTTCAGAACATCGTGAGAGAGACCGGAACGGAGCGAGAGCATCGAGAAAAGGAGAATTCGGATTGACAACCCTAGTTTTTTCTTTTTCCTTCTCTTCTCAATTATGAACATCTTTATTCATTTTATTTGTTCCCGTTATTTTAGCATGAACTAAACTTATTTTTCTAGGGCTACGATGTAGCTGAATTAAGACTGTTTAGTTTTTCTTTTAATTTAATTTATTAATTTTCTGTTTCGTAATTGTGTTGAGTAATTTATTCTGTTCTTAATGCTTGTGATTGTCTGATCACCAAAAATATGTTTATAGAATTATTTTGAGAGACGAGAGTTGAAAAATAATCGTGCACTGAATAATTTACCATGAAAAGGATGTTAGACTAGAGATAGTTAATGTATTTATGTGGTATTTTAATTTCTCGTTTTTAATGTATTCAATTAATTCTCAGGATTATAGACCGAGAGGTAATAATTCGTTAGTTGAATAAGTTTGTCATTATTCGAGAGAGATTGATAAATACTTTTGTGAAATTGCCATCAACACATAGAAATATAAATTAATGAATTGATTAGGAATATTAAATATGATTAATTTAGGTGAAATCAGAAACCCTAGAACTTTCTCATTATATTCTAAAACTCACTCAATTTTTGCTATTTAATTAAATTACTTTGCTATGTTATTTTAAATCCAAAATTATCAAAATTTCGTATTCATTATAAATTGGAATTAATTTCATTTGATAATTAGTTAAACTAGTCATCGTGGGATCGACTCGTACCTACGAACTTTATTACTTTTATGATACGTACACTTGCGTAAGCATTTTTTCATAACATAAGGAAAGATGGATATAATTCCTAAAAACTAGGACAATAAAAAATAATGTGCAGCAACTTATAGTGGATTTTAAAGCAGTTTCTTAACAGATAAATATAAAAGAGATTCAGGTAATCCCCCTTCAAAAGCAAAATCAAAGTCAAACACAAATTTATTTACTTTCGAGGAAATAATGATAATTAAAAATAAACAAATATATTCCCCCTCTGAGTTCATTTTAGCAAGGGGAATGGACACAAGTCTATGCAAATGCTTCTGAAACGTCAAAATGGGCCATATCTCATTCAAATAAAGAAAGAATAAAATTAACAAAAGAATGATATAAACTGGCATGCACTTAAAAAAAAAGGTTAAATCATGGGACAAAATTACATCATATTGAATCCCAAAAACATACTAATAGATTGAAAAAGAATCCCAATCTAATCAAATGAGCTGAACTTGATCCAAACTCAGAAAAATGACACTGCAACAAACATAAAAGGATCGATTTCTGCAAAACACAAAATGCAGTTCTGTAACCTATCTCCATTAACACTGTTGATGCCTGTATCCAAATCCAAGTCTCAGTTTGGCTGTCTTTTCATCTGGTAGTTACTCAATACCATCCCCACAGCCAAACAACATATCTCCAACCTCTTGCACAACTTCACCGGTCAAATCACCAAAGACTTGTACACGAGTTATTACATCAGTTGAAACTAGCAACATAATATTCAATACAAGAACGAAAAAAAAAAGAATTTAACGTGAAATTCATCGAGTTGGCAAAAACCACTGGGATTCCAATAGACACAAAGCATTTGTCGAACTAGAATACACTATATTCTATTGAATGCTATTTTTTTTAACGTGAAAAAAAGCAATGTGTCGTTGAAATCTTTGATATAAGAGGCAAATAATTTTTAGTTTGTTACTAATGTATGATGTTATGAAATATAAATTCAGAAATCTAATTATTGTCACTGGTAAACCTATACAACTTAATTTTATCTGGTTTCTGAGTAGTGTTACATGTATGTTGGTTATGTGACATTCATTTACAAGTTGTATGTTTAATATTCTACTCTGGAGTATCGTTTATTTATTATTCATAATTTGGGTTGAAAATGACTCAAAACAAAAGTGGGTTTACCACATATACGAATTTAGGCTGATTTGAATAGATAAGGTAGATAAATAAGTTGTTATACAGCTGTTTTTGTTAAATTTAACTATAAAAAAATTGAAAGACTATTTAAAAATAAACTGAAACTATAAGAAATTTAATGAAAACTAAAACTGTGGGGATTAAATTGAAACAATCAATAAAGTATAAGACTAAAGATATATTTTTCCCTAAATAAATTATATCTAACTACGTATAAAAAAAGGAAATAGTTTTGAATTCTTTTAATCAATTATTTTATCTAGAATTTTGACAACCGTTCTTCTGAAATCAATTTAACGCTTCAAATTCTTTATTTTTTCAAATCCTCTTAGAATCATTTTTAACTGTCTCCTAAAAATCAATCATACTTTCTAGAGTTATGAATTTCAAACCTCTTATGATGTGACAGCCCGAAACCGGAACCCGATCGAGGTCCGGGATCGGAGCCGTCACTCCGGGACAGTTAACAGAAAACGGTAACTATTTTTTTTTTTTTAAACAGGACAGTCAAAAGAGACAGTGAACTGAATATTTACAAACTTTAAAACTTCGCAGAGAGAGAGAGTTCTCTGGTGTCGAAATCAAACAGGGGAAAAACAGAACCCACCGAACTACAGGGTAAGTGACCGGAAGATGAAGTTGTGAACAGTAACCGGAAGATGAAGTTGTGAACAGTGACCGGAAGATGAAGTTGTGAACAGTAACCGGAAGATGAAGTTGTGAACAGTGACCGGAAGATGAAGTTGTGAACAGTAACCGGAAGATGCAAAGTGTGAACAGTAACCGGAAGATGAAGTTGTGAACAGTGACCGGAAGATGAAGTTGTGAACAGTGACCGGAAGATGAAGTTGTGAACAGTAACCGGAAGATGAAGTTGTGAACAGTAACCGGAAGATGAAGTTGTGAACAGTAACCGGAAGATGCAAAGTGTGAACAGTGACCGGAAGATGAAGTTGTGAACAGTAACCGGAAGATGCAAAGTGTGAACAGTAACCGGAAGATGCAAAGTGTGAACAGTAACCGGAAGATGCAAAGTGTGAACAGTAACCGGAAGATGAAGTTGTGAACAGTAACCGGAAGATGCAAAGTGTGAACAGTGACCGGAAGATGAAGTTGTGAACAGTAACCGGAAGATGAAGTTGTGAACAGTAACCGGAAGATGCAAAGTGTGAACAGTAACCGGAAGATGAAGTTGTGAACAGTAACCGGAAGATGCAAAGTGTGAACAGTAACCGGAAGATGAAGTTGTGAACAGTAACCGGAAGATGAAGTTGTGAACAGTGACCGGAAGATGAAGTTGTGAACAGTAACCGGAAGATGAAGTTGTGAACAGTAACCGGAAGATGCAAAGTGTGAACAGTAACCGGAAGATGCAAAGTGTGAACAGTAACCGGAAGATGAAGTTGTGAACAGTAACCGGAAGATGCAAAGTGTGAACAGTGACCGGAAGATGAAGTTGTGAACAGTGACCGGAAGATGAAGTTGTGAACAGTAACCGGAAGATGAAGTTGTGAACAGTAACCGGAAGATGAAGTTGTGAACAGTAACCGGAAGATGAAGTTGTGAACAGTGACCGGAAGATGAAGTTGTGAACAGTAACCGGAAGATGAAGTTGTGAACAGTAACCGGAAGATGAAGTTGTGAACAGTGACCGGAAGATGAAGTTGTGAACAGTAACCGGAAGATGCAAAGTGTGAACAGTGACCGGAAGATGAAGTTGTGAACAGTAACCGGAAGATGAAGTTGTGAACAGTGACCGGAAGATGAAGTTGTGAACAGTGACCGGAAGATGAAGTTGTGAACAGTAACCGGAAGATGCAAAGTGTGAACAGTAACCGGAAGATGCAAAGTGTGAACAGTAACCGGAAGATGAAGTTGTGAACAGTAACCGGAAGATGAAGTTGTGAACAGTAACCGGAAGATGCAAAGTGTGAACAGTAACCGGAAGATGAAGTTGTGAACAGTGACCGGAAGATGAAGTTGTGAACAGTAACCGGAAGATGAAGTTGTGAACAGTAACCGGAAGATGCAAAGTGTGAACAGTAACCGGAAGATGCAAAGTGTGAACAGTGACCGGAAGATGAAGTTGTGAACAGTAACCGGAAGATGCAAAGTGTGAACAGTGACCGGAAGATGAAGTTGTGAACAGTAACCGGAAGATGAAGTTGTGAACAGTAACCGGAAGATGAAGTTGTGAACAGTGACCGGAAGATGAAGTTGTGAACAGTGACCGGAAGATGAAGTTGTGAACAGTGACCGGAAGATGAAGTTGTGAACAGTGACCGGAAGATGAAGTTGTGAACAGTAACCGGAAGATGAAGTTGTGAACAGTGACCGGAAGATGAAGTTGTGAACAGTGACCGGAAGATGAAGTTGTGAACAGTGACCGGAAGATGAAGTTGTGAACAGTGACTGGAAGATGAAGTTGTGAACAGTAACCGGAAGATGAAGTTGTGAACAGTAACCGGAAGATGCAAAGTGTGAACAGTAACCGGAAGATGCAAAGTGTGAACAGTAACCGGAAGATGCAAAGTGTGAACAGTAACCGGAAGATGCAAAGTGTGAACAGTAACCGGAAGATGCAAAGTGTGAACAGTGACCGGAAGATGAAGTTGTACAACAACGGTAGATGTGATTTTAAAGCAACGGAGGGTGCAATCGAAAGACATAATTTTTAAAGGCAGAATTTTACAACTTTTCAATAGAAATACATACTAACAGAGAGCTGAAAAACAAAAGACATATGAGTTTCAAATTCTCAAAACGGCTCAAAACTGGATTTTTGAACACAAACAGAGAACATGACGGAAACTTAATAAAAATCACACAGCATGGCTGGCTCTAAAACCAGAGACCATCCATGCATAGACTAACAAAAAATATCCCAAGCAATCCCAGAATACTTTAGAATATAATTTAACTGTCAAATACAGCAGTTTTGAAAACTTAAACACCAGACCCAATACACTATATATCCAACAGAATTTCCTAC
Source organism: Begonia masoniana (assembly GCA_022432975.1). NCBI lineage: Eukaryota > Viridiplantae > Streptophyta > Magnoliopsida > Cucurbitales > Begoniaceae > Begonia > Begonia masoniana. The sequence continues at coordinate 15,038,763 of CM039516.1, forward strand.
AGAGTTTTTAAACAAAACACAGGACTATACAGAGTTGTAAAACACAACACCAAAATCCCACAAAGGGTCTACAGACACAGAATTTACTTTAAATTCTTAACCTCGGGACAAAATTTGTCTGGCTGCAGCAACCAAAACCCGAGAGCTCGTCCACCAGCCACCTATTCCTCAGTTTGAGGCACAAAGTCCTCAGTCACGGGTCCAGTACCTACAACAGGGAGTTCACCTATGAGTCTAAAACTCAGTAAGAACATATAACATGCAGAATGCAGTATGCTATGCATGAACTTTTCAAAAATACAGTTACAGAACAGAGCTTTACATTTCACTGGACAGGGTGGTATAAGTGAGGCTTATAGAGGAACTGGCGCATAAACATACATAACATAACAGGACATGACACTGGTTAGTAATTTTGCCGGGTCCCAGGGAAGGACAAGGTACAGGGTATCCTTGGCGGGGATAAATTTTTACATAAGTCCCAGAGAAGGACAAGAACAGGATGCCAGTCCTCGTCCACACTTAACCATAAATTCATTACAGGTTTTATCTTACTTAACTTTAAAACTGTGTACATAAAACGTTTACATGATTTTACAGAAAAACGGGTATGCATGGACGGTGCTTGAACCTAAAATAACAGGCAACAAGAATATCACAACAGAGAGTGAAACAAAACCAGACAACTCAGAACTTATTCTAACTTTTCTACCCAAACGAACCGACAGAACTGATACTCCTAGTACCTCCAAGTTGCAGGGCCTTAAGGGCCAACCTACGGCATGAACTTACCTGGTTGCTGTCGCGTTGATGTTCTGAATGTGTCAGAAATGCTCGGACCTGTAGCATGCATGTAGAGAATTTAAAACACGCTACAAATGCTAACTAATAAGCTGTTAGAAATCAACAGCAGCATCTTTCAAATCCTTAGAAAACAACAACGTGTTTTCATCCAAAAACAGTGAGTTTTCACAAATACCGAAACCCTAAACTTCAGTAAAAACTCACTTTTTAACTTATCCAAAATGTTAGCTTTAGTAGACGTTTACCTTTACTGTAGAGTTTGCGAGCCTTGATCGTGTTACCTCTATGCGCCTCAAACCTTGATCGAAGAAAATGGAAGAAACGGAGGAAAGGAGTTCTGTCGCTTGGAGAAGAAACTAAAAATAAAGAGAAGAAGAGAGAATACAGAGAAGAGAAGATGGGAAAAATGCAAGGTTTTCACGTAGCAGAGAGAGAAGAAGGCACAAAGGGAGAGAGAATGCTTGTCTTCTTCAACAAGTTGCCAAATGTCAATCCTCCATTGGTTTACTTCCACCAACCTTAATTGCTTCCTAAATTGCCCCTCTTTGGTTTCCAACTAAATTGTTATTTAGTTCGTTGTTTCGGTTACACCTCAGCTTGGTTTCTCCCACAAGTTCGATAAAATATTCACTATATTAATAGTGAAATAATCCCAATCGATAATTCAAGGGATAATTCCATGGCCAAAAATACCGGGTGTTACATATGAGGGCTATGACTTCGTTGTCATTTATCAAAAATTCAGAATTTAAAACTGTTGGAAAAAACCAAAATCGAAAACGAAAATTGAAAAACAAGAAAATAGTGGACACCAAGATTTACGTGGAAAACCCTAAAGGAAAAAAACCACGGGGAGAGGAGAAATTACGAAAATCAAAGGTACAATGAGTTTTCCGACTCAAGCATATATTTATACGTAGACAAAAAACCCTAGTCATTATAAGATTCACAACGTGGGCCGAACCGGCCTGGCCCAAACAGAAATTGGGTCACACCGATTATAACAAAAACCTTATTAAATCAAACCTTATGTATTAATTGTTCATTTCTACTCATTAATATTATTAAATTGATGGTAATTACATAACAATTTTAAAAAATGATAATATTAACTTGATTAATCAACCAATGTCCTCAATATTAAATTGATGATAATTACATAATAATTTTAAGAAGTGAGCTATAATGACATGTGTCATACGATTAGCTAAATTTTTGTAATATTTTTCTAAGAGTTAATATCATGTATTTTATGTAGTTTACTATAATGGCAAGCATCAGATGTGACGACCCCTGACCCGATCGGGGTCGGAGAGCCTCACTATGGACATTTTAAAATCAAGTGGGCTATTTTTTTTTAATGAACAGTGAACCTTTAAAACTTAACAGAGAGCTTACAGACAGGAAACCTTCTCTGGAACTGAAGACTGGAAGATAAGTTAAAAATAGAATTACAGAAATAAATGGCATAAGTAAAACAGGGTGACAGAATACTTTGGACGTTTTAGAAAAGAAAACAGAATGGACGACAGACATGCAGGGAAGACTTAATAAAATGGGAAACAGAAACTAAAAGTCATGCCGTGGAAGACTTACTGTGAAAAACAGAAGCCGTGGACGTTTGAAAGCAAAGACAAAATCCGTGGACAAACAGAATACGTGGACGTTTAAAATCAAAGACAGAATCTGTGGACAAACAGAAGACGTGGACGTTTAAAGTCAAAGACAAAATTCGTGGACAAACAGAATACGTGGACGTTTAAAATCAAAGACAGAATCTGTGGACAAACAGAAGCTGTGGACATTTGAAATAAAAGACAAAAACAGTAGACAACAGAAGTCCGTGGACGTTTGAAATAAAAGACAAAAACAGTAGACAACAGAAGTCCGTGGACGTTTGAAATCAAAGACAAAAACAGAAGTCTGTGGACGTTTAAAATCAAAGACAAAAACAGAAGTCTGTGGACGTTTAAAATCAAAGACGTGGACGTTTAAAATCAAAGACAGAATCTGTGGACAAACAGAAGACGTGGACGTTTAAAATCAAAGACAGAATCTGTGGACAAACAGAAGACGTGGACGTTTAAAATCAAAGACAGAATCTGTGGACAAACAGAATACGTGGACGTTTAAAATCAAAGACAGAATCTGTGGACAAACAGAATACGTGGACGTTTAAAATCAAAGACAGAATCTGTGGACAAACAGAAGACGTGGACGTTTAAAATCAAAGACAGAATCTGTGGACAAACAGAATACGTGGACGTTTAAAATCAAAGACAGAATCTGTGGACAAACAGAATACGTGGACGTTTAAAATCAAAGACAGAATCTGTGGACAAACAGAATACGTGGACGTTTAAAATCAAAGACGTGGACGTTTAAAATCAAAGACAAAAACAGAAGTCTGTGGACGTTTAAAATCAAAGACAGAATCTGTGGACAAACAGAATACGTGGACGTTTAAAATCAAAGACAGAATCTGTGGACAAACAGAAGACGTGGACGTTTAAAATCAAAGACAGAATCTGTGGACAAACAGAAGACGTGGACGTTTAAAATCAAAGACAGAATCTGTGGACAAACAGAATACGTGGACGTTTAAAATCAAAGACAGAATCTGTGGACAAACAGAATACGTGGACGTTTAAAATCAAAGACAGAATCTGTGGACAAACAGAAGACGTGGACGTTTAAAATCAGCCAAACCACGGCAACCTCTTTGTTTTAACTTATTTCTTTTGGCACAAGAAACTTCAAAATTCCCAAAACCCGAGTCAAAACAAAGTTTTAAAATATACTTGACAACATGACAGAGATTCAAGAAAACAAACTGCATGGATAGCTCTAAAACTCGAGACAATCCATGCATAACCAAAAAGGAAAAGACTCCAAGCAGTTCCAGAATATTTCAAGAACATACATTCAACTGTCAAACAGAGGTTTTAAATACATCAAAACTAAGTCTATACATCGTTTAAAAAAAAACACAAAAGTTGTACATAACTTAACATAACTTTAGAAAAATACATCCTCACAGGAATAACATTTATCTGACTGCAGCGACCAATCCCCATGAGCTCGACCCGCCAACTGATACGTGCATGGTGGCAGACGTGCATGGCATGGATTAATTTAGCAGAAGTGGATTAGATTAGTTTAGCATAAGTGGGTTAGTTTAGCCGATGCTAAGGATTATGGGTAGTTAATGATTATGGGTAGTTAATTGCTTTCGGTTGTTTTTACTTTCTGTTGTTTTAAGGTCTGTAACTCCTTCCAGAGAGGGGCAGGGAAAAATGAATATTGAATCTCTCTTTATTACTCTCTCTCTCTAACTCTATCTTTCTCTCTCTCCTCTTCTTCTTTTCACTAACTCTGTTTTTATGTTCTTCACTCCAGCTTCTTCTCCTTCTCGCTAAACCCACCAAAAATTCACCTTTATCAGTGGTATCAGAGCCGCGTTCATGGATACACGGAGCAAATCAAATGCCGAATTCCGCAACGACGTGAATGAAATCTTAGCCCGCCATGAGTCTAACTTTGATCAAGTTAACGTAGCTTTACAAGCGGTGCTGTCTGAGCTCCAAGCTCTGCGCACCTTCCGAACCAATGGCCGCTCACCCACCATCCCTGACCACCATCACCACCATCTCAAGCTGTCTTTCCCGGGTTTCAACGGCGAAGACCCTACACACTGGATCTACAAGGCCGAACAATACTTTGAATTCCAAGGCATTTCCCCAACTCAACAAGTTCAACTCTCTTCCTTCCATCTAGACGGCATTGCCTTGCAATGGTATCGTTGGTTAACAAAATTTCGTGGTCATCTAACTTGGACTGCATTCACTAAGGCTGTCATTCTACACTTTGGCCCAACCGATTACGAAGACCCAGCGGAAGCTCTATCACGCTTGCATCAAACCACCACCGTCTCCTTATACCAAGAAGCTTTTGAAAAGCTTTCCAATCAGGTGGATGGCTTACCTAAAACTTTCCTTGTTGGTTGTTTTATCGCCGGACTTCGTGATGACATTCGTTTGGATGTCAAAATTAAACAACCACGAACCTTAGCAGAAACGATCGGCGTCGCTCGATTAATTGAGGAACGGAACCAGTTGCAAAAGAAATCTGGTCCATTCGTCTCGTTAACATCTAAGGCGACCTTCACCCCCCCGTCCTGACACTACTTGGCCCTTCCCCAAACCCCCAGTCCGGAGAAAGTTACTACTCCACCGACAGCATTTCACCGACTCACCAACCAAGAAGCACACGGACGTCGAGAAAAAGGGCTTTGCTATTATTATGACAAGAAGTTTATCCCAGGTCATCGTTGCGAAAGACCACAATTATTCATGCTTGAAGATTCATCACATTCAAGCCCCAGTGATAATATGGAGGCTGACAGAGATACAGGGGACCCCGAAGCCATACCCGGAATTTCTTGACATGTCCAAAATTTCGACGTTCCTTGAAACTTATTCTGATTTCATCCTTGTGGACAAGGATTCTTAAGCGACGGAGAATGATACGTGCATGGTGGCAGACGTGCATGGCATGGATTAATTTAGCAGAAGTGGATTAGATTAGTTTAGCATAAGTGGGTTAGTTTAGCCGATGCTAAGGATTATGGGTAGTTAATGATTATGGGTAGTTAATTGCTTTCGGTTGTTTTTACTTTCTGTTGTTTTAAGGTCTGTAACTCCTTCCAGAGAGGGGCAGGGAAAAATGAATATTGAATCTCTCTTTATTACTCTCTCTCTCTAACTCTATCTTTCTCTCTCTCCTCTTCTTCTTTTCACTAACTCTGTTTTTATGTTCTTCACTCCAGCTTCTTCTCCTTCTCGCTAAACCCACCAAAAATTCACCTTTATCAGTGGTATCAGAGCCGCGTTCATGGATACACGGAGCAAATCAAATGCCGAATTCCGTAACGACGTGAATGAAATCTTAGCCCGCCATGAGTCTAACTTTGATCAAGTTAACGTAGCTTTACAAGCGGTGCTGTCTGAGCTCCAAGCTCTGCGCACCTTCCGAACCAATGGCCGCTCACCCACCATCCCTGACCACCATCACCACCATCTCAAGCTGTCTTTCCCGGGTTTCAACGGCGAAGACCCTACACACTGGATCTACAAGGCCGAACAATACTTTGAATTCCAAGGCATTTCCCCAACTCAACAAGTTCAACTCTCTTCCTTCCATCTAGACGGCATTGCCTTGCAATGGTATCGTTGGTTAACAAAATTTCGTGGTCATCTAACTTGGACTGCATTCACTAAGGCTGTCATTCTACACTTTGGCCCAACCGATTACGAAGACCCAGCGGAAGCTCTATCACGCTTGCATCAAACCACCACCGTCTCCTTATACCAAGAAGCTTTTGAAAAGCTTTCCAATCAGGTGGATGGCTTACCTAAAACTTTCCTTGTTGGTTGTTTTATCGCCGGACTTCGTGATGACATTCGTTTGGATGTCAAAATTAAACAACCACGAACCTTAGCAGAAACGATCGGCGTCGCTCGATTAATTGAGGAACGGAACCAGTTGCAAAAGAAATCTGGTCCATTCGTCTCGTTAACATCTAAGGCGACCTTCACCCCCTCCGCTGGCCTACTTGGCCCTTCCCCAAACCACCAAGTGCCGGAGAAAGTTACTACTCCACCGACAGCATTTCACCGACTCACCAACCAAGAAGCACACGGACGTCGAGAAAAAGGGCTTTGCTATTATTATGACAAGAAGTTTATCCCAGGTCATCGTTGCGAAAGACCACAATTATTCATGCTTGAAGATTCATCACATTCAAGCCCCAGTGATAATATGGAGGCTGACAGAGATACAGGGGACCCCGAAGCCATACCCGGAATTTCTTGACATGTCCAAAATTTCGACGTTCCTTGAAACTTATTCTGATTTCATCCTTGTGGACAAGGATTCTTAAGCGACGGAGAATGATACGTGCATGGTGGCAGACGTGCATGGCATGGATTAATTTAGCAGAAGTGGATTAGATTAGTTTAGCAGAAGTTGGTTAGTTTAGCCGATGCTAAGGATTATGGGTAGTTAATGATTATGGGTAGTTAATTGCTTTTGATTGTTTTTACTTTCTATTGTTTTAAGGTCTGTAACTCCATCCAGAGAGGGGCAGGGAAAAATGAATATTGAATCTCTCTTTATTACTCTCTCTCTCTCTAACTCTATCTTTCTCTCTCTCCTCTTCTTCTTTTCACGAACTCTGTTATTTTGTTCTTCACTCTAGCTTCTTCTCTTTCTCTCTAAACCCACAAAAAATTCACCCTTATCACCAACTTCATATACTCATCAGCTTGAGGTACAAAGTCCTTATCTAGAGGATCCATACCTACAACAGGGAGTTCAACTATGAGCCTAAAGCTCAGTAAGAACATGAAATGCAATGATGCATATGCTGTGCATGAACATTTTCAAATACATGAATATTACGTTACATTACATTACGTTTCACTGGACAAGAAGGTATAAGTGGGAAGAAGAGCTGGCGCAACAGGAGTACATGCCACAACAGGACATAACAGGAGTACATGACGGGATGCCAGTCCTCGTCCACACTTAACCATACATTACTTCCACATTTTAACTTTCATAACTTCAAATCTGGTGTTGAAAAACATTTACATGGTTTTTCAAAAAACGTGTATGCATGAATAGGTACGATGTTTAAACTCAACATATACAGGCGATAGAATAAAAACAACATAAAACAGAACACACAGAACACGTTTAGCTTATAGCAATCCTACGACCCAACTACCCGATCCAAAACCTAGTACCTCCATACTGTAGGGCCTTAAGGGCCAACTTATATGCATGAACTTACTTGTTGTCCGAAATGCAGCAAGCTTTGTACGCACGTCTACTGTGGTTCGCGAACCTATAACATGCAAAATCGGACATTAACCTAAACTTCAAAAAACTAACGTTTAACTTGTCCACACTCGTTAACTAGGTTAGGGGTTACATTTACTGGAGAAAACAGAAGAAAACAGGAGAAACAAAGTTTTGGAATTTGTCTCAGTCGTCTGGAAGAGAAAAAGCAGAGAGGAGAAGATGAGGAGTGATTCACGTAGGAGGAAGAGAAGAGAGGAAGAACATGAGTTGTCTTCTTCCACAAGTTTGCCAAGTGTCAAACATCCATTAGCTTCCTCCCACCAACCTTAATTGGCTTCCTATTTTACCATTCCATTGGTTTTTAACTAAATTACTATTTAGTTCGTCGATTCGGTTTTTTTCCAAAACACTCTCTTTCCACAAAACACACCACAAATTCATAAAAACATACATTGTATTAATATCTCATTAATTCCGTTTAATAATTCAATGGAATAATTACATGGCCAAAATGTCGGGTGTTACATTCCACCCATCTTAACAGAAATTTTTGTTCCCAAAATTTGCTTAAGCGAAGAGCTCTGGATATTAGGCCCTAACGTCTTGCTGTCTTTCCCAAGCGGCTTCCTCCACGTTATGATTGCGCCACAAAACTTTCACCAATGAGATCACCCTGTTACGCAGCACTTTAATTGAAGTATCCAAAATCTGTATTGGCCTTTCTTCATATGTCAGCGTCGGCATGATATCAAAGTCTACCTTTTCCACGATCTGAGTTGGATCTCGTACACACTTTCTCAGCATCGAAACATGAAAAACATTGTGAACCCCATCCATAAACGCTGGCAACTGTAGTCTGTAAGCCATGCTTCCCACTCTCTTCAAGATGGGAAATGGCCCAACAAACCTTGGACTTAGCTTCCTTTTCTTGCCAAACCTCATCACGCCCTTGAAAGGCGACACCTTCAAGAATATTTCATCGCCTTCAGCAAACTCCAAGTCTCTTCTCCTATGGTCCGCGTAACTTTTCCGTCGACTCTGAGCAATTTTTATTCGTTGTTTGATAGCAGTCACCACCTCGGACATCTGCTGTAATAACTCAGGGCCGATAAGCTTGGCTTCTCCAACTTCATCCCCACACAATGAAGATCTACACTTCTTGCCGTAAAGAGCTTTATATGGAGCCATACCGATCGTAGCCTGGTAGCTATTGTTATAAGCAAACTCCACTAACGGCAAGTATCTACTCCAAGGAGCATGGAATTACAACACGCACGACCTTAACGTATCCTCCAATATCTGAATCGTTCTCTCGGATTATCCATCCGTCTGTGGATGAAACGCCGTGCTGAAGTTTAATTTAGTGCCCAAGGAGTTTTGCAAGCTTCTCCAAAACCTGGAAGTGAATCTAGGATCCCGGTCTGAAACGATTGACACCGGAATACCATGCAGCTTGACAATCTCGCTAATGTATAGCTCTGCATACTAGTCCATAGAGAATGTCGTCTTCACAGGTAGAAAATGGGCCGACTTCATCAATCTGTCTACTATGACCCATATACTATTATGGTCCTTAGCCGTCCTTGGAAGGCCGACAACAAAATCCATCGTGATATTCTCCCATTTTCATTCGGGGATCGGGAGAGGCTGAAGCGTCCCACTTGGTCGTTGATGTTCAGCCTTGACTTGTTGACATATCATGTAAGACTCCACATATTTGGCTACTTCATTCTTTATATTCGGCCACCAGAAGTTAAGTTTCAAGTCCTGATACATCTTCGTGCTTCCAGGATGCACAGAGAAAGAAGACGAGTGGGCTTCCGATAAAATGATCCTTTCGTAGCTCTTCATCTCTCGGAACGTACCACCTATCTTTGAACTTCAGAATACCATCTCCCGAATATCTGAAATCGGAAGAGGCCATAGGTAACTTGCTTACTATATCGGCCATTTCCTTTGAATTGGTCTTCTGGGCTACTTTAATTCGGTCCAGGATGGTGGGCCGTAATGTCAAATCCGCTAGCATGGCTGATAACCCAGAAACTATCTCCATATCGAACTTTTGAATTTCTATCCTCAAAGGCATTGATACAGCCGACATAGCTGATTGCATAGTAGCCGGCATCTTGCTCAATGCATCGGCTACCACGTTAGCTTTCCCCGGGTGGTATTTAATCTCAACATTGTAATCCTTCACGAATTCTAACCACAGCCTTTGTCTCATATTCAACTCTTTCTGAATAAAGATGTACCTCAGACTTTTATGATCTGAAAAAACCTCACATGGTTGTCCATATAAATGGTGCCTCCATACCTTCAGTGCATAAACAACTGCCGCTAACTCCAGATCGTGAGTATGGTAGTTTTGCTTGTGGTTCTTCAGATGTCTGAATGCGTACGCCACCACTTTTCCTTCTTGAATCAATACGCATCCCAGGCCAATCTTTGACGCGTCGCAATACACACTGAATTTGTCGTCTTCGACCGGCAATACTAATAAAGGAGCGGTGGTTAACTTCTGTTTAAGTGTCTGAAAACTCACTTCACAAGTTTCAGACCACTTGTACTTGGTATCCTTCCTCTTTAAGCTGGTCATAGGCTTCGCTATCACAGAAAATCCCTTGATAAACTTTCTGTAATAACCAGCTAACCTGATAAAACTCCGTACCTCACTGGAATTTCTTGGTCTCGGCCATTCTTTCACAGCCAGAATCTTGGCTGGATCCACGGACACTCCTTCTGCAGATACCACATGGCTTAGGAAGTTAATCTTGCTCAATCAGAATTCACACTTCGACAGTTTGGCGTACAATCGATGCTGTTTTAGAGTTGACAACACAATAGCCAAGTGCTCTTCATGCTCCACCTCATTCCGAGAATAAACCAGGATGTCGTCAATAAAGACGATCACGAACTTGTCCAGAAAATCCTGAAATATCCTGTTCATCAGATCCATAAATGCCGTCGGGGCATTAGTCAATCCAAAAGACATCACCAAGAACTCATAGTGTCCGTATCGGGTCCTAAATGCAGTCTTTGGAATGTCATCAGCTCTGACCTTCAACTGGTAATAACCAGAGCGTAAATTAGTTTTTGAGAATACTTGAGCCCCTTGAAGCTGGTCAAATAGGTTGTCGATCCTCGGCAACGGGTATTTATTTTTGATAGTCAACTTGTTCAGTTCACAGTAATCGATACACATATGTAGGGACCCATCATTCTTCTTAACAAACAGGAGTAGAGCACCCCACGGAGAGAAGCTAGGGCGCACAAAGCCCTTGTCCACCAATTTCTTTAGTTGAGCCTTCAACTCCCTCAGCTCTATTGGCGCCATACGATACGGATTCTTCGATACCGGTTTAGCACCAGGATATACATCAATTTCAAACTCAATCTCACGATCCGGTGGCAATCCTGGCAGGTCGTCTAAGAAGACCTCTGAGAAGTTTTGAACCACCAGGATATCTTGTATTTCTGCCTCACCTTGCCTTTGAACATCTATTACGTGGGCAAGAAATCCAACACATCCTGACCTCATCAGCTATTGAGCTTTCAAGGAGGATATAACAGACATACTGTGTTTCTTTGGTATTGCCTGATAGGAGAACTCTACCTAGTTTGGGTGCTTAAAAGACACGAGCCCGGACCTGCAGTTGATGGTGGCGTGATGTCTAAACAGTCAGTCCATCCCCATAATTACCTCGTATCCTTTCATACCGATGATGATAAGATTGGCATACAATTTCTGGTCTCCAACTGACACTATATCACCCTTCACTGCCTGCTCGGAGTGCATAAACTCTCCGGATAGTAGCATGACACTGTAGGGTTGATCAGACGGCACAATACATAAGTTCTCCCTACCCACAAAGTCCATTGCCACAAACGAATGTGTGGCCCCCATGTCCAACAAAGTATAAGCAGGTGCATCACAAATCAATATTGTACTTGTGATCACCGTGTGCTGTGTGTCATCATCATCCTCTATCATTGCAAAAACCTTGGCACGGCTCGATTCGATCTCGTGTCGGGCATTGGTCAATCTCGGACGTGATGGCCCTCCTTGTCGCATCGGAAGCAACGACCAGTAAAGAGCCTGCATTCCCCCGTATGATTTCTCTAGCAACGCGGGCATACAGGAAGCTTAGGAGCTTCCATTGGTCTTTTTCCCTTGTCCTGATAAGCGGCAATCTCATTAGGTCTCTTAACACCTCTGTTCTGTTGCCATTGTGGTTGCCCAAACTGACCCCTTTGTTGTTGCTGTTAAGGGGCATCATGTAGGATTCTCTTTGATGTATCTCTATATCTCTGAGACTTCGCATCTAAGGCTTCCAACTGATGAGCCTTGGCCACTACCTTCGTATACAGGGCCTCGTCAACATCCCTCGGTTGTAATCCCCCGTAAGAGGTCCAGCTTCAGACCCTGAATAAATTGGTGTACCTTGTTTTCATCGGTGTTCACTAGATAAGGTGCGTATTGAGATAGTGACTCAAACTTCTGAACATACTCGGCCACCATTCCAAATGGTCGCAGTCAAGAGAATTCGATCATCTTTTCCTACCTCACACTGCGGTCGAAGTATTTCTCGTAGAAAATTCTTTTGAATCCTTCCCAGCTCAATACCATGGTAGATGACTGCACCATGTCCCACCAAAATCCAGCATTTTTGGTGAGATGGAACGAGACACATATCACCTTCTTGTTTTCCTCCATTTCTGTATAGTTGAACATACGTTTGATCTGCCGGATCCATTCTTCGGCGTGAGTAGGATCTGTTGATAATCCATCGAACATAGGCGGTTGGAGTCGCCGGAATCTCTCTCCACTAGTGTCACGTGGAGCATTAGCACGGTTATTGTTCCCATTATCAGCCATCATGCGCTCCATCATGCGAGATTGAACGCCGACCAGCTCAGTTAAACGGTCAAGGGCATCGCCCCTATCATTTGGCTCACCGTGGTGTCCTCTCACCATTTTACGCAATATCCTATACATGATAAGGAACTTAACTTAATAAACTAAAACGGATACAGAAACTTAAATACTTACAGTTGGTGGAGCGATCTCACGTGGCGGATTGCGCAGTCAGACAGCTTACAGGATCACTTTTAAAACCCAGTTTTGCTCTGATACCATAACTGTGACGACCCCCGACCCGATCGGGGTCGGAGAGCCTCACTCTGGACATTTTAAAATCAAGTGGACTATTTTTTTTTGATGAACAGTGAACCTTTAAAACTTAATAGAGAGCTTACAGAGAGGAAACCTTCTCTGGAACTGAAGACTGGAAGATAAGTTAAAAATCGGACTACAGAAATAAATGGCAGAAGTAAAACAGGGTGACAGAATACTTTGAACGTTTTAGAAAAGAAAGCAGAATGGACGACAGACATGCATGGGAAGACTTAATAAAATGGGAAACAGAAACTAAAAGTCATGCCGTGGAAGACTTACTGTGGACTACAAAAGCCGTGGACGTTTGAAAGGAAAGACAAAATTCGTGGACAAACAGAATACGTGGACGTTTAAAATCAAAGACAGAATCTGTGGACAAACAGAAGACGTGGACGTTTAAAATCAAAGACAAAATTCGTGGATAAACAGAATACGTGGACGTTTAAAATGAAAGACAGAATCTGTGGACAAACAGAAGCTGTAGACATTTGAAATAAAAGACAGAAACAGTAGACGACAGAAGTCCGTGGACGTTTGAAATAAAAGAAAAAAACAGTAGACAACAGAAGTCCGTGGACGTTTGAAATCAAAGACAAAAACAGAAGTCTGTGGACGTTTAAAATCAAAGGCAAAAACAGAAGCCTGTGGACATTTAAAATCAAGGCAGTGACTGTGGACGTTTGAAATAAAAGGCAGAAACAGTAGACAACAGTAGCCTGTGGACGTTTAAAATAAAAGGCAGTAACCGTGGACGTTTGAAATGAAAGGCAAAATCTGTGGACAACAGAAGCCGTGGACGTTTGAAATAAAAGGCAGAATGGACGACAGAATTGAAAGACAGAATGGACTTTGGACATTTAAAAATAACACGCAGAATGGACGACAGAATTGAAAGACAGAATGGACGACTAACACTTAGCCAAATACTTGAAACAATTACTCGTCGGGCGAGTACTGTGGACAATTGGACTTTGGACGACGTTATCACCCACAACTTTGGATGATAACTTTGGATGATTGTTTAAAAAAACAGAATGGACGACTGTTTTACAAAACAGAATCCACCGATCGATCGGCTACCACAGCTGAACCATCGGCAACCTCTCTATTTGACAACTTACTTCTTTTGGCACAAGAAACTTCAAAACTCCAAAACCCGATTCAAAACGAAGTTATAAAACATACTTGACAACATGACAGAGATTCAAGAAAACAAACTACATGGATAGCTCTAAAACTCGAGACAATCCATGCACAACCAAAAAGGAAAAGACTCCAAGCAGTTCTAGAATATTTCAAAAACATACATTCAACTGTCAAACAGAGGTTTTAAATACATCAAAACTAAGTCTATACATCGTTTAAAAAAAACACAAAAGTTGTAAAGAACTTGACATAACTTTAGAAAAATACATCCTCACATGAATAACATTTGTCTGACTGCAGCGACCAATCTCCATGAGCTCGACCCGCCAACTTCATCTACTCATCAACTTGAGGCACAAAGTCCTCATCTAGAGGATCCATACCTATAACAGGGAGTTCAACTATGAGCCTAGAGCTCAGAAAGAACATGAAATGTAGTGATGCATATGTTGTGCATGAACATTTTCATATACATGAACATTACGTTTCACTGGACAAGAAGGTATAAGTGGGAAGAAGAGCTGGCGCAACAGGAGTACATGCCACAACAGGACATAACAGGAGTACATGACGGGATGCCAGTCCTCGTCCACACTTAACCATACATTACTTCCACATTTTAACTTTCATAACTTCAAATCTGGTGCTGAAAAACATTTACATGATTTTCCAGAAAACGTGTATGCATGAATAGGTATGGTGCTTAAACTCAACATATACAGACGACAGAATAAAAACAAACATGAAACAGAACACACAGAACACGTTTAGCTTATAGCAATCCTACGACCTAACTACCCGAACCAAAACCTAGTACCTCCATGCTGTAGGGCCTTAAGGGCCAACTTATATGCATGAACTTACCTGTTGTCCGAAATACAGCAAGCTTTGTACGCACGTCTACTGTGGTTCGCGAACCTATAGCATGCAAAATCGGACATTAACCTAAACTTCAAAAAACTAACGTTTAACTTGTCCACACTCGTTGACTAGGTTAGAGGGTTACCTTTATTCGAGAAAACAGAAGAAAACAGGAGAAACAAAGTTTTGGAATTTGTCTCAGTCGTCTGGAAGAGAAAAGGCAGAGAGGAGAAGATGAGGAGTGATTCACGTAGGAGGAAGAGAAGAGAGGAAGAATATGGCTTGTCTTCTTCCACAAGTTTGCCAAGTGTCAAACATCCATTGACTTCCTCTCACCAACCTTAATTGGCTTCCTATTTTACCCTTCCATTGGTTTTTAACTAAAGTACTATTTAGTTCGTCGATTCGATTTTTCTCCAAAACACTCTTTCCACAAAACACACTGACAAATTCATAAAAACATACATTGTATTAATATCCCATTAATTCCGTTTAATAATTCAAGGGAATAATTACATGGTCAAAATGTCGGGTGTTACATCAGACAACACGCACATACATCGCACATAGATCCAACTAATTTTCTTTAAAAAATAATCTCGAACACTACTTTTCAACATTTTGGCCGAAGGCCTATGTCACGAAATCAAAGTCATTTTCTATTTATATTTTCAAGTTTATATTTCATTTTATTTAATGAATAATATACTTAAATAAACCAAATTCTATTAAATACTTATAACAATTAGTCACTCCATTTGAATAATATTATATTTTTAAAAACATTCCTATAAATATACAACAAAATAAATGAAAATATATGTTATAATAATATTAAGTTTAAAATATTATAAGGGCATATTTGTCAATGTCGGATAACTTCAAAGACAGAAAGAACGCAAATGCTAACTGCTATATTGATGGATTCTTCATCCATGGTTTGCTAAGCTCGCTCCATCGGTAATCCCTGGCTTCCTTTCCATGGCGGCAATTTTGGGCATTCCCCACCAGCTGGGCGGCCTTTCGAATTTCCCTTTCCAGCTGAACTCTCTCGCCAAATACAACAACAGTAGCACAAGATTTTGTTCTACGAGGCCTCCAGTGTCGCCTTCTTCTCTAGGAGATTGCTGCTCTGGTTTTCGCGTGTTCGTGATTTCCGATTTGCACACCGATTATGGAGAGAATATGAAATGGATAAAGAACTTATCCTCATCCAGATACAAGAATGGAGTTCTTCTCGTTGCCGGAGATGTGGCCGAGACGTACCACAATTTTACTCTTACCACGTCTCTCTTGAAGGATATTTTTGACCGTGTCTTCTTTGTGGCTGGAAATCATGATTTGTGGTGCCGTCGGGAGAGAGAAAATTACGTAAGAAACGTCAATTTCTATATTTTCCTTGATATTTCTAGGATACTCACGGATGCATGTACTCAGAAATTTAATCTCATTTCTGTATTTGTAGGGTGATTCTCTTGAGAAGATGAATAAGTTGCTTTATTGGTGTTCACAGCTTGGTGTTGAGACCAGTCCGGCGATCATAGATGGCTTGGGAATCCTCTGTTTTCATGGTATCATGAGGTGCAGGGTTTTAAGTTTACAGTTTTTAAATTTATGCCTTTAATAGTTCATCCACTTTTCTAAGTTCAATTTTAACGTCATGATCTCCTTCTGTTCAGAGCTTTGACAGAGAGGACATCACAGATATTCGTGTTCCATCATTGGAGATGGTGAATCACTTATCTTTTTCCTTGTAAGGTGTTTAAGGCATTGCTTTCAACACTTTTTCCGGCAGTTCCTAGTTTAATCATGCTTCCTATCTGTGTTCTATTTCTTTAATATTTCATTCTTCTATAATTTTGTTTAGTTTGTTTTTCTATCCATTTATTTAATTTTATCACTCCTTTGATTATGATTTGAAAACATTATGTCAATGTATTTCGTTATTTCTAGAAACAGTTAAAGAGTTACCACCACTCACTTAATTTTGCCTCTCTAAAACTTCCACTGCTCCTTATACTACTTTTGTTCCTTGAAAACTTGTTCTTGTAAGAGAAACGATGTCTAACTTTTGAGTTTTGTTTGATGTTCAAGTGTGTTTCTATTCATTTCTGTTCCATACAAATTTTGTAAAAGTATAGTAGTATATTTTCTAAAATCAAATGTTGTTTTCAAGTGCGTGTTATCTATATGTGTGTCTCTGATGGTGAAGGAATGAGTAAAAAGATATATCAATTTGTGTTTTAATTTTGCGGAGGTCATACATTTTGGGTGTTCAACGTAGAAAATTTTCCTTGAAATGTAAGTTTTATTGCACTAAATTAAATTTCAAGACCATAAATTTTCTTGTTGCTAGTTTTTTTAACAGGTGGCTAGGTGGTGCTACATTGATGATACTTGATTGCTTGTAATATTGATGTTCATTATTTGGTTCTTTCTTTAGTTCATTACATAAGTAATTGGTCAATCTCTAATCATTTTAGTGCCATCTATTTCTTAATAGGCATGTAAGGATTTATATGCCTGCAAATGGTCTGCCGAACTTTCAAACAGAGATACTTCTCTTGCGTTGTACTTTGATGCAATGAATGAAAGGAATCAGGTTGCCGTGAAGGAGATCCAAGAGAGATGTAACCAAATAGTAACATTTTCCCATTTTGTTCCCAGGTTTGTTCTTGGTTTTTTACACACAGTAAACCAAAAATTTGTCTGTAATATATATATTTTTAAATTGCATGGGCCACATTTATTGTGAAAAATATAGCATATACATATGGAAAAATGATAATTCTTGATTGACTTTGTCCCGCATAGTTATACATCATGCCGTCATTTTTTAATTGGGGCATTTCTCTTCTTGGGGAACTTTCCCCCTTTTGTAATCATTTTTTAAAACTATATTTCTTTCAAAAAAAAGTTTATATGCCATGTAGCATACCACTCAACAAGAGTTGTCTTCTCTGTTTTGTTATTTTGAATTTTCGCTCATTTATAGAGAGTTGTCTTCTCTGTTTTGTTATTTTGAATTTTCGCTCATTTATAGAGAGTTGTCTTCTCTGTTTTGTTATTTTGAATTTTCGCTCATTTATAGAGAGTTGTCTTCTCTGTTTTGTTATTTTGAATTTTCGCTCATTTATAGAGAGTTGTCTTCTCTGTTTTGTTATTTTGAATTTTCGCTCATTTATAGAGAGTTGTCTTCTCTGTTTTGTTATTTTGAATTTTCGCTCATTTATAGAGAGTTGTCTTCTCTGTTTTGTTATTTTGAATTTTCGCTCATTTATAGAGAGTTGTCTTCTCTGTTTTGTTATTTTGAATTTTCGCTCATTTATAGAGAGTTGTCTTCTCTGTTTTGTTATTTTGAATTTTCGCTCATTTATAGAGAGTTGTCTTCTCTGTTTTGTTATTTTGAATTTTCGCTCATTTATAGAGAGTTGTCTTCTCTGTTTTGAAGTATTTTAGTCTTTTACAATATAACTTAACTATTTTCTATGGAAACAAGATATTTTTAAATTTCTAATGCAAAAAATGATGATAATATGTAAGTCTTTGAAATCAGTCAATGTAAGATAGAGCACTATCTCACTAGAGACCTATCCAAGGAGTAAAGCTCTATCCCCATAGTTGTGTCATCTAAGCATTGTTGTTGGTTGTGTGATTTTTGTATAATGTTAAATTCTTTAGAATAAGGATGGACATGGTGGTCTTTACATAAGACCATTGTCTTTTCTGTTTTGTTATTTTGAATTTTCGCTCATTTATAGAGAGTTGTCTTCTCTGTTTTGTTATTTTGAATTATCGTCTCTTTTTTGTTATTTTGAATTTGTCACTAGTTTTGGTTTTTGCAGGCAAGAACTTTGTCCCGAGAAAAGAATGTTATTCTATCCTAGGTTCCCTAAAATTATTGGTTCTGATTATCTCGAGGATCGCATAAGGTCCGGTCCATTCATGCTTTTAGAGGTACTGCATCCACCTGTCACGTATTTGGTCATACACATTTCTGCTGGGACGCCGTACTTGACGGTATCAGGTTATTGTTCATCAATCTTTGTCAAAGACAATGGATTTTAAGTTTTGATAATTTAATGTTATGTGGACTTTTGCATTAACATCAAACATTAGAAGGGTGAATTTTACTGTAAAATTTTCAACCTTCTCAAATTTTGCAGCTGTATTGTGTTAGGAATATTTTAAGAGGGATAATATTTTAGTAGATTAAAGGGTATTAGAGGTATTTGTCTGAATAATTCGGTTAGGATTTTATTAGTATTTTGTTTGTTATATAAGTCGGAAGGTGGTGAGTGAAAGAGGGGGAAAAGATTGGGAAAAGTGAGAGAGAGGTTGAGGCTCTCGAATACCTCAGCAAAGGGAGAGAGTGGAGGCTCTATAATTCCTCCACATTTGTGTGGGTGTGTGGTCCGTTTTGTCTGGAAGTGCAATATATTTTTGGTTGTTTGTTCGATAAGCACAAGGTCCCTATCAATGGTCCTTATCATATTGATTGAGAATATGCATTAAGTATCTATGCACAAATGTGATACACACAAAAGTAATTTATATTTGATACAGATAACATGCATTACAGTATGGAAATGGGTTAGAGCATCTTATCTTTTACTTTTTTGTATTTGACAGTTCATTTACTTCTATGAATAAGTTTAGACAAAGGAACACATTTTCTTAGTAGGATTATTTTTTGCCCTGATTTATTTTTTGTTTATGGTGTTGTAGACGTTCAAATCTCATATTAGACATCTCTGACTAATCCAAAAAATAAAAATAAAAAAGAACATGACTGGCATGATTGAACTTTGTTTTTAATAATGTTTTCTGGTATCCATTGAATGATTTTCACTTGAAGGGTGCAATACAGGTACGTGCAAGCGCCCTTGGCTTATTAATTTATGAAAAGAGTTAATAATCATCTTTTAAAATGATTATAGAATGAAGCATTAGTTAAAGTTAGGAAATTCTGGTAGACTTGATCCTTCTTTCAATGCTTTTTCTCCATATAAAAATAAAGACAATTGACTTGAATCTTTTAATGTCTATTATGTATTGTTAGGTAGAGAAATTAAGAACGCATGATACAAATAAATGGACTCTTTGAATCTGAAAGATGACTTGGTATATTCCATCAAGCACAAACCCGATCATCCTGAAGTGACGTCGTATGATGTCATTTATCTCGATGAGCTTGCTCTCGTAACTAAATTAATTTCAATTTTACAAGAGCAATTATGTCAATTGGGATATCGACAAAATTCAAAATCAAGTTAGAAGTTACCGAAATGATTATAAATTTAGTTAAAATATTCGATTAAATGAAAAATATAGTATGCAAATGTCGTTCAAATTTAATAAATAAATTGACGCCAATATTCAAATTGCTATAAATGTAACTCCGCCTCTTCGGAGCAATCAAACCTCGATCCGCTTCAATCCCTGGAATTTCTCTCTCGAAAACATGTTTCTCTTTTTCCCTGACGGACTGTAGCTATTCTCTTACTCTACGTCGATTTGGTTGCCTTCGTTCCATTTTGACGTGATCACCTTGGGAACAATTGAGGAAAATGAAATATTTTGCTGAGATTTCTCTAACATTGTATCGCCCACAGTACTACCTCATATTAATTGTTCCAGGAAAATTGATTAACATCCTTCATTTTCTCTTGTTGATGTATGAGCGTTTTTACCTCCTTGTTTCAGCAATGCTTATTTCTGTGACTTTTTAATAGTTGCCATCATTCACTTACACAAGGCATTATTAGGTCCATGATATTTCTTTTTTCTTTTTATATAATAGACTTCCATTTAGTTTGTTTAGTAAGTAATAAAAATTTAAGTCCATAAAAATATCTGCATCAAACCAAGCTTAGTTTTTGGGAAGATGGGTTAGGTATCTTTTATGATGTATGTTTTTAAATTTCAATTCAACTTTGACGGGATATGTTTTTCTTATGAGAAAACCACTCAAGGAAGGACCACTTGTATGAAAGACATTGATTCCATCATTTGTGATGTTGAACTGTGGGAGATCTTCTGGGATATTCTCCTTTACTTAGCCTAGTCTCAAGGAAAATACTGTTTCCTGCAGACTCAAAGAGGCACCTTTATTGCAGAAAAGCAGGAGGATCTCTCTCCCAGCATTAATGGTTTTATCCTTGTGTCCACTTAACTGTCTTGTTTGTTGTAGTATATAATTCTTCTATATTTATTGTTTTTTTTAATAGGGATATGTTTGGATTCTTGAAGCGAGGCCTCAAGAAGAAATGGAGAAAACATCTAGAGAGCAAAAGAAGAAAAAAGAACTAGTAGTGGTATCACCTGTGAGAAAATATGCTAAAGTGAACGATCGATCCTTAATCATTGTAGAATCAGATGGTTCAAAGAACATTGTTCATTTGAAAGATTGGTCTGTACATGCCGTTTCAGCAACAAGCTTACCATCCAAAAAATGATACGATCTCAAGATCGTTTCTCTCTCTTACAATTATAATCATTTTTAAATTAGCTGTGTAAAAACCATGAATATCAAGGCTTACAAGTGGAGAGAAAGTATAAGAAAAATTAAATAAACATAATGCTAAAAGCTTAGCATGTTAAGTTAGAAAGTTTTGTAGTTGCTGCATCACCATGGCTTTTGCTCTACAAACAAGTTCCTACCTCAAGGTTTCACTAGTAACATTTTGTCTCCAAATGGTGCCATCCCCTTGCATGTGCAGCCTCGACATTCGGTCGCAAGTATTATAATATCAACATTTTGTCTTCAAAATTTTTTCGAAAAAGACTTCAAAAGTTGGTTTGGAAAGCAAGGTAAATTCTTCGTTGTCATGGCCTGAAGAGATAAAGCCTAATGAGAAGTTTCATGCATTCCAAGATTCTGTTAGTCAAAGCAGCCTAATAAAGGTTCCTCCAACAACAAAAAAAAATAAAGGTTTTGTAGATGGGAATGCTATCTCGCCAGCACTATCAAACTTGACTCATTCAGGAAGCGAAAGTCGCATGTCTGTGGTCTCCGAGGCAGATTGTGATGACAAAGTTGGGTGTGATGAGGGGACTCTCTGTTGGAATTTGTTGATTTCTCGGTTCTTTTTTTATGCCAAAAACAGTGAATAGATTCTTATATCAAATAAACTTGTACAAATAGTAGCTAATTGGTGTCCATCCGTCAATTTATGGTGTTTGTTCACTAGTACCACCACTCTGCTTCTTGTTTATACTCTCTTAGAATTGTTCATCGGAACTTTGATTTTCAGGACGTCATTTTATTGCTTGTTTTGTGAGAATGAAGTGTAGCAACTCGACAAAATAGGTAAAACTCCCCTGACAGAACCTAGAACTTCACAAATCTGGAAACCTGTAGACTTGGTTTCCTCACTCTCTGCAAAATTTGTAAACTTCTAAAAATAAACATGAAAACATTCCCCCGACTATTTTCTTAAAGTGTAATACTACTAATGGTCCCCACAAATCCTACTCCTGCGTAAACATTCCCCACTAAAGTTTGCCAATATAACTGATTTTGCCACCTGAGCAACAACAAAGCCCAAACCGCTCTTGTTAGCTAATTGGACTGTTGTTGCTTCTTGCTACAAGATTTCCAAAACAGCCTTGTGCTCTCCTTGTCATTCATAGCAATACTTCCCCCCTCAAACACAGTCTTGCTGTCTAGGTTGTAAGAAGGGAATCTGATTTTATTTTGATTACAGCTATTCCCAAGTTGCCTTCTCAGCAGGTTTGTCACACATTTAACTAGACACTCCACAACTCCTTGGATCCTGCTCTTGTTGAGTACTTGATCAAGGAAGAGGCATCCTTCTTCTTCGTATTGCCCTAACACAACCGGTGAGGTAGACAGCAAGTGTTCACCCATGACTTTCTTGAGTTTGAAAACATGAAATACCTAGTGGACTTTGTGTTCCTCCTGCAGCGACAATTTGTAGGCCAACTCCCAAAGTCGTGAAACCACCTTAAAATGTTGGTGCCAATTTGTTGTTAAGCACTGTGTTTTGGCAGTACGGTTTAAGTTTCAACCATGCCAAAACCTTCACTTGAAATTGGCTATCCATCCTATGACAAGCTGCCTTATGCTTGGTCAAGATTTAATCCTAGAGTATTGAATTATTCATTTGTCTCTCTTTCTCTTTAAGGAGCCCTTAGAAATGGTTGGTCTTTGTCAGTTATTAATTAATGTATAATTATGTTTTATGAATAAAAATATTATGTAATTGCAGATTTTTAGCAAATTTTGTAATTCCTAAATGTTCTATATAATGAAAGGAACTCTTACAAGGAGAGCAACCAATTCAATCCATTTTGACATGGTATCAGATCCATTGTTTTAAATTTTTGGAGTCAATCTTGGTTGAACAAAATTATTCTATCATTAAATTTTATTTGTGGGAGTTTTTTTTTTTTGGGTATGTTCCAAACTGAAATTTTGGATATATTTTGGAGAAGAATTTCTGGTTGTTGGTATTGACGTTGTCTTTCCAAAAAGCCAAAATTGTTGTCGAACTTCCAGCCACATTATTGCAGAATTTCAGGCTCAGATTTCTGCAGAACCTCCATCAATGATTCCTCATGCTGTTTGACGAGATTCTTTCTGTGGTAAGACAACGATTCTGGACGGTGATACTTTGAATTTCTGGGTGTTTCTGGAAAACAATTACCTTCCGATCTTTGCTTAGTTTCTCATCTGCGTGCGGCTTCTTCTATATTGTGGAGCTTTCTCTATAACGACCGATTTTTTTTCATGATATAAGAAATGTTTTTTCTCTTACATCTCTTCGTACTAATTTGAATCTTATTGATATTCCTACATGTTATTCAAAGACTATAAAACATGATTGTTGGCACAAGGCAATGACAGAAGAAATTTAGACACTTGAAGATAATCAAACTTGGGATGTTGTTAAATGTCCTACTCATGTCAAACGTATTGGTTGTAAATAGGTTTACTCGATCAAATTTCATTATGATGATTTTCCAGATTGATATAAATCACGAAAAGTTGTTCTTGGCAACAAACAAGAGTTTGAGGTAAACTATGAGGAGACCTTTGCTATGGTTGCTAAAACGACAATGGTAAGTGTTGAAAAACCGAACTGAAAATGAAAAAGAAAAATGATAAAAAAGTGGACACCAAAATTTACGTGGAAACCCTAGAAGGGAAACAACCACGGAAATCCTAGGAGGGAAAAAAACCACGGGCAGAGGAGAAATCACTATGTAAAATCAAGGTACAATGAGTTTTGCCACACTAGCATATATTTATACGGAAACATAAAACCCTAGTCATATTGAGATTCACAACGTGGGACGAACCGGCCTGGCCTAGACAGAAATCGGGTCACACCGAAACTAACGATCTCCACCTTGACACGAGTTCTACTGCATAAAAATATATTTCAAAACTCCAGCAAAGTTCCTCCACCATAAAAGCCCCTCAGGGCAAAATCAACAACTAATACCAACCAAGCTCAAACAAAGTTTGAACTTAAATATGGGCAAAATCTTGGTCATCATATCAGCGGGGTTATCATGAGTACTAATCTTACTCACTGCGAAATCACCACGAGCAATCACATCACGAACAAAATGATAACGAATATCAATGTGTTTCGTCTTCTCATGAAACATCTGATCTTTGGTGAGAAAAATAACACTCTGACTGTCGCAAAATACTGTGAAAATCTGCAAATCTTTATTGAGCTCACTGAACAAACCTTTCAACCATATGGCTTCCTTGCATGCTTCTGTAATAGCCATATATTCTGCCTCTGTAGTGGACAATGCAACGGTATCTTGTAAAGTAGCTCTCCAACTGATAGCACAACCTCCAACTGTAAAAACATATCCTTTGAGAGATCTCCTCTTATCAAGATCTCCTGCATAGTCAGAATCAATGCATCCAATTACCGGATCTCTATTTCTTCCAAATTGAAGACAAACATCACTAGTCCCCTGCAGATACCTAAGAATCCACTGAACAGCTTTCCAATGTTCCTTTCCTGGATTTGCCATGTATCTACTTACTACACTGGCTGCATAAGATAAATCTGAACACGTGCAAACTATAGCATACATAAGAGATCCCACTGCACTAGAATATGGAACTCGTGACATATAATTAACTTCTTCATCTTGTTCCACCATTCATTCATTCGTTCAAAACTCTCGTCCAAATTTTATTTTCAGTCTAGATTACTCTATTTATTGTCGACGTTACTCGTTCCTCTCTCTCCTCCTCTCTCTGTCTAATCATTTGCCTTTTCAGCCAAATGATACTCTCTCTTTTTAAACTCCCTCCTGCTCTTCGCCTTTTCTGAGCCGCTCTCACTTCTTCCCTTCTTCTATCTAGATAGTCTTCTGACTCCCCGTCTCTTCGTTCCCTCCCTCTGCCCCTCCTCTCTCTTCTGACTATTACCCACTTCCCAAAATAATAAGAGAGACACAAAGGTGGAGGGAGGAGCAATAATTATAGTTCTGGGATATGGGTCATGCGTCAGGGTGATTTTCAGAAAGGTTGAGGGAGAGAGCAGTAATTATAGTTCTGGGAAATGGGGCATGCGTCAGCGTGATTTTATTGACTAACTCGAGAATTTGGAAAAAAGATTGACACTTCGTGTATTGTGATAATTTTTTAATTCTATATTCTAATTTTATTAATTGATAATCTGGACGCGTGCAAACTATAGCATACATAAGCGATCCCACTGCACTAGAATATGGAACTCCTGACATATAATTAACTTCTTCATCTGACTGAGGAGATAAAGTAGATGAAAGTTTGAAATGAGCTGCTAATGGAATACTAACAGGCTTAGATTTATTCATGTTAAACCTGCAGAGAACCTTCTGAATATACCCATTTTGACTTAGGTACAGTTTACCAGCTTTCCTATCTCTCTGTATTTCCATACCAAGAATTCTTTTGGCGGCTTCCAAATCTTTCATCTCAAATTCATTACTCAATTGTACTTTAACCCTTTTGATATCTTCTATATCTTTAGCTGCTATCAACATATCATCTACGTATAAGAGAAGATAAATCACTGACCCATTCGTGGCATTCTTCATGTAAACACAACTGTCATAATTGCTCATTCTAAAACCTTGATCAGACATGAATGAATCAAATCTCTTATACCACTGTCTTGGCGATTGCTTTAGACCATAGAGAGACTTTTTCAACGAACAAACATAAGTGTCATTTTCAGGAACTTTGAAGCCTTCAGGTTGCTGCATATAGATGTCCTCCTCAAGTTCTCTATGTAAAAATGCAGTTTTCACATCCAACTGCTCAAGCTCAACGTCATGCATAGCCATAACGCCTAACAAAACTCGAATCGAGCTGTGCTTAACAACTGGAGAAAACACATCAGTGAAGTCTAGACCTGGAATCTGACTGTAACCCTTAGCAACCAGACGTGCTTTGTACATGTCTTCTGCAACACCCGGTGTACCTTCCTTTCTCTTGAACACCCATTTGCAATTAATAGATTTCTTATTCTTAGGCAACTCGACTAAGTTCCACCTGCCATTCTTCTAAAGAGACTCAATCTCCTCCTGCATAGCAATTATCTATTTTTCATAATCCTTTGAACTTACTGCCTCTGAATAGGTAGATGGTTCATCACATGCATCAATGCTTTCAGCTACACTCAAAGCATAAGCAACTAAATCTGCTTCCCCATATTTCTGTGGAGGTCTAATCTCCTTCCTTCGTCTATTTTTGGCAATGCAATATTGTGGGGAAGCCAATACCGGTGGCTGTAGAGAAACAATATCATCATGTGTTTCTGAACTGTCTTGAACTGAAGATCCTGATGTCGACGTTGATCCAAGTTCAACTTCAAAATTACCACTGGATATCATATTAGTCTTTTCTGGCAATACCTTTGGAGATGGTCTATTCAACATAGCAGTATCGTCAAATACCACATCTCTACTGTATCTGACTTTACTATGTCCTGGACATTATAATTTGTATCCCTTTACCCCAGACATGTATCCAAGGAATACACACTTTAATGATCTTGATTCTAACGTACCCTGATCAACATGAGCATATACAGGGCAACCGAACACTCTCAACACTGAATAATCGGCAAGAGTACCAGACCAAACTTCTTCAGCTGTTTTATAACTTACCCTGATCAACATGAGCATTTGCCTCTCTGTCTGCTTTTCAACCATCGTTTTCCAATCCTTGAAAGTAGAAAATACATCACTCTTTTTCTTCAAGAAAAATACTCATACTTTTCTGGAGAAATCATTTACGAATGTTAACATATAATGTGCCCCTCCCTTGGAAGGCACCTGTGCTAATCCCCATAGATCTGAGTGAATATAATCTAGAATCTCCTTTGAATTGTGAGTTCCCATAGCAAATTTGACTCTTTTCTGTTTCCCAGCTAGACAATGCTCGCAAAACTGTAATTTATTGGTGCTCTGACCATTCAAAAGTTCCATTTTGCTTAATTCAGACAAACCATGATCACTCATGTGTCCCAAACGCATATGCCATAAACAGGTGAGATCTTCATCTGACATTGAAGTACTAACAGCCATATCCCCAACAACTGTAGAACCCTGCAAAACATACAGATTTCCAGACTTTCTCTGTCCTTTCATCATAACAAGAGAACCTCGACTGATCTTCAAAACTCCACCTTCACCGGTGTACTTGTACCCATTAATATCCAGAGTACTCAACGAGATCAGATTCCTCTGCAGTTCGGGAATGTGTCGCACATCACCAAGTGTCCTGACTACTCCATCATACATTTTGATTCTCACTGTACCAATTCCTGCAATCTTACATGATGCATTATTTCTCATTAATACAGCTCCTTTTGTCACAGTTTCATAAGTTGAAAACCATTCTCGATTGAGACACATATGAAATGTGCAGGCCGAATCCAGAATCCATTCCTCAGATGACCTTGAGTTTTTCTTAGAAACTATCAATAGATTACCTTGATCACTTTCATCACTTTTATCTTCAGCAACAACTGCTTCACCAGAGTTCCCTGACTGTTTTTCATTTTGTTTACTTTGTTCTTTTCTCTTGTTTTGCAACTGATAACACTCTGATTTTATATGCCCCTTTTTCTGACAGTAAAAACAAACTTTGTTTCTATTCCTTGACTTTGAACTGCCTCTTGAATTCTTTTTGCCATGACTATTTTTCTCCGACTTCTCTGTAGCTCTACCCCGAGTAACCAGTCCCTCGCCTTGAGTTCCAGATCCAACTACAAGGTGTTTCATCCTTTCCTTTGAAAGCAAAGCATCACAGACTTCCTTCAGGGTTAGCGTGTCACGACTATATAACATCGTGTCCTGAAAAATATTGTACAAAACAAGCAACGATCACAACAAAATCAAGGCTAAATTCTCATCATCATATTTGCACTCCAAAGTTTCCAAATCCGAAACTATCTCTTTGAATGCACACAAGTGTTCTTCGATAGAAGATCCTTCTCTCATATGATGAAAATATAATCGTTGCTTCAAATGCAGCTTACTTGTCAGAGTTTTATGTTGGCACAAATCTTCCAATTTTTACCATACTTCAGCAGCAGATTTCGCCTTCAACACATCCTCCACAATTGAATTTGACAAGTGTAGACGAATCAGTGATAATGCTTTTCTGTCTCTAGTGAGTTTCTCTGCTTCTGACCAAGACTCAGGCATATTATCAAAACCAAGTAACGTGTCATCCAATTCCATTTGAGCGAGTAGGTCTCGCATCTTTACCTGCCATATTAAAAATCTTGTATTCCTATCCAGGAAAAGAATATCGTATTTTAATGATGTTATCCCTCAGAAATTCAGAATATTTTTCCAATAATATCTTCACCAGATAATTACTCCAAAAATAACAGCAAATAATATTTCAACCTCCAGAAACTTCTTCAGAACCCCAATATTTCAAAAAATTTCAGAATACGAAGAACCCCAATTTTCAAAAGTTTCAGAATATTCAGTCCAAAACTAACACCAGATTTCCATCCAAACAAATTAATATGCAAAATTTGTAACCTATGAAAAATAAAATGCCAAAAATACCAAAAACAGAACAAGTTGTTGCTGGCTGACTGGTCGGCGGTGGGTTCTTGGACGGCAAGGCAGCGACGGCGCTGTGCGGTGGGTTCTGATCGGCGGTCGGAGAAGATCGGCGGCGAGGATAGTTTTCCCTCGTGGCAGCTGGGCTCTGTTCGGCGCTCGGCTGTTCGTGTGGTCAGTTTGCAGAACGGCGGCGAGCAGCTCCAGTTCTCCTCCTCGACGACGGCGGCGCAACGTGCGAGCAATCCGAGTTCTCGGCGGACTCTGCTCAGTTCGCGTGGGTGCTGCGGCTCGAGCAGAACAGAGAAACTGTTCTTCTCTGTCGAAGGAACAACAGAACCGAAGTGTTCTGTTTCTTTACACACACAGAGCAAAAACAGAAAAGAAATTAACTTTTCTTTTCTATTTTCTATTTTATTTTTCCTCTAAATTTCAATTTCAATTACCGAAATTGCAAATTTGAAAAACGTTCAATACTTTCGAAAAATCAAATCCTGATTTCTGAAAACCTTCAACCTGAAGCTCTGATATCAATTGTTCAAAAACCAAACTGAAAACGAAAAAGAAAAACGAGAAAAAAGTGGACAATAAGATTTACGTGGAAACCCTAGAAGTGAAAAAACCACGGAAACCCTAGAAGGGAAAAAAACCACGAGCAGAGGAGAAATCACTATGTAAAATCAAGGTATAATGAGTTTTACCACACTAGCATATATTTATATAGAAACATAAACCCTAATCATATTGTGATTCACAACGTGGGCTGAACCGGTCTGGCCCAGTCAGAAATCGGGTCACACCGAAACTAACAGTAAGAGTGATTCTTTCTATTGTTGCTTCACGCGATTGGCCACTTCATCTGGATTTCTTCTTGGTGAACTCAAAGAGAAAATTTACATGGTTCCGATGCCGAACTTGTCCTCTTCTTCTTCATATGTATGAAAGTTTAAGTAATTGTTATATGGGTTGAAACAAGCTTCTTACACATGGTTTGACAAATTTTGGACAACCTTGCTTAATTTCTCCTTTCAACAAAGCTAATAGGATTCATCTTTGTTTCATTGCAAAACATTCACAAAGATTGTTTTCCTTCTTGTTTTTGTTGATGATATTGTTATTATTGGGTCAAACCCTATGTTAATAGCTAGTGTGCAACGTTTTCAAGCCTCCTTTCGTTCGAAGGATCTTGGTCATCTTACTTACTTTTTTGGATTTGGAAGTTCATATTAATTATTCTTGTACTTTCTTGAATTATCACAAGTACACATAAGATTTGCTTCATCTTATTGATCTTCAATATTCTTCTTCAATGAATACTCCATTGGAAGTCAACACGAAATATCATTCTAAGGAGGGTAATCTACTTTCCGGTCTTACTTTTTATAGATAGTTGGTGGGTAGCTTAAACTACTTGACTATTATTCGGCCTGACATTTCACTTTCAATTTAGTAAGTCAGTCAATTTCTGAAAGCTTCTTGCAATTTACATATATCTATTCTTCAGTGAATTATATGTTATCTTCATGGTCAGGATGTTCTCATACTTATAACTTAATTTCTTGTAAGAGTAAAAAACAAGTTCTGAGTCTCTAAGTAGATATCCTCCCAAGCTCCCTACGGAATAGGCAATAGTTGCAGAACCCACGCGGGGCTTGAAGATTCGACATTAGTACGCTTACAAATCGTACAACCAACTATCATCTGTTTTACATATTTTGCCAAGCTCTTGCAAAACACGTTTGCTCTAATACACTTGATAGTTCGCCAAATATCCGAGTGTTAGCTTGAGGGAGAAGAGTGTAACTCATTTGGGAATTTCTGTAGTAAATCTGAATTTGGTGGAATAATTATCTTACCCTTGAAGGGCAAAGCCCAATTTTGCAAAGTGAACCTAGAATCTTGATGGGTGCGCATCAGATTGTCATCCTTGATCTTACTTAGCTTCTCATCTCTCATAATTTCCTTCTCCAAGACGGTCATGTCTAGAAATTGTTGGCAAGAATAATTCCTTGCCTAACCACCCCTCTCGCCGAGAGAGAGAGAGAGAGAGAGAGAGAGAGAGAGAGAGAGAGAGAGAGAGAGAGAGAGAGAGAGAGAGAGAGAGAGAGAGAGAGAGAGAGAGAGAGAATCTGCCTCCTTTTGTCCTCTTCCAAGTTTTAGGCTATGTCAAATTAGTAGCCGATCAACTTAACTAACCATATATGCTGCTCTGGTATAGTCAAATGTTATTATACTAAAAACTTAAATGAGCGTGGATCTATAAATGTTGCACACTTCCTGCCAATTAAATAAGATCGCAATTTTTAATCGCCGAGGACAAGAGACACATCTCCCTCTCATAAACTGAGAACATTATAATGTAGTACATTGACACACAACTGAAACTGTGTAATATTTATTCATATATTGATTTGAGTGATAGATGAATATTTTTTTTTTGCTTCATAGTCTTCTTTTCTGCATTCACATTTTGATTAGCTCTACTTTTTTTACATTGACTATCATTTTGAGTACATTTACGTTAAGTCATCAAATTAATTTAAGGAACTACTAAAAAATCTTTAAAAGTCAACTCAAATTTGAACAAGAAAGTAAATTTTTGTGCAAGTTGCGTTTATCATTTTTTATTCTTTTCTCTCCATTTATTAGATGTAATGAACAAAATTTGAGAACCATTTTAATTTTTTTCTAGCTCAAGCACATCAACAATATGATTGATTGTGTAGTCTATTGTGACAACAATTTTAGAATTGTGTGCATACTTAATGCTTCTTGTATTCTAAAGATACTTGAATATTTCAAAGGTTTCCATACTTGTATTATTGTCATTGGACTCATGTCTTCAAGCTTTGGTTGAATGACGTTAGTTAGTGTAATTCAAATGAGGTATATTATGCTTCAAGATAAAATTTAGATAATTTCTACTTTTAAAAAAATACAATTAATTGATTTTAAATGTTACACACTTAGATAAGTCATACTGTATAAATTTACATGTAAGTGTATTCTGATAAAAAAACAATGTTAATATACTTTTGTGATACTTCATCCGATGTTTAGCCTTCCCAAATGTTTGCTTGAGTTTTCCGTCATCATTTTTCCATCAATAATTCTTCAATCCCAATCCTCAAAATTTTCTGACTTTATTTTAATTCTTAAATATAGGCACTACATTTCCATGAGTTTCAAAACTTGTCCAAATTATTTATTTGTTGAAGTTGGGGTATTCTTAATTTTGGTGGAATAAAATCCGACCTGGATTATGTTTCTAACTTTTCTATTTTGTAATTTTTATATTAGATTAAAATAAGCATAACTAATAACATATACTCAAATGATCTAACTTAAGTCCATACTATATTGCTGCAAGTCATAACCATTAATGCTTATTATAATCAAATAACTAAATTAATTGTGAGAATTTTATACATCATATAATTTGCGATGATGGAAGCAGCACCAAACAATTTCATCCACCAAATGTCACGGAAGGTTAAATGTAAGCTGAAAAAGTCATCCTTATGAGGTAATAACTTGATTGAAATGGAAGGAAATTACGATTGATGTCAAGAGTTGCCAATTATAGAGTGTAATTGACTGCATCACAGATATTCAGAATAGTTTGTCGCTAAATTGAATTTTCGAAGGACAAAAAAAACTGCCATAATTAGTTTAGACAAACATATATGTTTTTCCTTTTCTTAAGGTTTGTCAAACCATACTAGATTTTGTTGTAAAAAAAAAAAGAAAATGAAAACTTTGTTTTCTGGTTAGCTGCAGCTGATTTTGTCAATTTTGCAGGCAGCAATCCGGGACACTCTAGTTCTCCCCAACTGTGAAAGTCTATTGATTCCATGGATGATAGCAGAGAAGGATGACTGGGTCCCACAAAAAGTAGCCCCATTGATATGGCGCAAACAAGAGCAAACCGATCCAAACATCGTGTCTGAAACGCAGAGCCTCGACCATGATGCAATAAAAGGCAAGACTGAAGCTGCCGAGACAGTATCCATCGACCAATCAGAGAGCAAGCATCAAAAGCCAAAGAGCATGCAACCTTCTCAACAAACTATCTCCGAATGTTCAAATGCATCAAAACTTTCGGCCGAAGATCGTATTAACACGGCATCTAGTGACAGATTTGATGAAATAAGAGTCCCTCTATTAGGAAATGTTGCCCCTCTGGCGTCTTTTGAACCAGAAAGGGACGACACCCCTGCTCAATCGCCCACAAGGTCTAGGTCTATGACTTCACATGGACAAGGCGATAATAGCCCCGAAGAAGACGATGCAAAGACGAAGAGAATAGGAAGAAGAGAAAGAATCCTTGATTTGCGTAAGAAAGTGGGAGAAAAACTTGAGGGAAAGAGGCGACATTTTGAAGAAAAGGGCAGGAACATTGTCGATAAGATGCGAGGACCGTGAAACGACTTGTAGTAGTGTTTCTAGAGGAACAGAAGCTTTGCAGATTATCAACTTGTAATCCATCTGAAGTTTTACGCCCTGGTATGTCAACACAAAAAAAAAAAAAAAAAACAAGAAGAAGAAGAAAGAAGAGTGATAGGTTGATTTCCTTTAGACCAGATTAATGTTGACGTAAGATATTGAGGAAAAAAGTGTATAGTTGCATCAGGTAGAGAGCATTCTTAGCCTTGTTCTTGATATTTGATTGATTATTTGATCAATACTTGATACATAGATTTGAACACTTTCCACATTCATTTACACTTTCCATATTAATATTGAAGTTTAATGCATCAGGATCTTTCTTCTAATACGACAACTCTTTTTTTTTAGACTGTCAAATTTTTTTAATAACTTTGACAGTTTCATAATATTTATTCTGAGATACACGCAGAATCCAACATGAATCCAACATGCACTCTAATTAAGCCATAATTTCATTTGATCAAAGCAAGCATCAGTAAAATGGACTCCGAAGTTACATGAAGGGCATTCTAGCACCCTTGAATAACAATGCTTACCACACCCAGGGCACAGTGGAGGAGGTTTCCTAGTCGGCTACTCAACATAAGTGAGGATATGGTCATGAATATCGAATTTGAGAATGGTTCATATTTAATATACGGAAAATCCCCAAGAGCACAATCAATATGAGCAAAAAAGTCACATTGAATACAACAGTAGAACCAATCTTCTGGATTTCTCTCATTTTCACAAATGTCACAATAGTATTCGTTATATTCATTTTCCTTCTCGAAGGCAAGACTGAGAAGATGATCATCGTATCTATGTTTAACCCTATGTGGAAGTCGTGCGCAACAATACCCAACACATACTCACATTCTGAGCATACCAATATAAAGTGACTATTACGACCACAACCTTGGCATTTCTCAAAATTTCTTATTCGAGGGTCGGGAAAGAATCGCTGGTGTTCATGACATGGATGTTCTAGCCCTTCCATCAATTTGCCACAATGAAAGTCAATCGTGAAGTGACAATCTTGCAATTGACAGCTATACATGAAATCACTGGAAATCTTGAAACATTCACAACACCTATGGAAATCTTCATTTTGATTGAGGTGA
This sequence comes from Begonia masoniana, assembly GCA_022432975.1. Taxonomy (NCBI): domain Eukaryota; kingdom Viridiplantae; phylum Streptophyta; class Magnoliopsida; order Cucurbitales; family Begoniaceae; genus Begonia; species Begonia masoniana. The sequence continues at coordinate 15,073,242 of CM039516.1, forward strand.
AGAAGATGATGATGAAATGAAAACTTTTTGGTCTTCGGCATCTCAGCACACCATTTGTGGAGATAAAAACCACAGTCCTTGCAACTATAAAATGGAGAGGATATCACTGTGACACAACCCTCACAATATATATGATCCTCTCGATCTTGCTCATTCAAAGTCAACTCATGCTGGTGGGTCAAGTGTTGAATTTTACCACCTTTGCTGGCATCTCCTAAGTTTGCTAAGGAATTGTGAGATCCCTCCAACAATGATTTGAAAAATGATATATTTGAGTCGTCTTGGGTTTTCTCCTCTAATACAACAACTCCTGTCTCTTTCGCGCACCTCAAGTGCGCAGCATAATTGCACTTGTAACAATAGTAAGCTGCATAATCAACATTTACCTCTTTGTAACAAAGTTGGCATATCAGCTTGTCACACTTGTGGACAAAAGACAGAAAGTAGGTGAGTTTAAGGAGATGATTGTGTCCGTCTACTCTAAAAAATCTTGACAACTCCGCACATTTTTTGTGTACCATTAGATGACAGCCAATGCATTGCCATTGGGAGAAATAAACTGTTAGATTTTTGGCTGTTTCCAATGAATGCTCTGTTGTTTCAATTGAATGCTCTAAATGGAAAGTCAAATATCTTTTAATGAATCACGTGATATGTCCCTGTGTGTTAGAATTCTATTGGTCGTTGTATTTTTAATAGATTAACTTGATGGAAGTTAATCTTCATGCATAATAAAAGAGGTTTTTGGTCCTCTCTCTCTCTGCCGAATAAAAAAAAAGTGATAGTCTTTTCATCAGACTTTCATTGATAGAAAGAAAAGTAAGGGAAAGAGAGAGAAAACTCCATTAAGAAATCAAAGACATGGATTCAGGTAAAGAAATCGTTCTCTGTTAAACTGAAGTATGTGTAAATCATGTTAACATATTTCTTTTTCTTTCACCGTTAAGTTTCTTACATCACTAACAGAGAAGACAATAATATGTTTTTGTGAGTTCTTCCTTACTATTAGAGTTGGAGTTGTGAAAAATTAATTAGTTCAAGATTCTGTAATTGCTCTATTAAGAATATAAGAGAAAATTAAGTTTGCTTACATGTGGTATCAGAGCGTGAGTTTTCGAACAATTGATTTTCCATTATAAATACTCGTATGTTTATTCGCTGCATGATGATTGTTTTCTGTCAAAATAAAGATGTGTAGCTTGTGAATAAGAAATATTTCATATTTACTGTTCATGACTGATTTCAGTATTCACGCCGGAGTTACTGTTCACAGGCGATTACTGTTCACCGGAAAATTACTGTTCACTTCGGCGTTACTGTTCATGGCCGATTTTACTGTTCATTCCGGCCGATTAATGTTCATTAAAAAAAAAATTATTGTTTATGTTTGAAAAGATAAAATAATTCTTGATGTGTAGATTATTTTATTTAATTATAAATATGACAATTATGTTTTGTCATTGTTAAATGTTTATATGAATGTTATTATTTAATTTGATATCTAAATTATGATGATTTGTTAGTCACCAAAGTGGCCGAATCAGAATGTTTTCTCAGATATAAAATTAAATAAATTCAATTACTCATGTTTTATGTGATGCTCGATAATGAAATGACATGATGAGACTTATATTTGTGACATGAGTATAATGATTTTCATGATTATAAAATAGTTTGAATCGCCCAAAGGTTGATTGGTTATTTTATAATGATGAATATAATTGTGGTAAATTAATATGCTTTGATTAGGTGTGTTTAGTATATCCAAAGATTACGAACATGTCTATTTCGAGTACGTTGATTACCAATTATATGCAATTAAGTTGAGCATCAATTATGTTTATGATTATGTATTGTTGTGTCACCCAAATGAGAACTTCAATATATATTTATGATTGTTTGATTGCATTATGACTCAAAGCATTAATGTGTGAGCGTGTTTTATATTTTGCAGCGTCTATTCCTGTTGCTCTTCATTCGCAAGCCACATCTGTTGTTAAGTTTTCTGGTCTAAATTTCTCTGAATGGTGCGAACAAGTTCAGTTTCACCTCGGTGTTCTGGATCTTGATTTGGCACTCTTAAGTGAGAAACCAGCTGCTATCACTGCTTCTAGTAGCGCTGATCAGAGATCTTCCTATAATGCTTGGGAAAGATCAAACAGATTGAATTTGGAAAGAGGACTGAGCTGCCGATGATAGTCCTTTCTTACCCTTTCCACTTTTCTTTACTGGTTTCTTTCCAGCTCCTTCATAATTCATGAGATTGACAGCTTGAATTCCTGGTTTCTTAAGCCTTGCTTCTTCCTGAATGAGCATACTTTGCAATTCATGCACATTCCACTTAGTCCTCATAGTGTTATAGCTCATATGAAATGGGCCATATTGAGAAGGCAAGGAGTTCAGAATAAACATCACAAGGAAGTTCTCATTCACTTCCATTCCCATGGTCTTTAATCTTGCTGCCATGTTTGTCATTTCAACAACATGTTCATGCATGGTACGAGAACCATCAAACTTCATGGTGGTTAAAGTACCCATTAGTGTTCCAGCAAGTGATTTATCAGCCTGATTCTGACTGAGAACATTCTTCCACAAATTTCATAAATTCCCTTGCACTTTCAGTTTTGGAAAATGTGGACTTGATGTTGTTCGCTACAGTCATCCGCATCCAAATTCACAAGAAGGAACAACGAAAGGATAAGTGTCATTTCTGTGGAAAGCAAGGACACTATCAGAAAGATTGCCTGAAATGCAAGACATGGTTCGAAAAGAAAGGTAAGCCTACTACTTTAGTATGTTTCGAATCAAATTTAACTGAAGTTCCTTGTAATACTTGGTGGATTGATTCTGGTTGTACCACTCATGTTTCTAATACGATGCAGGGATTCCTTACGACCCAAACCATAAGCCCAAATGAAAGATATATTTATATGGGCAATCGAGTGAAAGTTCCAGTTGAAGCTATTGGAAATTACCGGTTAATGTTAGACACTGGACATCAATTAGATCTTTTTCAAACTGTTTATCTTCCATCTGTTTCTCGTAATTTAGTTTCCTTGTCGAAACTTGATACAGCTGGATATTCCTGTATGTTTGGGAATGAATGTTTTAGTTTATATAAAGATAATGTTCTTGTTGGTACTAATGTTCTGTATGATGGTTTGTATAAATTAAAGCTAAATAATTGTTTTGCTGAGACTCTTTTAATCTTGCGTCATAATGTGGGAACTAAACGTGGTTTAATGAATGAATATTCTGCTGAATTGTGGCATAAACGATTAGGTCATATATCCAAAGAAAGAATGGAAAGATTGGTAAAACAATCAATCCTTCCAAATTTGGATTTTACTGATCTAAATATTTGTGTTGATTGTATTAAAGGAAAACAAACAAGAAACACAAGTAAGAAAGTAGCCACAAGAAGCAAACAGCTCATTGAAATCGTACACACCGATATATGTGGTCCTTTTGATGTTCCATCTTTTGGTGGAGAAAGGTATTTTATCACCTTTATTGATGATTTTTCACGTTATGGTTATATTTATCTACTTAATGAAAAATCCCAATCAATAAATGCTCTCGAAGTGTTTATTACTGAGGTTGAAAGACAATTAGATAGAAAAGTGAAAATTATCAGATCTGATAGAGGTGGTGAATATTATGGAAGTTATGATGAAAATGGACAACATCCAGGTCCATTTGCTAAATTCCTAGAAAGTCGTGGTATTTGTGCGCAATACACAATACCAGGAACACCAGAACAGAATGGTGTTGCAGAAAGACGTAATCGTACGTTAATGGATATGGTTAGGAGTATGTTAAGTAATTCATCTTTACTCTTGTCATTGTGGATGCATGCTTTAAAGACTGCTGTATATTTATTAAACAGGGTTCCTAGTAAGGCAGTTTCAAATACTCCATTTGAACTGTGGACAGGAAGGAAACCCAGTTTAAGGCACGTGCATGTTTGGGGTTGCCCAGCAGAAGTAAGAATTTATAATCCATATGAAAGAAAACTGGATTCAAGAACAACCAGTGGTTTTTTTATTGGTTATCCAGAAAAATCAAAAGGGTATAGATTTTACTGTCCTAGCCATAGTACGAGAATTGTTGAAACTGGAAATGCTAGGTTCATTGAAAGTGGTGAGATCAGTGGGAGTTCGGAACCACGTAAAGTGGAAATTCAAGAAGTTAGGGTGCAAGTTCCAATAACTGCTACTCAAGTTGTTGTTCCAACAGTTGTTGATCGTATCCATGACTTACACGAACAATAAATTAATGATCAAACTCCACATAATGAGGTTGTCACGAATGAATCTATAATAGATGAACCACAAGAAATATCATTAAGACGATCTGTAAGAGAAAGAAGATTTGCTATTTCGAATGATTATGTGGTTTATCTTCAAGAGTCCGAATGTGATTTAGGACTTGATAATGATCCAGTTTCGTTTTCACAGGCCATAGAAAGTGAAAATTCTGATAAATGGTTAAATGCCATGAAAGATGAGTTGAAATCAATGGAACAAAATGAAGTTTGGGAACTCGTCGAATTGCCTGAAGGTTGTAAAAGAGTTGGGTGTAAATGGGTCTTTAAGACCAAACGCGACTCTAATGGCAATATTGAACGAAATAAAGCCAGACTTGTTGCCAAACGTTTTACTCAGACAGATGGTATTGATTACAAAGAAACATTTTCTCCTGTTTCGAAAAAAGACTCTTTCAGAATTATTATGGCAATGGTAGCTCATTATGATTTAGAGCTACATCAAATGGATGTGAAAACCGCATTTTTAAATGAGAATTTAGATGAGGAAGTTTATATGGACCAACCAGAAGGTTATGTAGTTAAAGGACAAGAACATATGGTGTGTAAATTAAAGAAGTCAATATACGGACTTAAACAAGCTTCCCGACAATGGTATCTTAAGTTTAACGATACCATCACCTTATTTGGATTTAAAGAAAACATCGTTGATCGGTGTATATATCTAAAGGTCAGTGGGAGTAAGTTTATATTTCTGATTCTATATGTTGATGATATCTTGCTAGCTACTAATGATCTTGGCCTAATGTATGAAACCAAGAAATATCTCGATAAGAACTTTGAAATGAAAAATATGGGAGAGACATCCTTTGTGATTGGAATTGAAATATTTCAGAAATGATCACAAGGATTGTTGGGATTGTCTCAGAAAGCCTATATTAATAAAGTTCTAGAGAGATTCAGAATGGATAAATGTTCAGTAAGTGTTGTTCCAGTTCAGAAAGGAGATAAATTTAATCTCAATCAATGTCCAAAGAATGAATTGGAACGTACACAAATGAAAGACATTCCTTATGCATCTATTGTGGGCAGTTTGATGTATGCACAGACTTGTACTAGACCCGACATTAGTTTTGCTGTCGGAATGTTAGGACGGTATCAAAGTAATCCAGGCATAGAGCATTGGAAAGCTGCAAAGAAAGTCCTTAGGTATCTACAAGGAACGAAGGAACACATGCTCACTTATAGACGATCTGATCATCTCGAAGTGATTGGATATTCAGATTCTAATTATGCTGAATGTGTGGATACTCGAAAATCCACATTTGGCTATTTGTTCCTTTTAGCCGATGGTGCAATCTCATGGAAGAGTGCGAAATAGTCTGTTACTGCTACGTCCACTATGGAGGCTGAGTTTGTAGCATGCTTTGAGGCTACTATTCAGGGTTTATGGCTGCGGAATTTTATTTCAGGACTTGGAATTGTTGACAGTATTGCCAAGCCGCTGAAAATTTATTGTGATAATTCTGCAGCAGTCTTCTTTTCTAAAAACGACAAGTATTCCAAAGGTGCTAAACATATAGAATTGAAATACTTGGCCGTTAAAGAAGAAGTTCAGAAACAGAGGGTGTCGATCGAACACATAAGCACCAACCTTATGATTGCTGATCCGTTGACTAAAGGATTGCCACCGAAGACATTTACGGAACATGTCGAACGTATGGGCATTGCTGGAAGTTAACTTTATGTTTATGTCTGTGTTTTTTATGTAATTAGCACTCTTGAGCTCCTTATTGATAGTTTCTGATATACACTTATTTATCCTGTTTGTTTATGTTGAATGCATTCATGATGATATTATGAACTGATGATGTTATAAACAAGATTTGTTTTTAAGAAAGACACTAATGTGGACCATTATGTTATACCTGCTTATAGATCATATTGAATATATAATTGATAGTGTGATACATAGAAGGAACTGTGTCGTTATAATTGACATATGACCGCTATGATCCATATTAGTTGTATATTTGATAGTGATATTATGTTTAACCAATATAATGAAGAGTTTGATCTATATTTAATGTCACACAGGCCAAGTGGGAGAAATGTTAGATTTTTGGCTGTTTCCAATGAATGCTCTGTTGTTTCAATTGAATGCTCTAAATGGAAAGTCAAATATCTTTTAATGAATCATGTGATATGTCCCTGTGTGTTAGAATTCTATTGGTCGTTGTATTTTTAATAGATTAACTTGATGGAAGTTAATCTTCATGCATAATAAAAGAGGTTTTTGGTCCTCTCTCTCTCTCTCGAATAAAAAAAAAAGTGGTAGTCTTTCCATCAGACTTTCATTGATAGAAAGAAAAGTAAGGGAAAGAGAGAGAAAACTCCATTAAGAAATCAAAGGCATGGATTCAGGTAAAGAAATCGTTCTCTGTTAAACTGAAGTATGTGTAAATCATGTTAACATATTTCTTTTCCTTTCACCGTTAAGTTTCTTACATCACTAACAGAGAAGACAATAATATGTTTTTGTGAGTTCTTCCTTACTATTAGAGTTGGAGTTGTGAAAAATTAATTAGTTCAAGATTCTGTAATTGCTCTATTAAGAATATAAGAGAAAATTAAGTTTGCTTACATAAACTTCCTCACCACAAGCATCTCAAGCTAATTTCCTAAATGTCTTGATCTCAACGAAGCTATGACGGTGATCATATTGACGTTCAGAATCGTGTAAAGAAAAAAAACAATCCACGTGAAGTGTGAATCCACATTGAAGGCGGCGGTAATTGAGTTTCCTCACTTCTCCACCACAACAACCACAAGAGGTTATCCTTCTTGATTGGGTTGTTGAAAAGAGAATGAGGGAATGCTTGGGATGAACGTGGCTCTTAATCTGACCCGGTAACTCGGCGCAGGATTTATGAAGAAGGAAAGGGCACAACCCACAGCCATAGCTCGGAGAGGAACCAAGTTCTTCCATACAGAGGCAGCAGGATGGATGGTCATTTCCAGTACACGCCCATTCTTTCTCATCTACCAGCAAAGTCAAGTTGTGATGGTGGGAGCGATGCTGAATATGTTTCTCCCCCACTCTTTTCATGGTATCCCTTGGATTTGAAAAGGCACATTTTGGGTGGATGAAAAGGTCGTGTTCTAGGCAAACATAAAAAGATATACCATCTTGGCCACAGATTTGGCAAAGTCTACGAATAGATACGAGAAAAAGGGATCGTTCGGGATGGAGGAAGCTAACCTTGATTTGTTTAGGTAGATTCGCACAAAACTTGTGGATCCGAAATTCGCATCTTAATCTAGAGCAGAAGAAGAAAGGAGCAGATATTGACTTTGAGCACACAAAGCAATTTACACTGTTTGTCTCAAGAGAAGTAGGCTGCTCTTCCTCCAACACTAGGAGGTGCTGGTTCGGGCCGTATTGGAAATAATCCTTCTCCCCAGTGCTCTCCGAAACAATGTTAAATTCCTGGTAGACTGATAGAGCACATGTGATGTGAAGGTCAATGTGGCATTGAGAACAACGGTATACAAATCCATTTCCTATTTCGTCGCAGGCATCACATTCGTAACTCTTTGCTGTATATGAAGGGCGTGGGAGGAGAGAGAGAGCGTGTTGAGGATGGAGAGGATGGCCTAGCAAGCGGGGAGGAAGCTCAGTGCATGATTTGTGAAGGTGAAATTTGCAGGTAAAGCAGCTGAATCTTGGACCACATATTAGATCCTCACATCCCCAGCAAACCACAGGTTCATCTTGATTGTGTTCTGGTTCCCCATCTGTAAAGAGCAGTGGATGGTCATTGCTCTTGTGTACAATCTCCATTTTTACTAACCCTTTTCTTGGAGTTTTATTTTCCTTTCCCTCTGTTAGCTGCCTCTTTATTTCTTCTACTTATGCTTTGCTGCTTCTAACAATCTGGGAATACAACTACAAGAAAAGAGAGTAATGAGAGCCAGAGCTAAGCATGGGATGAGAGAGGGAGAGAGCAATTATAATGGATTCAAGACTTTTCTTTTAGAGAGATGTAATTAAAGAATGCAATTATTACTTACCGTTATTTTTTTCTCTATCGACGTGAGATATTCAACACTCATCCCCTCCCATGATGACGAAAAATTACCGAAAATGTTCTCCTCTCAAGCATCGTCACCACTTTTGCCTATCGTGCAAGCCGTGAAACCACCAGAAATTGGGTTCAACATCGAGAGATACAAGCAGGATTAGTAGCTGGTATATGCCACAGGGTGAGATATTGGGATTTATGCAAGTGTAATGGGAAGAGGCTTTTGGCTATTCATGGTTATGTTGAAGAAAGCATAATCAGATCAACCAATCTAACTCTATCAAGTCCAATTATTGTTCACTAGTCCAATTATTCGATTGGTCTTCGAATTTTGTAATCTCTCTTTTGTGCTCCTCAGAATAGACAGAACTTTTGTATATGAGTGAGATTTCTCAAAAATAATATCTTACTAATTCAGTGTTCCATATAAAGAAGTCTTCATTGACTCAAGAAAAGTAAAGTAATAATGAATTAGTATGCAAGAGAAACAACTTACGTTTTCTCATGGCATGATAAGTAACTTTTGCCGCACTCATAATGCTTGTTCAGTAAAAGTCTCTTCCTTCAAACTCCACGGTTGAAATAAATTTCAGAATCTAGAATTCACCAAAATTTTCTATCTTATAAATTGCTAAATTCGACTTTTTTCTCTGAGCTAAATCTCGTAACAGATTTTTGTAGAGACTGAAATCAACTTGAAAGAGCTAAAAATGAAAAAAAAAAAAACAAAAACAAAAACAAAGTATGAGAGTTACATAAAGAAAAAACACCATGCTTTTGTGATAACGAAGCCAGTTTGGCTCTACCATTTTCTGCCTCTTTTATTGTGGAGAAAGAATAATCACTATTCACTCATGTACATCTCTCCATCAATTGTCACATTACACTTGAAGTGGCCCCTCATGCTCACACGAGTACAAAGGGAACTTTAGATTTTTCTTTTGAGCTTGGTATATCGTAGTTGATTCTTGTACGTACGTTTGGGTTCTATCGATAAAAGAAATATAATTTGTAAAAATAAAGATAAAATGGAGAAAGAACTAATGAGTAAGTCAATGACTCCATACTCTGTGACAAGCTAAGAATAACTCCAAGAGACAATAAATTTGCAAAAATAACTCCAAGAGACAATAAATTTGCAAAAACAATAAAGTATCAGTATTATAAAAAAAGCTATGTCGACTTTATGGTTATTTTATGTGCATAAGTAAACTTTTGCAATTTTCTATAATACTGAAACCATAGTTGCATTTAACTGTACGTAGAAACATAATTATTACTTTCCAATTGGTTGTTTTTGCATTAATTGATAACTTCGTCAATCTTAGAAATTAGTGTGCCTATTGTATTTGCTTCTCCTGATGGTTGGTCGGATAATAAAAATATTGTATTTTTTGATACATCAATATGAATTATATTAATCTTTCTGGTGGGTATCCTTAATTCTCTCATCTCTCGAAATAAATATGTTAATTCTAAATACAAAAATATAATAGAACTCTTTTTGCAAGAAACCACATATCTAGAACAACAAAACTCTCGAATGAGAGTATGAGAATGCATCCTTGTTTATAGTTAAATTGTTTTCTCGAAACTAAATAACTTGCCCCTGATACCCCAAAGTAAGAACAATATTAACCCTAATAACATAATTTATATTTCTAATATCAGGTTTGTGATACTTTACCAAGTAGCAACATTATTAGGGAATTGCTATTTCCCTGGTCTCCAAAGAAATTTAAAATAAGCAAATAATATTATAAGAAAGAGATAAAAGTTCTACAACCATTATTTATAATTAAATTAATGATCCTTACCTCTATGAGCATCATTGTCAGGGAGATCTGAGCTCATGGCATTAACATCAGAAACTGAACTTCATCTTTCAATATTTGAGCTGACATTGGCACATCAGAAAACTTGTCATTCACACAAGTGCTTTCAAGATAACCTACAAATGAGTGATATTGTTAAATTCTGAAGAAAAGAGAACAACAATATTGGCGGAATAGTAGCAGAGAGGAGAAAAAAAGGTCAAGAACAGCAACATAAAACTTTAAGCAGAACTACAACAACCTGAAATGCTTGATGTTGGAATGCTTGGTTTTTCCATGAAACACATGATTGTTAGAGATGGCAATGGCAGTTTGGTTGTCAACAAAAATCTCAGTGCTTTCTTTTTGTTCCATATTGAGATCTTTTAAAAATTTTTTCAACCACAATGCTTGATTAATAGCAGCTGTTGCAACAATAAATTATGCTTCAACAGTGGATTGAGCAACAATGTCTTGCTTCTTTCAGCACCATGAGAAAACACCACTGCCAAAAGTAAAACAGTAGCTTGAAGTGCTGACATGCCTAGGAGGCTGTTAACGCACTCACAAACAAAGGCTCTTGCTTTATTCAATATTGATACTAATGCTTTTGTTTCTTTTGTAGGTAATGACCTATTGGAGGATTGCACCTGAGAAGCCAACTTGATGGACATGGATCACCCCCTCCACCTTTTGACATGGGATGCCCCTTGGAAAACTTAGAACATAATGAAGAAAACCTCAAGCACCAGCTGGAATAGCAGAAGCAGAAATTTGTCTTCCGGGAGACAAATCCATGTAATTTTATTTATTTATTTATGTTTTTGTCATTTTCTTTTGGCTAACTCTTAGCCATTAGTTTTTCATCCATGCATTATTTTCGTTATTTAGACTTAGTCACATGATGATGGCACATGGTTTGGGGTTGACTACTTGGCCTACTATTTGACTACATGTTGGAGGCAATACCATCACCACTGGGCCCATGGAGAACCAACTCAAAGAAAACCTAAGCTTGGATTTTCAACCTTGCAAGGACATGGTTAGTGGCCTCATGGATTGATGACGTGGCAAGATTTCCTCCCTTGATCTATTTAGGCATGACATTCATCTCCTCCCTTGGATGTGTGCTTGTTTCCTTTAATCTTTTCCGTCCATCCTCTTTTCATCCAAGGGCCCTCCTTCATTCCCTCATTTGGAAACCCTAGTCTCAAGTCTCCACCTTAGGTCTATATAATGCATGCATATTGTAATGGTTTAAAAACTTTTGTCATTTTCTCAATATATGAGTTACCTTTGTCTTCCAAAGAGAGAAACATTGTTACCTTCAATAGAGGTAAGTCACGGATTTTCCAATCCTTGAAAGGAGTAGGTTTCTTTTACTTACTAGCTCAAGATTGCTAGAGTAAGCTCGTATTGCCCTTTTTGATCAAACTTACTAGCTCAAGTTTGATTTGCAAGGGAGCCGAACCGGTGCCCGATAGTGGTTGTTTTCCTACGAAAAAACAAGCACCCGTGAGCATAAAATAAGATAGCTCTCAGGTCCGCCTAGGATTTGTATTTCATTTTCTATCTTTACCTTATTGTTCTGTTTTTCACGTTACACACTCACCTCCGCACATTCTTCATCTTTAACTGGTTTTAACCACGGTCCTTCTAGTTCCTTGCTATGTCAGATGGTCAGAGCCATGTTCAGCTTACTCTTAGTGTTTTTGACAAAGATTGAATACAAACATATTTGGGTAAAAGAAAGAGAGTGCTTCTCTTTGTGTCGTCGGAGTGTTCTCCTTTGCATGGGTGTCTGTCGATCGGTGGAGTCCGAGTAGAAGCCCCACGGCGGCTCCCTTCTGGTGTGTCATATCCAGAGAGGAAGTGTCGGCGGTTTCCATTAGTTTAGTGCGTAATATCTGAACTCTTGGTGCCAAAATTGCCACCGAGTTTTCTGGTTCTCGGCTGTCTTTTAGCCCACTTATCCTCTCCACTTTGCAGAGGTTGGACACTTGGGAAGGAGAGTGGAAAAACCATCACCATTGTCTGTGGTTTCTTCCTCACAGAAGAACCTTCGTTGGCAGCTTTAGTAGCCGTTCGACCGAGCATGGTGCTGCCTCCATCAAATCCCACTCCAATTGGGTAATCTTCCATCCATTTTATCGTTATTTTCTGTGCATTTTGGGAGACTCTTCGGGCCTGTTTATTAAACTATTACACTATTCTTTTAGAGTTTTTTAGTTTGATTACAACTATTGTTAGATTATCATCATTACTATTTTTTACGTATATATTTGTACAATCTTGGTTAGAGAAACATACAGAATCATTTATTGCTATCGTCTTTCTGCTCAGCTTCTTCTCTTTCACTGTTCATCATCTTCCCGCTTTCTCTGCTCTTCGAACCAGTTCAAAATCCTTTCCTCAACGTGGTATCAGAGCGCAGATGGCATCCACCAGTTCAACTATTCCCTCCTCTCCCTCAACCCCTGTTTCTTCCTCCTCTTTCCCACCCTTCCCCACCGTAAACCAAACATTAACCACAAAATTAACATCCACAAATTACCTCGTGTGGAAGACTTAGATTTTGCACATCGTCACCGCCAATGGGATTGCCCACATGCTCGATGGATCCTGTCCCTCCCCTCCACCTCCGTCTCTGGATGATATCTCCTCTCAGCCCAACCCTGAACTCACCCTTTGGCAGCGGTACAACAGTCTGTTATTGAGCTGGATTTTTTTGTCAATGTCGGAAGATCTGCTTCCCCAGTTCATCGCCTTTACCAAAGCCAGTGACGTCTGGAAAGCCCTAGCGCTTCGTTTTGCTTCTTCGTCCCTTGCTCGCATTACCGATCTTCGCCATCAACTCCACTGTCTTTCCAAAGATGGAGTTTCTGCCGCTGCCTACATCCACAAGATCACCTCTCTCTGCAACACAATGGCTGCTATCGGGCAACCTGTCGATTACCAAGACCATCTCCTCTACTTCTTGGGCGGTTTGGGAAGCGAGTATAACGCTTTTGTGACCGCGATCACCCATCGCTCCGACCAACCTCCGCTCAAAGAAATCTACAGCCTCCTCCAGAGTTACGATTTTCGGCTCGAAAAGCAAAACCCCTCGCTCAGCTTCAGGCGAACGCCGCCTATCAGCGTTCGCTCCGCCCACCCTGGAACAGGCCCCATCTTGGCGGCCTCCCCAGCCCAACAGGCCTCGGTGTCAGATCTGCAACAAGGTGGGTCACTCGGCCCTAAAGTGCTACCACCTCTCTTCTGCAGCCCAATGCACCCCCAACCCAGTTTTTCAAGCCCACCTAACTTCCTTACCCTCTAACCCGACCCAAGCCCTCTACCCGTTAGCCCAACCTACCTTCTCCTCTACCCATTACCCGCCCGACCACTCTGTTTCTCCTGACCCGAACTTTACCCCTACCAGTTTCCCTCTCCCGACTTAGCTCTCTTCTCCTTCTCCGACCTTCACCGGCCTCCTCCCCACGCCGGATTTCTCCTCACCGGCTGCTCCGTGGGTTCTGGATTCCGGCGCTACTCACCATTTCTCGGCCAACTCGGACTCTCTCACCCATCTCTCCAATCTCCCTCTGCCTTCGTAAGTGGCCACCGCCGAAGGTAATTCTCTCCCTGTTTTTCAATATGGTTCCTCTATTATTCCGGCCAATGGCCGTTCCCTCACCTTGCCCACTGTTTATCACACTCCTCACCTCTCTCACAATCTTCTAAGTGTTTCTCAACTGTGTAAAGATAATTCTGTTTACATTGAATTTCACTCCACCTATTTTCTTGTTAAGGATCGGCTCACTCACCGCATCCTGCTCCATGGGACGCTCACTGATGGTCTCTATCGTCTTCCTCCGGCTGCCACTCTTTTGTCTCTTGCTGCTCGGATCCCAGCCTCTGCCCCTGTTTTGCAAACCCTCTGGCACAATCGGTTGGGGCATCCTTCCCCTTGGGTGTTGCAGCAAGTTCTTCGTGCTTGTAATCTAAATTCTCAGTCTATTTTGTCTGAACTTTGTACTCCTTGTCAAATGAGTAAAAGTCATCAATTACCGTTTCAAATTTCTCAATCTCAGTCTAAATTTCCTTTTGATCTAATACATACTGATGTGTGGGGTCCGTCTCCAGTTAAATCTATTACTGGAGCACGTTACTTCCTTTTATTTGTCGATGACTGTACACGTTACACCTGGCTCTTTCCACTCAAATTAAAAAGTGACGTTTATCAAAAATTCGTGCATTTCCACCAATTTGTTTCCACTCAGTTCGATGTTCACATCAAAAGTGTTCAATCAGACGGGGGTGGTGAATTTCAGGCCCTTACTCCCCTCTTTAAGTCTCTTGTCATTCAACACCGCATTTCGTGTCCGTATACCCCAAATCAAAATGGTCGTGTCGAACGCAAAAATCGGCATGTCGTCGAAACCGGCCTCGCTCTACTTTTTCAATCCTCCGTCCCTCACCACTTCTGGACCTATGCTTTCCTCACTGCCGCTAGCTTAATCAATTTACTCCCCACCCCCGTCCTTCACCATAAATCCCCTTTTCAATGTTTGTTCAATAAACTCCCTGCTTACTCTTCTCTTCGTGTCTTTGGTTGTCTCTGTTTTCCCCTTCTTCGTCCCTTTAACCAACACAAACTTCAACCTCGATCTCTTCCATGTGTCTTCTTAGGTTCCAGCCCAAACTGTAACGCCCCTGAAAACCCGCCACTATTCCCGGTTCGTTACAGGGATAACTCTGAGCTAAACGACTCACTAATTTTCCTAATTCTAACCATTAAACACCACGGCGTGCTCCCCGAAAATTTCGGCAGAGTAACGCCTGAAAATGGCGCCCCCAAAATGCTAAGTACCTGCAACAAAAACAAATCCCAACCAATCCAGAATACTCCTACACAACAATCCAGTCCACGAAATCTCCAAACAATCATCTCAACAGAACGAAAATGCTATCGACCAAAATGAAGAAAGTCCACAGTATAGGGTGACATATCACCCTTAACTATGACTACATACAACAAATACAAATACCCCTACAAAAGACAAAAAGAAATCCTACTCCCTATCAGCACCATGCTACGGCTCTTCTTGGGTCGGGTCGCCCTAACACTGTCATCAACCGGGGCCCTGGTCGCACGCCACCAACTGCCACCTACTCCTAGTCAGATTCTCGGTACACACCCACTAGCTCAGCAGTACCTACACCACAGAACACACCGTAAGCTCAAAGCTTAGCAAGTAAAGTGCTAAAAAATAAACGTGAAGCATGAAAACTAGTTATGCAATCCTAACACATGCAGGTCTCTACACACGTTGCCATCACCTCACCGCATCGCATCAACTAACTACGACTCCACATACGCATCACATCACAAACGTGCCTACAACCCACAACGTGCACAAAACTCACAACTGGCGTACAACTCACCCACCGCCTGCACATGACTCATAATATACGTGCCACTAACCGTCAACCAGTACGAGACATACACACAACTAGCCCACGACCTACGCAAGATTCACAACCTACACAAAACTATCCTACAACCTACACAGGACGCACAACCTACACAACATGCCCAACTAACGTCAACTCCTTGTCCACATTCGTACCCACAACCCTCCACGTATGCAAGACGCACAACATACAACTAACAATGACTACACATACACATACGTACCTATGGTCACATCGCACACAAGATTCATATCCTACACACTATGACCAACTATCGACAGCTTCTCGTCCACATCCGTACTTACGACCCACCACGTACGCAAAACTCAAAACTTACATACTATGACCCACAACCTCACCAAACTTACAACCTACGCACGACAGACTCGCCACCTACGCACAACTTACCCACAACCCCACCAGACTCACCACTTACATACAATCGTTCCACAATCCCCACAAAGCTCACTATCTACGTACAACCGTCCCACAACCCTCACGAGGCTCACTACCTACGTACAACCGTCCCACAACCCTCACGAGGCTCACTACCTACGTACAACCGTCCCACAACCCTCACAAGGCTCACTACCTACGTACAACCGTCCCACAACCCTCACGAGGCTCACTACCTACGTACAACCGTCCCACAACCCTCACGAGGCTCACTACCTACGTACAACCGTCCCACAACCCTCACGAGGCTCACTACCTACGTACAACCGTCCCACAACCCTCACGAGGCTCACTACCTACGTACAACCGTCCCACAACCCTCACGAGGCTCACTACCTACGTACAACCGTCCCACAACCCTCACGAGGCTCACTACCTACGTACAACCGTCCCACAACCCTCACGAGGCTCACTACCTACGTACAACCGTCCCACAACCCTCACGAGGCTCACTACCTACGTACAACCGTCCCACAACCCTCACGAGGCTCACTACCTACGTACAACCGTCCCACAACCCTCACGAGGCTCACTACCTACGTACAACCGTCCCACAACCCTCACGAGGCTCACTACCTACGTACAACCGTCCCACAACCCTCACGAGGCTCACTACCTACGTACAACCGTCCCACAACCCTCACGAGGCTCACTACCTACGTACAACCGTCCCACAACCCTCACGAGGCTCACTACCTACGTACAACCGTCCCACAACCCTCACGAGGCTCACTACCTACGTACAACCGTCCCACAACCCTCACGAGGCTCACTACCTACGTACAACCGTCCCACAACCCTCACGAGGCTCACTACCTACGTACAACCGTCCCACAACCCTCACGAGGCTCACTACCTACGTACAACCGTCCCACAACCCTCACGAGGCTCACTACCTACGTACAACCGTCCCACAACCCTCACGAGGCTCACTACCTACGTACAACCGTCCCACAACCCTCACGAGGCTCACTACCTACGTACAACCGTCCCACAACCCTCACGAGGCTCACTACCTACGTACAACCGTCCCACAACCCTCACGAGGCTCACTACCTACGTACAACCGTCCCACAACCCTCACGAGGCTCACTACCTACGTACAACCGTCCCACAACCCTCACGAGGCTCACTACCTACGTACAACCGTCCCACAACCCTCACGAGGCTCACTACCTACGTACAACCGTCCCACAACCCTCACGAGGCTCACTACCTACGTACAACCGTCCCACAACCCTCACGAGGCTCACTACCTACGTACAACCGTCCCACAACCCTCACGAGGCTCACTACCTACGTACAACCGTCCCACAACCCTCACGAGGCTCACTACCTACGTACAACCGTCCCACAACCCTCACGAGGCTCACTACCTACGTACAACCGTCCCACAACCCTCACGAGGCTCACTACCTACGTACAACCGTCCCACAACCCTCACGAGGCTCACTACCTACGTACAACCGTCCCACAACCCTCACGAGGCTCACTCCCAAAACCCTCACGAGGCCACTACCTACGTACAACCGCTCCCCCCCACAATGCTCACTGCCTACATAATGACCACTCTACCGAGCGACTTCCCATCACATACGTTATCTAGCGCTCTTCCTGCTTTACCTTCTCCGCCCGAGTCCTCCTCGAATTGCGAAGGGGGGGAATAAATTGGTCACCTCCTCCCGAGTCCACCGGAATTCGCGGAACACCTCACCCGGCCCGAGTCCCCCGCGGAATTCGCCGAGCACGCTCACGCCGGCCCGACCCACTCGAATTCGCGAGCACCTCACTCGTCCCGAGTCCCCCACTCAATTCGCGAGCACATTACCTCCGGCCCGAGTTCCCACTCGAATTCGCGGAGCCCTCACTCCGGCCCGAGTCCCACCTAGAAAGTCCGGAGCAAATCTACTCCGGCTGAGTCCCACTCGGATTCGCGGATCACTTTCTGCACAAGACTCCCAACGTACGTAATATCTGACCCTCAACCATACAGAACTACAAAATACAGGAAACTGTCATACAACCCTCACAAGGCTCACCACACACGTACACTACCCCACAACCTTCGCAAGGCTCACCACTTACGTACGGCTATCCTACAATCCTCACAAGACTCACAACATGCCACTAACGACGACTTCATATCCCAATACGTACCTAAGACCCTCAACCTATACAAGACTCATAACATACGTACCACTAACTAATAACCTGCATAAGACTCACAATCTACACAAAACTGGCCCACAGCCTACACAAGATCTACAACCTACCCACAACTGGCCCACCACCTCACCACCTGCGCACGACTCAAAACATACAAACAACTGTGGTGTAGGCCCTTCTGGGCGACTCTCAAACAATGACAACCACACTACTACTTACCTGGCGTCCTAGCTTGCTGGGTTTGGCACGTCGCGTCACCTACGGCTTCACCTAGCACAATTCAAAATCCTTGTTAGTACCTAGGCTTAAACTTGCCAATTCATTCTAAAACTAACATTTCTAACTTAACCCAAGTCACATCTAACTAAACTGGTCACTAACTCGGTCTAGTTAAAAATCGACCCGAAACTTTGAACGTGCATAACTTTCACGTCGGTTATCAGAATCGAACAATTCCAGCGACCACGTACTCCTCTAATAACCTAGTTTAACTTGCGAGAAAGAGAACCCTAAACGAACAGCCGTAACAGTCCAAAATCCGAACAATCGACTCGGATCTATTATGCTAACACGTCCAAATTTAACTTTCAATCCCATTTCACTAATCACATTGTCAATTAAGCTCATTCAGATCGATTTATACTTGACACAACACAAATTGAGGGTTCCCCACTCGGGAACCCGAATTTCACCTAAACTTCGAATTTACATAACTTTTGCTACCCTTATCGGAATGACTCGATTTCAGCGGCTAGACGCTCCTCATACCACCTATTTTAACATACTAAAAGGAATTTTAAAACGAATAACTAGAGCTAGGTCAGATCCTCTAAAAACAGAATCGGACTTTTACCCTAATTGTCCAAAAATCTCCAATTCAATCTAATTCCACCAATTCCTCACCAATCAATCCCTCTAACACCCAATTAGCACAATTTAATGGAATTCCAGGGCTTAACCTAGAGAACCCGAACCCCACACACTGGGAGTTCTAAATTTTCAGCCCCAATCGGCACTCTCTCTTGCCCGACCATTCACGCCAGTCCAAGCCCAGCCATTTGATGCCGAGACTAGCCAAAAATGGCCGGTGGTCGGAGCCCAAGCTAGCTCGCCATTCTCGGCCTCAAACAGAACGAAAACAGGGGAAGAGAACCGAGCTTACCAGTCTGTTTTGGCGCGCGGAGGCAGCCGGAAATGTCTTCCCTGAAGTCGCCGTCGTTGCCTGATCGGAAAGCGTCGAAATCTCCGGCGTTTTGCTCCGTTGATCGTCGCCTGAGCCCCCTCCATTCAATTGTTTTAAAAGAAAATACCATTTTCTTTTAAAAAAAAAATAATAATAAAATAATAAATAAATAAATAATAATAATAATAATAACTTTAATAAAACTAGCATTACCATTTTCGCCCTCCCAAAAATTTCATTAAATCTCGTTCTTCTACCGTTAAATTTATATAACTGACTTTCACCTCACCCTCGGTCTAACTCCCAAGAATAAATAATTAACCCAATAAATAACTAAATAATAAATAAATCTGGGGTATTACACAAACCATAAAGGCTTCCTCTGTCTTGATCCCCACCCCCACAAATTATACATTTCTCGTCACGTTACCTTTGTTGAGTCTCAATTTCCTTTCTCCAACCTCCCTCCGTCAGTCTCTCCACTTCCCTCCTTTTCTCTTACTATCCCTTCTATATCTCCCCCCTCCCCCACCCATACTCCCATCCCTCTCCCTTCATCCCCTCTCTCAATCGCCCCCATCCCTCCCCTTCCCCCTCCTACCATACTCCCTCCTCTTCCACCATCTGTCCCCATGCCTACCCAAATTTCCCACCCTCCACCCCTTAACGCACACCAAATGACCACCCGAGCTAAAGCTGGCATTTTTAAGCCCAAGGCCTTCCTCCTCGAACCCGCTTTTGAACCCAAAACGTTCACCTAAGCTGCCAGATATCTGCATTGGCTCACTGCCATACAAGAGGAAATCTCGGCTCTCACCCACACCCACACCTGGCAACTAGTCCCTCTTCCTCTCGGTGTGAAACTTATCGGCTGCAAATGGGTTTTCAAGACTAAGCTCACCTCTGAGGGTAAGGTTGCTCGGTACAAGGCTCGTCTCGTAGCCAAAGGCTACGACCAAACTGAAGGTATTGATTATGATGAGACTTTCAGTCCGGTCGTCAAACCTACTACTATTCGCACCGTGCTCTCCTTAGCCGTCTCCTCTCGCTGGGTTATCCGACAACTAGATATCAGCAATGCTTTCTTACACGGTGATTTGACGGAAAAGGTATATATGTAGCAGCCTCCAGGTTTTATTGATCCTTCTTGTTCATCCGTCGTCTGCTTTCTACAGAAGGCTCTATATGGTCTCAAACAATCACCTCGTGCGTGGTACACCAAGTTATACACTGCTTTAATTCATTGGGGGTTCTCCGCCTCAAAGTCTGACTCGTCCTTGTTTATCCGTCGTACACCGTCATCCATCGTTCTTATGCTTGTCTATGTCGATGATATTATTGTCACAGGTGACTCTGCTGCTATCTTGGATCAGCTCTTCACATACCTACACTCTCAGTTCAGAGTCCGCGATCTCGGGCCATTATCATACTTCCTCGGCATCTCAGTGACTCAGACACCTACTGGTATGACTCTTTCCCAGTCTCGTTATATATCTGAGTTACTTCACAGAGCCAATATGGATTCCTCCAAGCCCGTTCCGACTCCCATGGTGGCCGGCCCCGTCTTGTCTATCCATTCCGGGACACCGTTGCGTGATGGCTTTCTTTATCGGAGCATAGTGGGAGGACTCTAATACTGCACTCTTACTCGCCCTGATATTGCGTATGCTGTTAACAAAGTCTCCTAGTTCATGCACTCCCCTTCTGATGTTCACTGGCAAGCTGTCAAAAGGATTCTATGATACTTAAAAGGTACTCATTCACTTGGCCTCTCCTTCCGGCCCTCCACTTCTTTCGCTTTGACGTGTTACACAGACGCTGACTAGGCCTCCTGCCCTGATGATCGCAAAAGCACTAGCGGATTCTACGTTTTTCTCGGAGACAACCTTATTTCCTGGTCTTCCACCAAACAGAAGGTCGTCTCACGCTCCAGCACGGAATCCGAATATCGTAGCGTTGCTAATGGTGCGGCCGAAGTTCTCTGGCTCCAATCACTTCTAAAAGAGCTCGGCATTATCTCTCCCACAGTACCTCTCATCCTCTGCGACAATTTAAGTGCAACCTACCTTGCCTCAAACCTTGTCTTGCACTCTAAATCTAAACATGTGGAGATCAATTTTCATTTCGTCAGGGAAAAGGTACTTCACAAGACGCTTTCAGTTAAGTTCACTCCGTCACCCAATCAAATCGCTGACACTCTCACTAAACCTCTTCCACCGGCACCCTGCCAGGTTTTCTTATCCAAGATCTTCGGCTCTCCGCCTTGATCTTGAGGGGGGGTATTAAACTATTACACTATTCTTTTAGAGTTTTTTAGTTTGATTACAACTATTATTAGATTATCATCATTACTATTTTTTACGTATATATTCGTACAATCTTGGTTAGAGAAACATACAGAATCATTTATTGCTATCGTCCTTCTGCTCTGCTTCTTCTCTTTCACTGTTCATCATCTTCCCGCTTTCTCTGCTCTTCGAACCAGTTCAAAATCCTTTCCTCAACGTTGTTGACCGAGAGCATTCTATGTTGTATATTTCTCTTTTTTTGCTTGTTTCAATTGATGCAAAATCTGTTGCTGTTGTGACTCATTTGCTTGCTTCAATTGATATCTATCTATGGCAAAATGATCCTGTGAATGTGTTTCTTGTTCTTTGAATGAAATTGCTTCTGTTTTCTTGGAAAATTTTGTTTGTTTTAATTGAAATAATCTGTTGAAAAATTTCTGTGTTTTTGAATCATCTGTGTTGACAAAACTTGAAGAAGTAAACCAAAAACCAACTCTTGTTTCTCATTGGTTTTGCTTGCTGTGATATGAAGTGCATGTTTTAAATTTTGCTTTTCCATGTTGAAAATTTTTATTTGGATAAACTATGGCATGTTAAAGATGTTGGTTGCACTCTCTGTTGATTGATTCTGCTATCGTGTGCATTGCTGGTTTGAAGTTTATGTTCACTGTTTTTAAGGCATGTTTCAAGTTTTAAATTGCTGAGAGTAATTTGTAAATTTGTTTTTGAATTGTTGTGAATATGTTTGATGAAAAGTATTTTGCAAAAAATCTGGTTTTGAATGGTATAAATCAGTTTGTTGTTTAATGATTTATTTTTCTATTCTTAATCCATATTACTTGCTTAAAATTGTTGATCAATAACCTTAATCTGTTGAGCAGCAAGTATGTAAATTGGATTGTGAATGTTGCTTACCATTTGCTGTTTTTTGTTTGCTGAAAATTTTTGCAAATTGGTTTGCATTCCTGAAAATCTACTTGCTTCATTTTGCTGCATACCTAGTTCATTTAGTTGGTTAAAATTTTGTTTAATGTGTTGAAATTGATAGCCAATGGTGAACTTATTTGCCAAAAAAAAAAAAAAGCTGTTGTGTTTTGTTTCTTGTTGTGCTGTTTATTGATCAAGCATGCTAGGCTAGTAATTATAATCTTTTTGGTAATTGTTTTAGCATGTTTCCTGTTCACTCATAGCAGCAAATTGAATGGTTTAATTGTGATTATTCTATATGCTTCTTGCTGTTTCTGTTTTTAGGTTGTTTGCTGTTTTGATATAGCATGTTATCCATTGACAACTTGTTTTCTGTTTTTGGTGATTAACCGAAGATTTTATAAGCTGTAACAGCCTAATTGATTCATTTTGGCTATGTTTATCACTCGTTTAGTTGTTGTGATTTTTTTTTATGTGGCTGTTTGTTTGGTTTGTTGATTTTTCTTGTTAAGTGTTTGCTGTTTTTGCATTATTATGCTTCTTATTTTCTGTTTTGCATTGTGAATTCTTGCTGTGTTTTGATTTGTTTTGTTTTTGGTTCAGTCTAGAGTTTTAAAATGGCCAGGAGAAACCAATCCATCTATTACCAAGACCCTTATGAGTATGAATGAAACCGAAAATCATCCTATCAAGATTCCTATGATTATGAATATCAACCTAGGGATAGGAAATCCACCTTTGCCAAGAAAAAGATAGAAGAGTTTTACATTCCTTACTTTAGAGGTTTAGATAGGAAAGAGTTTGAAAATTGGTTGGACGAGATTGAATTATACTTTGATTTAAACAAGACTTTGGAAGGAATTAAGGTTGAACTAGCCTCAAGGAGATTCAAAGACTATGCTAGTGATTGGTGGGGAAACCTTTTAGCAAGAAGAAAAGGGAATGGTGGGGATAAGATTGAGACTTGGAGAGAGCTAAAGGATTTAATGAAAAACGGAATTCGGTCCAAATAGCTACCCTCTAGAACCAAGTCGTAAGATTGCCCCAAAAGAAACCAAACCCACCCAAACCATTGCCTTGTTTTGATTCCCCCTATAAAAAGCTTATGAAGATGTTCCCTTGCAAAAAGGATGAAAAGACCATTTTTATGGAAGAGACCCCAAAGCTAAGAACAAGGGACATCAAGTGTACCCAAAGCTTGGGTTGTGGACACTTAGCCAAAGTATGTCCTAGTCCACCACAACCGAACTTAAAAGAAAGCACTCCAAAGCCTAAAACTAAAATTATTAAATGGTTTCATTGTTTTGAACTTAGACATGTAGCATTCTTTTGTCCTTTCAAGTCCTCTAAGAAATTATTAGGGACTCCTAAGGAGGTTGACATTATAGAGGACTTAGAGGAGAAATTGGTATCCAACCTTAAAGAAAATCCAACCTTGGCCGAGCCTAGTGAAGAGTTGGTTGAAGAATGCAACCATAACTTGGTAAGAACTCCTACTCCGATCAATCTTGAATTTGATTGTGCTGTTTTTGAGCAAAATGCAGGTCACTCTCAAAGTGAGGAAAGCAAGGACAGCCACCTAATCGAAAATTTGGAGGAGGAGTTCAACCTCATTTCGGCTCAAGGAGCTTAAATTGGAACATCAATTGATCAAACCTACCTACTATGATATACTGAGGTTTTTTTCATTGAACATTTTTAAAGATTGGTATTTTAGGGTCCAATGGAGTATGAGCTTGAATGTTAATGGTTTAAAATCTGAAAATAATTTTATTTTGAATTTATTTCATGTCTCATCTTCTATTGCCATTGAAAGTAATTTTTTCAATGTTATTGTTGAATGTTCTTTAATAGGACTTAGTGAATTTAACTATCAAGATAAGATTGAACATGAATTGAAGATAGTTAATCTTGATTTTTGTGATTCCTTTTTGCACCTAACCAAGAATAATTTTAATGTTGTGCAAAGGGAATATTTTTTTGTTTTTCTTTTGTGGATTGAACATGGGGACAACCCCACTGGAAATCGTGGAACTAATAAGTTGGTTAGTGCAACCTCAACTAGGTATGTAACTTCTAACCACTTAATTGATTGAATATTGAGAATTGGATGGTTAGTAGATCATTTTGTTGTTGGACTTATTTTGGTTCCTTGGCATGATACTTTCAATTCTACTTTTTACATGGATTATAATTTGATATTTGAATTGGATGTTAGATTCATTAAATATTCATGCCATGTTAAATTTGTGAATATTTGGAAAATGATTACCTTGCTTACTCTTGATTTATTCGGTAATGGAAATTACAATTTGATAAGTGACCGAATATACACTTATGGAGTCATTTTTCATAAATGTTCTTATTTCTCTTTCATGAAGGTACTTGATCTTAAGTGTGCCAATTTAATGAGTTTAGAACCATGTAATGATATCAATAGTTGGTTACACTCTCGTAGCTTCATGAAACTATTGATGTTAATGAATGAGTTGAAAATCATAGATAATAACTTCAGTTATTTTTGGATTATTGATTTAGGTCGAAACTTAGTCGTCAAGTTGTATTTTTATAGAACTGGAATTGGTACTAGAGCTTTGATGAAATATATTGTGTGTTTATCTTTTGTGGACAATTGTACCAATTACTTGACATCATTTGTGTGCCGATGTCAATATATTGATGGGTGTATATTATCTTTGATGACATTATTTGGAACTTCTGTAAAGAAAGACAATATGTATTTATTAGTTCCTATTTTATTTTTGCACTCTTTTGAGAAGATCAAGTTTAAAGAAGAGCTCGAAATGGTATGGTTGCTGAGGGCTCAAGAAGAAGGAAGACCTCAACCACAACCTTCTAATCTTTGGTCAAAGAAACATGACAAGGCTACTAAAAAGGAGGATCAAGTTGTTCGAGAACATTGTTGGTGGCTAAAAGTGAAAAATTACGATTAGTTCTGCGGTGTCACACAGGGTGTTACGTGTGACACCGATGATAAATGCAATGATGGACAATATAAAAATGCAGAAATAAATGACACAGGAGGTTAGTAACGCAGTTCGGCAACCAGCCTACGTCTGCGGGGCCACGCCCAGATATAAAAACATTTCTTTGAGTTCACGAAATTACAAGACAATCGGACTTATACAAATAAAGACTCCCTCTTATCTTTGTCGCCGCCTCTAGCTAGGTTCCCCAAGGAAACTATTTTTGCGAGATCCCCTCGACTTTAGAACGACCTCTCCCGTGATCTAGATAACAACAAGATCCCCTCGTTGTTGGTTCCTCCCGAAACCCGTGTTATGGCAAGATCCCCTCGTCCACGATCAAGAACGACAAGCTCCCCTTGTCTAAGAAACAGAACTCCTCCCGAGTTCGGATGTAGTCTCCTCCCGAGACTGAGCTTCAATGAAGAACAAATAATATTGCCTCCTAGGACACCTCCTGGAACACCAGATCGAAATCCTCAGATGCAATACACAACACACTCGGTAGAACGATGAAATCCACAGATTAAGTCGAGTGTGTAAAACAATCACTAACTCAAACGCAGAAGCGATGAGAGTGAAAGAAAACCGACGGCTCGGAAAAACGAAGAAAACCTCCTCACGTGTAAAATCAAAACTCCGTCGTCAATCAGCTTTCACAGAGAACGAAAGCCTTAAATAACATTGGTAACTTCTATATCTTAAATTCGGTCAGTTACCAAATCGGTTATGGCGCCGCAAGAATTAAGGAAAACAAATCTTAACAAATTTGGTTGTGTGACACCTCGTGTGACACTTTAGGAAAGTTTCTATAACTACTCGGATATTCGCCCAAAAATTCAGGAAAGCATCTCATTAATAATGGGAACTTAGAGCCCAGCAAATCGTGCCAAATCTACAGCAAATCGGCTTTCCAAATAAAACTTTTCCAAAAAACAAGTGCATATCCCTTTTTCAATATCTTTCCAAATATCATTGTTTCCTTATTTTTCTCTTCCACATAATCATTATGACTATTGACCAGACGCCATCCAATAAACAGAATCGGCTCTTTCTTGATCACCAAGAATTAAATCATCAAATTGGAAAATAATGAAATTAACATATTATCTCCACAAATATGTATATATATTGCCAAAAATACAATTGCCAACACATATGCAAATCTTTGCATTTACAAAAAGGATTTCAACTGTATGTCATCATGAGTTGCAAAAGAAATCAAAATTTAGATTTGAGGTCAAATTCTCAATCACCCGGAGAGGATGACATGCCTAGGAGGCTGATAATGCGCTCACAAACAAAGGCTCTTACTTTACTCAATATTGATACTAATGCTTTTGTTTCTTTTGTAGGTAATGACCTATTGGAAGATTGCACCTAGGACGCCAACTTGATGGACATGGATCACCCCCTTCACCTTTTGACATGGGATGCCCCTTGGAAAGCTCAGAACATAACGAAGAAAACCTCTAGCACCAGCTGGACTAGCAGAAGCCAGAATTTGTCTTCCGGGAGAAAAATCCATGTAATTTTATTTTATTTTTGTCATTTTCTTTTGGCTAACTCTTAGCCATTAGTTTTTCATCCATGTATTAGTTTCGTTATTTAGACTTAGTCATATGATGATGGCATGATTTGAGGTTGACTATTTGGCCACATGTTAGAGGCAATACCATCACCACTCAGCCCATGGAGAACCAACCCAAAGAAAACCCAAGCTTGGATTTTCAACCTTGCAAGGACATGGTTAGTGGCCTCATGGATTGATGACGTGTCAAGATTCCCTCCCTTGATTCATTTAGGCATGACATTCATCTTCTCCCTTGGATGTGTGCTTGTTTGCTTTAATCTTGTCCGCCCATCATCTTTTCATCCAAGGGCCCTCCTTCATTCCCTCATTTGGAAACCCTAGTCTCCACCTTAGGTCTATATAATGCATGCATATTGTAATGGTTTAAAAACTTTTGTCATTTTCTCAATATATGAGTTACCTTTGTCTTCCAAAGAGAGAAGCATTGTTACCTTCAATGGAGGTAAGCCACGGATTTTTCAATCCGTGAAAGGAGTAGGTCTCCCTTGCTTACTAGCTTAAGGTTGCTAGAGTAAGTTCGTATTGCCTTTCCTCATTATCCTTCCTTGGAAGTTTGATCTACGAGGGGTCGAATCGATGCCCGATAGTGGTTGTTTTCCTACGGGAAAGCAAGCACCCGTGAGCATAACATAAGATAGCTCTTGGGTCCGCTTAGAATTTTCATTTCCTTTTCCATCTTTATCTTATTGTTTTGTTCTTCACGTTACATATTCACCAGCGCACATTCTTCATCTTGTTGTGGGTTTAACATGGGTCCTTTCTAGGTCCGGACCATGTCAAGTGCTTCTCATATCATCGACAGAACCTCCCCATTCACTATCTGAGAAACCAATTAGCTTAAAATTATTGGTTCTTGTGAATTTAACACCAAAATCACTTGTGCCTTAGACATATCTAATTACTCGCTTGGCAGCTTTGAGATGCAATTTACTTGCACAATGCATAAACCTTGATAAAATACTTACATCATTTAAAATATTGAGTCATGTTGCTGTAAGATACATCAAACAACCAATTAAGCTTCTAAAGTATCCCTCATCTACTTTATTAGTGTCATCTTCTTTACACAGCTTCTCTTTTTGATTCATAAAAGTATTTACTCCCTTGCATTCCTAAGTTTAAACTTCTTCAAAATCTTTTTGGCATACTTCTTCTAGCAAAGGAAGACTTCATGCTCAACTTGTTTAATTTTCATTCAAAGAAAAAAAGTCATCAATCCAAGATCTGTCATCTCAAAAAACTCCATCAACTCTTGCTTAAACTTTTCCACAAGACTTGTTTTGCTTCTTGTCACAAGCAAATCATCAACATAGAGAGAAATCAAAAGAATTTCAACTTCATCTTGCTTGACATATAGAGTTGATTCTGAATTACTTTTGACAAATCCCAAATTTAACAAGTATTCATCAATCCTACTATACTAAGTCCGTGGAGCTTGTTTTAAACCATAAAGAGCTTTTTTGAGAAGAAACACCTTGTCTTCTTCGCCTGCCTTTATAAAACCTTGAGGTTGCTCAATATAGATTTCTTCATGCAGGAAACGATTTAAAATGTCGATTTGACATCAAGTTGGTACACTCTCCAATTCTTCTGAGCAGCTATAGCAAGTTGCGAGATCTGGGTCACAATTTGTATCAATTAAACAAATAGTTGGAATTCCTAAATTGATACATTCTTCAAGAGCCTTGTATTCTTCTTGCTGATCAACGATTATTACAATATCGAGCAACCCTGTCATATATTTAATCCTACCCATAACCAGAGTAAGGCCCCCTAATTTTTTTCAAGTCTAAAAACATTGACACAAGGGAATTGACCGATGAGAATAGAAACCTAGTAGCCAGATGGTGTCAAACCGAGAGACCGGCGCAAACATATCGGAGTAATCCACCCCAAAAGCTTGAGCATAACCTTTTACAACAAGTCTTGCCTTATGCTTGTTAACAGTGCCATCGTCATTTAGCTTGGTTCTATACACCCACTTAACTCCAATCACTTTTCTGTCTTGAGGCCTTTCTATAAGAATTCAAGTTTTGTTTTTCTCGATCATTAATAACTCCTCCTTCATTGCAGCTATCCATTTGTGATCTTTCCATGCTTCTTCATAATTTATAGGCTCACAAACAACTATGTTGCAATTTTCATAAATTTCTGAGAGTGATTTCATACCTCTAACAAGAACATCATCCACCATTGCTTTTTGTCAATTTTCAAGTCTCTGTTCTTCTATGTTTGAAACATGAAATGTGAGCTTTAGATTTTTCAAGACATGGTCTGTCTTCTTTTCATCATCCTAATTTCATTCTTCATCTTCTATAAAGTACACATCCCTGCTAATAACAATGCTTTCTGTTTGTGGCTGAAAAATCTTATAGGCTTTGCAAAGATAACTATAACCTAAAAAAATATCTGGTAAAGCTTTTTTATCTAGTTTATCTTGCTTGCGTTGTGGAGCATGGATAAAACACAAACAGCTGAATACTTTAAGAAATTTCAGAAATGGTTTGTATCCATACCAAGCCTCAAATGGTGTTTGATCTTTCACTGCATTAGTAAGAACCCGATTTTGAAGAAAAATTGAAGTATTTGCTGCCTCTGCCCATAATTTCCTTGGCAAGTTTTTCTCATGAAACATGCATCTTGTCATTTCTAAGATATATCGATTTCTTCTTTCACTAACTACATTTTGTTGAGGAGTATAGGGAGCTGTAAACTGATGGTCAATGTCGGCATCCTCACAAAATTTATTAAATGTGTATTCCTTTCCATTATCAGACCTTAAAACCTGAATTTTGCAGCCACTTTCATTTTCCACTTGTTTTGAACTTCCAGAAAATTTGAGTTGCCTCTGATTTGTACTTCAAGAAAAAAATCCAACACATTCTAGTGAAATCATCAACAAAGATAATATAAAAAGACTACCTTTTAAAAAAGGTGTCCTTTGTGGGCCTGCAATAACAGTATGAAGCAAGTGCAATTTTTTTGATGCCCTTCCAGCCACTTTTGGAAATGATTTTCTGTTTGGTAACATACAAGCTTTGCAACTTGGAATGTGATCTTCAAGTTCCGAAAGATCATTTTTCATCATCTTAGACTTCATTTGCAGCAGCCCTTGATGACGATAATGTCTGAGTCTTTTGTGCCATAGCTCTATGATATTTTCTCTGATCGGAAAAGTAGTATGCTCCTCCTCCAATGGATCTAAAGCAAAACTTTTGCCTTTCATTTTTATTTTAAAAATATCTTGATTAGAGATATCCTTAATCAGACAATATTTATCTTCAAAAACTACTTTAAAACCTCTTTCAATCAATTGACCAACGTTCAACAAATTTTGTTGAATCTTAGGAACAAAAAGAACATCATAAATAAGCTTTGTACCTGAGCAGCTTTCTATTGCCACAACATCCTTTTCTTTGACAGAAATGTAATCACCATCACCTATTCTGACTTTAGTGATGTTGGTTGGCGACAATTGTTTGAAAATTTTCATGTCATTGGTCATATGATTGGTGCAGCCACTATCAATTAGCCAACTTTCAGTTGATTCAATATTGGAAAAATATGTAGCGACAAACAATTTATCCTCCTCCTCTTGATTAGCAACCTTAGCCTCTTCACCTTGCTGTTAATTGTTCCTTTTGCAGATTACAGCTTCATGCCCCATCTGATTGCACCAAATGCATTTTGCATCTGGTCTTCTCCAACATTTGAAAGGAGGATGACCCTTTCTGTTACAATGTTGACATGGGAGGTATTCTTTTTTGTTTCCAACTTTGTTATAGTTGGTAGAAGACTCTAGTTGATCCTTGATTCTTCTTGAAATTTTTCTTTTTGTTGAACTTTGCTTTTTCTTGGTGATTGGCACAACAACAACATCATGTCTCATGGCCCTTCTTTGCTCATGTGCTTGCAGTGCATGAAGAATTTCTGTAAGAGTAATTTGAGACAAATCCTTGGTATTTTCCAAGACTAAAATAGATGCTTCAAATTTTTTAGGCACTATTACAATAATTTTTTCAACAATTCTTGAATCACAAAAGGTAGAA
Organism: Begonia masoniana; assembly: GCA_022432975.1. NCBI lineage: Eukaryota > Viridiplantae > Streptophyta > Magnoliopsida > Cucurbitales > Begoniaceae > Begonia > Begonia masoniana. The sequence goes on from CM039516.1 coordinate 15,104,515, forward strand.
CCAAGTAATCTAACACGATTTGCAATATTCAGCAATCGATCAGAATACTCTTTGATTGATTCTGTTTCCTTCATTTTTTGCAACTCAAAGTCTCGAATTAAGTTCAGAACTTTCATCCCTTTGATTCTTTCATCTCCCTTGTATTTCTTCTTGAGATAATCACAAATCGCCTTTGCTAACTTTAGCGACATAATACGAGTAAAGATCGTAGAAGAAACTGCAGCAAATAAACATGCTTTTGCCTTTGATTTCTTTGTCTTCTTTTCTTTCTGCGCTTTGATTTGTACCATGGTGGAACTTCATAGTCTTCTTCTACTGCTTCTCAAATATCCAAAGTTTCCAAGTAAGTCTCCATTCGAACTGCCCAGATTTAATAGTTATCTTCATCAAACACCGGTAGAGCTATAAGAATTAAACTTGCTTCGGCTTCTATGATTATCAAACTTACACAGATCTCTTAAGAAGATGGCTCTGATACCAATTGTTAAATTTTGAAGAAAAAATAACAATATTGGCGAAAGAGCAGCAGAGGAGAAAAAAATGTCAAGAACAGCAGCATAAAACTTTAAATCAAAATACCCAAAATATACAAAAGCTTAGGAAGAAGAACTACAACAACCTGAAAAATTAGTACTATTTTTTTTAAGCAGAAAATACCAAAGCATAACCACTAACTACGTGATTCTAAAAAATAAGGAAAGATGGATATAATTCCTAAAAGCTAGGACAATAAAAAATAACGTGTAGCAACTGATAGTGGATTTTAAAGCAGCTTCTTAACAGATATCAATATAAAAGAGATTCAGGCAATCCCCCTTCAAAAGCAAAATCGAAGTCAAAACACAAATTTATTTACTTTCGTCGAATTAATGATAATAAAAAATAAACAAATATATTCTCCCTCTGAGTTCATTTTAGCCAGGGGAATGGACTTAAGTCTATGCAAATGCTTCTGAAACGTGAAATGAAAATGGGCTATATCTCATTCAAATAAAAAAGAATAAAATTTACAAAAGAATGATATAAACTGTCATTCAAATGAGCTGAACTTGATCCAAACTCAGAAAAATGACACTGCAACAAACATAAAAGGATCGATTTCTACAGAACATAAAATGCAGTTACGTAACTAGCTCCATTAACAGTGTTGATGCCTGTATGCAAACCCAAGTCTCAGTTTGGCTGTCTTTTTATCCGGTAGTTACTCAATACCATCCCCACAAACAAACAACTTATCTCCAACCTTTTGCACAACTTCAACGGTCAAATCACCAAAGACTTATACACGAGTTATTACATCAGTTGAAACTAGCAGCATAATATTCAATACAAGAACGAAAAAAAAAAGAATTTAACGTGAAATTCATCGAGTTGGCAAAAACCACTGGGATTCCAATAGACACGATGCATTTGTTGAACTAGAATACACTATATTCTATTGAATACTATTTTTTTAACGTGAAAAAAATAAGCAATGTGTTGTTAAAATCTTTGACATAGAGGCAAATAATTTTTAGTTTGTTACTAATGTATGATGTTATGAAATATAAATTCAGAAATTTAATTATTGTTCACTGGTAAACCTATACAACTTAATTTTATCTGGTTTCTGAGTAATGTTACATGTATGTTGGTTATGTGACATTCATTTATTCTACTCTGGAGTATCATTTATTTATTGATAGAATACTTATAAAAGGAAAAATTGTAATAACACTTGTTACAAGAAAAGTGTCATAGAATTTGTTATCACTTCATTTGTCTACGTTAGTTGAGATACTTAATTGGAATAAAATAAGAGTAATGCTACATTTATCTTATATTTTTACTTCTTAATTCTTACATACTTACGTGATAATTATTAATTGCTATAACTGATATAAAAGATAAAAAAATTAAAATGAGTCATTATCATTTAATGATTTTCACGTCAGTAGGTAAGAATTAAAAAGTGAAATTAGAAGATAAATATAACATTACTTGGACACTAAAGAAGTCTATCGGGTATAATACAAGATGTGGTGGTCGACCCCTTCTTCCCTTGTAAAGAAGAAGATAAAAAAGATGGTTCAGTGACATATTCTATCGGCTGATACCGTACTCGACAATTGAACAGTGAATATAATTTATATGGAAGGAGACTGCATTCCTTTGCACATCGATCATCATAACTTTCTTCGACCCTTTGCATTGTCCTTTTGGTACAATGCAATATCATTTTTGGTACAAAAATGCGAGAGGAAACACTTAGAGAAAGAGAGGTAAGAGGGTTTTCTTCCACTGAAAGATCAAGGTTGTCTTCATTTAATTCAAATTAATGTTAGGAACATCGTCATTCATGAATAAGAAAACCATACTATTTTTGCTTATTGATGAGCGAAATTAGTGGACAAACTTGTTCTCATCGACCAAATGGATTCCGATCTCTTATTGATAAATGAGTTTGACTTAGTTTTTGATTGGACGACCAATGGATTCACTTAAGAGAAAAAATAGCATATCTAAGTTTTCGAGAATTTGCACAAAGAAGTTTACTTATATAGAGCAAGTAAATGGAAGATGTACTGATAATCTTCTAGGGCTTCAGCTTCACACTGAAGTTTTCAATCCACAAGAACAAAATATTATTTTGTATTATCTACAGGATACAAAAATGGGGCCACAATGTCAGCTTAGAGGTCATAATCATAATTCTTTCTTGTATTAAAGATCATCATAAATTGAAACAAACAAACTATATGTTACATTAGTTCTTATATTTTGTAAGTTGATGAGAGATTGGAACAAAATTTTCTATAGAAAGGATATATTCCGCTCCAAAACAAAGGACACGTGACAATACAATTCAAATGTTACAATTACGCAATGATGCATTTTTTTTGAATTTTTTGTGCGTGTTGAGTATTTTTGAGAAGATAGAAAATTAAGTACAATTCTTAGCCTAATTGGTTAATTTTCCTACCTACAGGACAATAAAGGAAATCTATTGGGTATAATGTAAGATGGTGAGGTCGACCCGCTTCCTCCCTCGTTGAAAAAGATGATCAAAAGGATAGTTTGATGCCATATTCTACTAGGCGATACAGTTCCCAACAACTGCATAGTGAAGGAGATTGCATTCCTCCGTACATCGATCATTGTGACTTTCTTCGACCCTCTGCACTATCTTTTTATTGGTTCAATGCAAATATTGTTTTTGGTACGACTCTAAAAGTGATCAATCTAGGAGAGTGGCCGATTTTCATTCCTCTACCTCTTAGATAACTCAAAACTCCTAACTTTTCCTTACTTCAACAAGTCTTTAATGTTTTTCTACACAACATGTTTTCTTGCTTCATTATTTATATTTCTATCACATTTCGGAAATGAATACTTGAAAACTGTCGTATAAATTTTATACAAATCTAGACTTTCAAGGAATTATATCACTTGATTATCCTCATTGGCCAGTAACAGAAAATTTATTCCACCACTTCATCGAATTGACCATGGTAGTAATGCAAAGAACCAAATTAGATAAAACTAAGAAAAGAAACGGCGGCATTTTGTTGATAAATTACTCATATTTTTTTTGCCAATTAGGACTAGCTGTAACTTGAAATCAAAAGAATAATTTTTTTGTCAACTTTGTTAAAACCTGCCTATGTTTGCTGTTTCTCCACTTGAAAGTTTGTCATAATAAAGTTGTGCTTTTTTATAATGTAAAACCTAAATTATCATATGTGAGTTTTTCTTAACTTACCATTCATCGTTCTTAGATTATATATAAATGATTACACTCAATATTTTTATAGGACTTACTTTTTACAATAATTATGCACGACAATACACTTATGAAACACACATATATTTTTTATTATAATTATTTGAATAATGCGTTAAAGAAGAGACGATAATCATAGAAATAATAAGGTAAATTGTTATTTATACTATAACATTTGTGGTCATTTATATATTAGGTCTCAAACTATTTTTTTTTACAAATCAAACATCAACCTTTGAAATATTATCAATCTGGATATATTTTGGAGAAGGTTGCTGGTATTGAAACTCTCTTTTCAGATGGCAAAAAATGTTGCAAAATTTCATGCCACATTTTTGCAGATTATCAACTTGTAATCCATATGAAGTTTTACGCCCTGGTAGGTCAACACACAAAAAAAGAAAAAGAAAAAAGAGTGATAGGTTGATTTCCTTTGGACCAGATTAATGTTGACGTAAAGATATTGAGGAAAAAAGTGTATAGTTGCATCAGGTAGAGAGCATTCTTAGCCTTGGTCTTCATATTTGATTGATTATTTGATCAATGCTTGATACATAGATTTGAACACTTTCCACATATTCATTTACACTTTCCATATTAATGCATCAGGATCTTTCTTCTAATACTGCAACTCTTCCTTTTGATTCCTAATACTAGATTTGAGAGCTTCAATGCAAGATTTAGTAAGATGGACTCTGAAGCTACATGAACGGCATTCTAGCACCCTTGAATAACAATGCTTACCACACCCAGGGCACAGTGGAGGAGGTTTCTTAGTCAGCTGTTCAACATAAGTGAGGAGATGGTCATGATAACTTACTTTGAGAGTGGTTCCATATTTAATATACGGATATTCTCCAAGAGCGCAATCAATATGAGCAAAAAAATCACATTGAATACAATAGTAGAACCAATCTTCTGAATTTCTCTTATTTTCGCAAATGTCACAGTAGTATTCGTTATATTCATCTTTCTTCTCGAAAGCAAGGCTGAGAAGATGATCATCGTATCTATGTTTAACCCTATGTGGAAGTTTTGCGCAACAATATCCCAACACATACTCACATTCCGACCATACCAATATAAAGTGACTATCACAACCACAACCTTGGCATCTCTCAAACTTTCTTACTCGAGGGTCGGGAAAGAATAGTCGATGTTTGTGACATGGATGTTCTGGCCCTTCCATCAATTTGACACAATGAAAGTCAATTGTGAATAGACAATCTTGCAATTGACAGCTATACATGAAACCGTTGTAACCCTTTTTACATTCAACACAATATTCAAACTCTTCAAATAGATTGAGGTGAAGAGGATGAAGATGTAATGGGATGATCATTTTGGTCTTTGGCATCTCAGCACACCGTTTGTGAAGATAAAAATCACAGTCCATGCAACTATAAAATGGAGAAGATATGAGCGTGACACAACCATCATAATATTTACGATCCTCTGGATCTTGCTCTCATTCAAAGTCAACTCATGTTGGTGAGTGAAGTGTTGAATTTCACCACCTTTGTTGTCATCTCCTAAGAGAGTTATAGCACCAGAGTTTGCTACGGAATTATGAGATCCCTCCGACGATATATATTTGAGTCGTCTTGGGTTTGCTCCTCCAATACAAAAACTCCTATCCTTTACGCGCAACTCAAGTGCGCAGCATTTTTGCATGGATGACAATAGTAAGCTGCATAATCAACATTTACCACTCTATAACAAAGCTGACATATCAACTTGTCACACTCATGGACAACACACAAATAGTAGGTGAGTTTAAGATCATGATTGTGTCCGTCTAGTCTAAGAAATCTTGACAACTCCGCACAATGTTTGTGTACCATTAGATGGCAGCCAGTGCATTGCCAAGGGGAGAAATAACCTTCCTCACCACAAGCATCGCAAGCTAATTTCCTAATTGTCTTGATCTGAACAAAGTTGTGATGGTGATCATATCTACGTTCAGAACCGTGCAAAGAAAAAAAACAACCCACGTGAAGTGTGAATCCACATTGAAGGCAGTGGTAATTGAGTTTCCTCACTTTTCCACCACAACAACCACAAGAGGTTATCCTTCTTGATTGGGTTGTTGAAAAGAGAATGAGGGAATGCTCGGTATGCAGATGGCTCTTAATCTGACCTGGTGATAAGTGTGTATTTTACACACTTATTTATACTTTTTACACTTGATTTGATAAGTTTATCTCAAGTGTTTGAAAGAATTTGATGTATTTTGTGTAAGTGTGCTGAAAATTTATTTAAAACAGGGAGATTGAATGTAAAAGTTGAAGAGAAAAGCAAATGAAGAAAAGAAATACAAAAGAAAGGCAAAAAGTTAGTTGGCAAAACAGAAGAGATGGCGAGCGATCGTCACTTTACCAGCGACCGATCGCCACAAAAATGAAGGATTTAGAATCTGTCTGCAAGAAAACAGAAGAGGTGGCGAGCGATCGCAACATTCCAGCGATCGATCGCCACACATAAATTCAATTTTAGAAAGTTTGCTGCTGACCGTCAATACAAGAAATCTTTGAATCTCTACCATTGATTGAGGAAAAAGAAAATATTAAAAACCTAAAAGAGAGAGAAGAGGCGCTCGGCGACTTTGAGAGCAAGAAACTGGAGATATTCTGCGATTGGAGGCGAGAGCGCGGCAGCGAGGATTCGGCGATTGAGGCGAGCGAGGTCGGCGATTCTGGCGAGCAGCGATTCTATGGATTCAGCATTCTCTGAAGATTAGCAAGCAGAGATCAATTTTACAGTGAAGCAGAGAGCACTTTTACAGTGAAGCAGAGGGGCGATTATTCAGAAACATCAAAATAATTTCTTTCTTATCTTTTCTTTGATTTTTATTTATGAAAGCCATGAACTTAATTATTATTATTTGTGTTTTTATTTCTATTAGCATGAACTAACCTTTTATTCTGGGGCTACGATGTAGTCAGACGATGATTATTTTATGTTTCTTCGTTTAATTATATTTTATGAGTATCTCTTCCAATATTGTTGACGCATTTAATTTCTGTTCTTAAAGACTGTAAATTTTTGGCAAATCTTTACTTGATTATTGGGGTGTTTTAAGACCGAGAGGTGATAAATACTCGAGCACTGAAATTAATGTCATGAATATACGTAGGCTAGAGATAGTTACGGTATTGGTGTGATCACTATGATTTCTTGATTGAATTGTATTTGATTAATGTAGGATTTGAGACTGAGAAGTGATAACCCATTAATCAGATAAACTACGCAATGCTCGAGAGAGATTGTACTAGACTTTAGTGAAATCGATCATCAACATAGGAAGAATATTTATGAATATAATTGCGAAGGACTGAAATAAATATTGTCTTGGTGAAATCGTAGTACCTAGGCTTTTATCAATTTGATTTAATCTCATTTTTATCTATTTTGCTATTTTACATTAGTTTATTTTAATTCCAATTCTTGAAACCAAAAAAACGTGTGTTCAATTTAGAATTAAGATTATTTATTTTGATTATTAATTACAAGTCCTCGTGGGTTCGACACTCTACTTATCACTATATTTCTTGTTGCGACTCGTACACTTGCGAACTAATTTTCACAACAAATTTTTGGCGCCGTTGCCGGGGACTTTATTATTGATATCGAATTAATTATTTTTTGTTTTATTTTGAATTCTATTTATTTTATTTGTTTATTTTCGTGTTATTTTCAGGTACATGCGTAAAGACGGAAACGCTAATCTTCTCCCACTTAATCTTGAAATCGAGCGTACGTGTCGACAACATCGTAAAGAGAAAAGAGAAGCTATTCAACCAGCGCGTGTCATTAAGGGAGATAACAGGGCAGATAATATTGAAAATTGTCCACTTGTGAATGCTGAGACCCGGACCTTATTGGATTATGTTATACCTACTGTATCCGGAGTACATTCAGCTATTCGGAAACCGGCTATTGCTGTTAATTTTGAAATTAAGTCGGGGACCTTGCACATGATTCAGCAATCTCAGTTTAGTGGATTACCTTCTGAAGACCCCAAGGATCATATTGCCAATTTCATAGAAGTTTGCGATACTTTCCGATATCATAATGTGGGGGATGATGCAGTGAGATTACGCCTATTTCCATTCTCATTACAGGATCGTGCGAAGAATTGGTTAAACTCTCTACCAGCAAATTCTATTAATACTTGGGAAGAGTTATGCCAGAAATTTCTTTCCAAGTTTTTTCCATTCGAGAAGACAGCTAGACTTCGCAATGATATAATTAATTTTACTCAGTTTGATGGAGAGACATTATATGAGGCGTGAACTCGTTTCAAGGAGATGTTGAGAAAGTGTCCCAATCATGGTCTACCGATGTGGATGCATATTCAGACTTTTTATATGGGATTATCAGCCTCTACTAAGACTCTGGTCAATGCTGCAGCAGGCGGTGCTTTAATGAGAAAAACGGAAGACGCCGCTTATGAATTATTAGAGGAATTAGCATTTAACAATGACCAGTGTCCAGTGGAGCGATTAGGGGTGTTCAAAACCGGTTTTGGAGAGGAACCGAACCGAACCGATCGGTTTCGGTTTTGGATTTACCGAACCGAAACAGGTCTTTTACCATACCAAAACCGAACCTAAACCGAACCGAAAGTTTCGGTTCGGTTCCGGTTCGGTTTCGGTTCTACACCCTATTTTTCAAAAAACTAAATAATTTAAATTTAAATTGAATGAGATAAAAAACAATTAGATATATAGTCAATTTATCACTCGAAATTGTACGTCTTTCTTTACTCGAAGAATAAACTTCGGTGGCACGTGCAATAAATTTAAATTTGATTTGAAAACTCGAAATATTCTAGAATAGATTCACTAAGAGTGAACGAATTTCTCACCATGAAAGTGCTTTTGCTGATTCGGATCATGACCCATTTGAATTTTGAACTACACTTTGTAGGTCATCTGCCCAGGATTCTGCAACCTGGAATCAATTTAAAGCATCAGCTTAAACTAGTTGACAAGAATTAAAGGACGAACTTAGTTGTCTTCAATTACTTGGCGTGAAGATTCCCCATATACACGACCCAGATTGTTTATATGAAGATTCAACTCTGTCCCGGAAGAAACACCGCCATGAATGGTCTGCAATTGAAGAGATTGATAACCAGACGAAAACGGCGGAAGTAGACCCTCCATTGTTGAATCCATCATTGGACTGGTAGTAGCTAATTTCATAAAAAGAAATTCTACTTGGCGCTGCAACGACTGGACATAGGTTATGATTTCATCAAGCATCACTGCTTTCCCTGTTACTTGAAGTTGAAAAATTCCAGTTCAAAATCCATGTAATTTCAAAAAATCAAAAACTTTTTTGTTTTCATTTCCAGGTCCGGTTCGGTTCGGTTTGTATCGGTTTTGACCCATCCAAACCGAAAATCGAACCTAATTAATCGGTTCCTACAAAATGAAACCAAAGATCGGTTTTCAAATGGTCAAAACCGGTCCGAACCGAACCTATTTCATCGGTTCCGGTTCGGTTCACCGGTCCCGGTTCGATTTGAACACCCCTAGGAGAGATCGATTATGAGGCGCACATCGGGTACTCAAGAACTCGAGGCTATGAAAGCTCTAACTCTACAAGTTGCCTCATTAACTAAGCAAATACAGGAGTCTCATATGGCAGCAAGTGTTGGGAATTCATCGAAAGTTAATTGTCAGTGGTGTCTCGGGCCGCATTTGAGTGAAGAATGTCAAGAGGGAAATCACATGTCAAAAGCGCCCGCAGAGCAAGCTAACTATATAGGCAATTTTAATCGTCACGGCAATTCCAATTCTAATACTTATAATCCAGGATGGCAACAACATCCAAATTTTTCATGGCGAAATTCTCAAAATGCTATACAGCCACCTCAAGCATCTCAAACCGGTCCATCTCAACAAGTTGATAAGAAAAATGATCTTGAAACAGTCCTTATGCAGTTTATGAATGAGACTCGTACTGCGATGCAAAATCAATCAGCCCAAATTCGTAGTCTTGAAAATCAACTTGGTCAATTTGCAAGCGTCAATAATGGAAGACCTCAAGGAACACTACCAAGTAACACCGAGGTAAATCCGAAAGAGCAGTGTAATGTAATTACCACTAGATTGGGAACTGTGATTGAACCAGAGCACAAAGAGCAAAGTGTGCCTAAAGTGGGCAATGGGAGTCCAAATGAAAACGAATCTCAAAGGTCTATATCATCTCATATTCCACCAATACAAGCAATCCCACCTCAAGTGTCGTTTTCACAAAGACTGAAGCATGTGAAGCTTGATAATCAGTTTTCTAAATTTCTTGATATCTTCAAAAAGCTCCACATCAACATTCCATTCGCAGAGACACTCGAGCAAATGCCGCGTTATGCTAAATTTTTGAAAGATATTCTTTCCCACAAGCGCAAAATAGAGGAGTGTGGTTTTATAGCTCTTACAGAAGAATGCAGTGCTATTATTCAGAAAAAGTTACCTCAGAAATTAAAAGATCCAGGAAGTTTTACTGTACCATGCGAGATTGGCAGTTCTGTATCTACCAGGGCACTATGCGATTTGGGGGCGACCATTAATTTGATGCCTTTGTCTATATTCCGGAAACTCAATTTAGGCGTAGCAAAGCCGACAGAGGTTACATTATTGATGGCCGATCGTTCTATTAAACACCCAAGGGGAATCATTGAAGATGTGCTCAGTAAAGGTCGACAAATTTATATTCCCTGCCGATTTTATTGTGCTTGATATGGAAGAAGATCAAAATGTGCCGATTATATTAGGGCGACCATTCTTAGCTACAAGTGGTGCTGTCATTGATCTTAGAAAGGGGGAGCTCAAATTGCAAGTACAGGATGAAGAGGTGACATTCAAGGTGTATAAGTCAATGGAGTACCCAATATCTAGCGCTGACATATTTCGGGTGGAACTCCCTAACACTGTTACAATGGAAGCCTCACATCAACTAAGCGACTCTCTTGAGCTGAATGAGATGCAATACGTTGAAAATTTGAGGGAATCGACATTACGGGTAATACCACCTATTAAGAAACCACCCGACTACAATAAGATTCTGGCGAATGACAAGTTGGTAAATGGGCAACGATTGACACCATATTAGGACAGTACATGTGAAAATGCAAAGTCCATCATATATTTCGACCCAACATGAAGAAGTATGATGTCGGGCCGTCGACAATAAATACAAGCGCTTGGTGGGAGGCAACCCACCCAAGTATCCTTTTTAGTTTGTTATTTCAATTTTTGTTTGCATTAGTTTTGTTTATTTTTATTTTTATTTCATTTTATTATTATTAAAAAAAAAACATTTAGATAGACTGATCCTTAAACTGAAGCTCCACAAAGACGTTAACATGCCCAGCTCTACATGAGGTACGCTATCCCATTTTATAATTTTCTTGTATGCTTTGTCTACATTGAAGACAATGTTAATCTTAAGTTTGGGGGTGTTCTGTTAGCTTTACTTATTTTCTCTGCTCTATTGCTCTAACATATATTATGGTTATGCATTCTGATCTTGGTTGAGGTATCAATGATGATTTAAATGATTGATTCATGCTTTGACTCCTTGGGAAATACTGAACATAAGATTTGATTTGTCTTAGTTTGCATTGATTAGAGCTTACATAGTTATCTTCAATTTATTTGAACACGTTCTATTCTTGTTTGATTCTATTTGTTGGTAATATTTGTGTAGTCTACTAATAGTGAAACCCAGATACTGTAAGGGAGTGAACGAGAATAAACAGAGTAAGGGAGTGTAACTCCAGTCAAATGTATTGAGAACGAGAATACTGTGAAGACAAATCTTTCTTGGTTTTGCTCAATATCCTTGAATGCAAATTGAAATTTTTCTGAAACAAAAGAATGATTTAGGCCATCTTTGAACCGTTTGAGCTTTCTGAGCCTACCTTGTTGTGTCATTTAATGATACCCATAGTTACCCTTTTGAGCCTATTATTTACCACTCAGTAGTCACCTGAACTCAGACTAGCCTTATATATTTTTCCTGCCCTATTAAATGAGCACAGGGATATTGATCTAATTAGGGGAGAGTTGAAAAAAAAAAGCAAATGAAGAAAAAAAAAAGAGCTGGTGAAATTCAATAGCAACTCCTTTGTCATTTGTTTCTTTTTGCAGCATTAATTCGTTGTATTTATGTTATGTGTCAATTGAAAAAAAAAAAAAAAAAAAAAAAAGAAAGAGCAAGTTTGAACAATTCAGCTTTCAATCTTATTTTATTTTATGCAATTATTAGGTTTGTATTGATATTGTGTTGTAACAATGACAAAGGAGTTAAGATGGGTGATAAGGAGTGAAGTAAGTTTGGGGGTGATATTAGCAGAAAGTTTGAGTGAGTTCAACAAGCCCGTAAGTAAACAGAAGAAAATTTTGAAATGGTGAAATAAGGAGGAATGAGTGGTGCTTTAAGTATTCGCTTGAATCCATAAAATTCCTACCCCTTAACCCGGCCTTTCATTACAAGCTTGTGAAGACCTAATGACTTTTGTTTTGATTTATGGATATTTGCTATTAGTTGGATAGTGGACAAAGCTGATGAACGATAGAGTGAATGGAGTGAAACCGAGTGAAATAAGAATGATATCCTTACCTATAGCTACATTAGTTGAACCGACAATTAGAAGAGAATGAGAATGAACGCACACACATACGAAGATTTCTGTGTAAATTATTTTCAATGTGCTACTATGAGTTATTTCTTTTGCAAAGTGGTCAACTAGTTGTTTTGAGTATGAATTTTTCAAGCTGAGACGATTTACCAAAACCCTCGATTCAGATTGTTTGACTATTGCAATATGTTGAGCATTTTTATATTTGATTGAGACTATTTGTTTGTTTTAACTGAACTGCATTTTTGTTCGCTTGAAGACAAGCTTTCATTCAAATTTGGGGGTGTGATAAGTGTGTATTTTACACAGTTATTTATATTTTTTACACTTGATTTGATAAGTTTATCTCAAGTGTTTGAAAGAATTTGATGTATTTTGTGTAAGTGTGTAGAAAATTTATTTAAAACAGGGAGATTGAATGTAAAAGTTGAAGAGAAAAGCAAATGAAGAAAAGAAATACAAAAGAAAGGCAAAAAGTTAGTTGGCAAAACAGAAGAGATGGCGAGCGATCGCCACTTTACCAGCGACCGATCGCCACAAACACGAAGGATTTAGAATCTGTCTGCAAGAAAACAGAAGAGGTGGCGAGCGATCGCAACATTCCAGCGATCGATCGCCACACATAAATTCAATTTTAGAAAGTTTGCTGCTGACCGTCAATACAAGAAATCTTTGAATCTCTACCATTGATTGAGTAAAAAGAAAATATTAAAAACCTAAAAGAGAGAGAAGAGGCGCTCGGCGACTTTGAGAGCAAGAAACTGGAGATATTCTGCGATTGGAGGCGAGAGCGCAGCAGCGAGGATTCGGCGATTGAGGCGAGCGAGGTCGGCGATTCTAGCGAGCAGCGATTCTATGGATTCAGCATTCTCTGAAGATTAGCAAGCAGAGAGCAATTTTACAGTGAAGTAGAGAGCACTTTTACAGTGAAGCAGAGGGGCGATTATTCAGAAACATCAAAATAATTTCTTTCTTATCTTTTCTTTGATTTTTATTTATGAAAGCCATGAACTTAATTATTATTATTTGTGTTTTTATTTCTATTAGCATGAACTAACCTTTTATTCTAGGGCTACGATGTAGCCAGACGATGATTATTTTATGTTTCTTCGTTTAATTATATTTTATGAGTATCTCTTCCAATATTGTTGACGCATTTAATTTCTGTTCTTAAAGCCTATAAATTTCTGGCCAATCTTTACTTGCTTATTGGGGTGTTTTAAGACCGAGAGGTGATAAATACCCGAGCACTGAAATTAATGTCATGAATATACGTAGGCTAGAGATAGTTACGGTATTGGTGTGATCACTATGATTTCTTGATTGAATTGTATTTGATTAATGTAGGATTTGAGACTGAGAAGTGATAACCCATTAATCAGATAAACTACGCAATGCTCGAGAGAGATTGTACTAGACTTTAGTGAAATCGATCATCAACATAGGAAGAATATTTATGAATATAATTGCGAATGACTGAAATAAATATTGTCTTGGTGAAATCGTAGTACCTAGGCTTTTATCAATTTGATTTAATCTCATTTTTATCTATTTTGCTATTTTAGATTAGTTTATTTTAATTATTTTAATTGTTTATTTTAATTCCAATTCTTGAAACCAAAAAAACGTATGTTCAATTTAGAATTAAGATTATTTATTTCGATTATTAATTACAAGTCCTCGTGGGTTCGACACTCTAGTTATCACTATATTACTTGTTGCGACTCGTACACTTGCGAACTAATTTTCACAACAAGTTTTTGGCGCCGTTGCCGGGGACTTTATTATTGATATCGAATTAATTATTTTTAGTTTTATTTTGAATTCTATTTATTTTATTTGTTTATTTTCGTGTTATTTTCAGGTGCATGCGTAAAGACGGAAACGCTAATCTTCTCCCACTTAATCTTGAAATCGAGCGTACGTGTCGACAATATTGTAAAGAGAGAAGAGAAGCTATTCAACCAGCGCGTGTCATTATGGGAGATAACAGGGCAATTAATATTGAAAATCGTCCACTTGTGAATGCTGAGACCCGGACCTTATTGGATTATGTTATACCTACTGTATCCGGAGTGCATTTAGCTATTCGGAAACCGGCTATTGCTGTTAATTTTGAAATTAAGTCGGGGACCTTGCACATGATTCAGCAATCTCAGTTTAGTGGATTACCTTCTGAAGACCCCAAGGATCATATTGCGAATTTCCTAGAAGTTTGCGATACTTTCCGATATCATAATGTGGGGGATGATGCAGTGAGATTACGCCTATTTCCATTCTCATTACGGGATCGTGCGAAGAATTGGTTAAACTCTCTACCAGCAAATTCTATTAATACTTGGGAAGAGTTAATGCCAGAAATTTCTTTCCAAGTTCTTTCCATTCGAGAAGACAGCTAGACTTCGCAATGATATAATTAATTTTACTCAGTTTGATGGAGAGACATTATATGAGGCGTGAGCTCGTTTCAAGGAGATGTTGAGAAAGTGTCCCAATCATGGTCTACCGATGTGGATGCATATTCAGACTTTTTATATGGGATTATCAGCCTCTACTAAGACTCTGGTCAATGCTGCAGCAGGAGGTGCTTTAATGAGAAAAACGGAAGACGCCGCTTATGAATTATTAGAGGAATTAGCACTTAACAATGACCAGTGTCCAGTGGAGCGATCAATTATGAGGCGCACATCGGGTACACCAGAACTCGAGGCTATGAAAGCTCTAACTCTACAAGTTGCCTCATTAACTAAGCAAATACAGGAGTCTCATATGGCAGCAAGTGTTGGGAATTCATCGAAAGTTAATTGTCAGTGGTGTCTCGGGCCGCATTTGAGTGAAGAATGTCAAGAGGGAAATCACATGTCAAAAGCGCCCGCAGAGCAAGCTAACTATATAGGCAATTTACACTGTTTGTCTCAAAAGAAGCAGACTGCTCTTCCTCTAAGACTAGGAAGTGCTGGGGCCGGCGGAATTGGAAATAATCCTTCTCTCCAATGCTCTCTGAAACAATGTTACCTTCTTGGTCGATTGGAAGAGCACACGTGATGTGAAGGTCGAAGTCGCATTGAGGACAATGGTATACAAATCCGTTTAGACAAACATATATGTTTTTCCTTTTCTTAAGGTTTGTCAAACCATATTAGATTTTGTTGTAAAAAAGAAAAGAAAAGGAAAACTTTGTTTTCTGGTTAGCTGCAGCTGATTTGTCAATTTTGCAGGCAGCAATCCGGGACACTCTAGTTCTCCCCAACTGTGAAAGTCTATTGATTCCATGGATGATGGCAGATAAGGATGACTGGGTCCCACAGAAAGTAGCCCCATTGATATGGTGCAAACAAGAGCAAACCGATCCAAACATTGTGTCTGAAACGCAGAGCCTCGACCATGATGCAGTAAAAGGCAAGACTGAAGCTGCCGAGACAGTATCCATCGACCAATCAGAGAGCAAGCATCAAAAGCCAAAGAGATTGCAACCTTCTCAACAAACTATCTCCGAATGTTCAAATGCATCAAAACTTTTGGCCGAAGATGGCATTAACACGGCATCTAGTGACGCATTTGATGAAATAAGAGTCCCTCTATTAGGAAATGTTGCCCCTCTGGCGTCTTTTGAACCAAAAAGAGACGACACCCCTGCTCAATCGCCCACAAGGTCTAGGTCTATGACTTCACATGGACAAGGCGATAATAGCCCCGAAGAAGACGATGCAAATCCGAAGAGAAAGAATGCTTGATTTGCGTAAGAAAGTGGGAGAAAAACTCGAGGAAAAGAGGCGACATTTTGAAGAAAAGGGCAGGAACATTGTCGATAAGATGCGAGGACCGTGAAACGAATTGTAGTAGGGCAACGATGGTTGTTGCTAGAGGAACAGAAGCTTTGCAGATTATTAACTTGTAATCCATCTGAAGTTTTACGCCCTGGTAGGTCAACACACAAAAAAAGAAAAAGAAAGAAGAGTGATAGGTTGATTTCCTTTGGACCAGATTAATGTTGACGTAAAGATATTGAGAAAAAAAGTGTATAGTTGCATCAGGTAGAGAGCATTCTTAGCCTTGGTCACTTTCCACATATTCATTTACACTTTCCATATTAATATTGAAGTTTAATCATTCAACATTCATAATTTTGAGGAAATTATTTTGATTCCTAATAGGAAGATTAATGCATCATGATCTTTCTTCTAATACTACAACTCTTCTTTTTGATTCCGAATACTAAATTTGACAGTTTCATAACATTTATTCTGAGACACACACAGAAAGAAACTGGGAGATTGCATTATAATTAAATGTATGATAAAAACATGAATCCAACATGCACTCTAATTAAACCATAATTTGATCAAAGCAAGATCTAGTAAAATGGGCACTGAAGCTACATCGACGGCATTCTAGCACCCTTGAATAACAATGCTTACCACACCCAGAGCACAATGGAGGAGGTTTCCTCGTCGGCTGTTCCACATAAGTGAGAGGATGGTCATGAAAAGAGAATGTGTGAGTAGTTCCATATTTAATATATGGAAATTCTCCAAGAGCACAACTAATATGAGCAAAAAAGTCACATTGAATACAACAGTAGAACCAATCTTCTGGATTTCTCTCATTTTCGCAAATGTCACAGTAGTATTCGCTAGATTCATCTTCCTTCTCGAAGGCAAGGCTGAGAAGATGATCATCGTATCTATGCTTAGCCCTATGTGGAAGTTTTGCACAACAAAATCCCAAGACATACTCACATTCTGAGCATACCAATATACAGTGACTTCCGCAACCACAACCTTGACACGTCTCATAACTTCTTATTCGAGGGTCGGGAAAGAATAGCCGGTGTTCGTGACATGGATGTTCTAGCCCTTCCATCAATTTGACACATTGAAAGTCAATCCTGAAGAGACAATCTTGCAATTGACAGCTATACATGAAACCGTTGTAACGCTTTTGACATTCATAACAATATTGAAACTCTTCAACTAGATTGAGGTGAAGAGGATGAAGATGTAATGGGATGATCATTTTGGTCTTCGGCATCTCAGCACATCGTTTGTGAAGATAAAAACCACAGTCCATGCAACTATAAAATGGAGAGGATATGAGTGTGACACAACCCTCACAATATATATGATTCTCTAGATCTTGTTCATTCAAAGTCAACTTATGTTGGTGAGTGAAGTGTTGAATTTCACCACCTTTGTTGCCATCTCCTAAGAGAGTTATAGCACCAGAGTTTGCTACGGAATTGTGAGATCCCTCCGACAATGATATATTTGAGTCGTCTTGGGTTTCCTCCTCTAATACAACTCCTATCGCTTGCGCGCAACTCAAGTGCGCAGCATAATTGCACTTGTAACAATAGTAAACTGCATAATCAACATTTACCTCTTTGTAACAAAGCTGACATATCAGCTTGTCACACTTGTGGACAAAAGATAGAAAGTAGGTGAGTTTAAGGACATGATTGTGTCCGTCTACTCTAAGAAATCTTGACAACTCCGCACATTTTTTGTGTACCATTAGATGACAACCATTGCATTGCCATTGGGAGAAATAATCTTTCACGCCACAAGCATCGCAAGCTAATTTCCTAAATGTCTTGATCTCAACAAAGCTGTGATGGTGATCATATATACGATCAGAACCGTGTAGAGAGAAAAAACAATCCGCGTGAAGTGTGAATCCACATTGAAGGCAGCAGTAATTTAGTTCGCTCACTTCTCTACCACAACAACTACAAGAGGTTATCATTTTTGATTCGTTTGTTGCAAAGAGAATGAGAGAATGCTTGGGATGAACGTGGCTCTTAATCTGACCTGGTAACTCGGCGCAGGATTTATGAAGAAGGAAAGGGCACAACTCACAGCCGTAGCTCGGAGAGGAACCAAGTTCTTCCATACAGAGGCAGCAGGATGGATGGTCATTTCCAGTACACGCCCATTCTTTCTCATCTACCAGCAAAGTCAAGTTGTGATGGTGGGAGCGATGTTGAATATGTTTCTCCCCCACTCTTTTCATGGTATCCCTTGGATTTGAAAAGGCACATTTTGGGTGGATGAAAAGGTTGTGTTCTAGGGAAACATAAAAAAATATACCATCTTGGCCACAAATTTGGCAATATTGATAACTCTTAGGAACGAGAAAAAAGGATCGTTCGGGATGGAGGAAGCTAACCTTGATTTGTTTAGGTAGATTCGCGCAAAACTTATGGATCCGAAATTCGCATCGTGACCTAGAGCAGAAGAAGAAAGGAGCAGATATTGATTCTAAGCACCCAAAGCAATTTACACTGTTTATCTCAAGAGGAGCCGACTGCTTTTCCTCCAACACTAGGAGGAAGAATCCTTCTCTCCAGTGCTCTCCGAAACAATGTTACCTTCCTGGTCGACTGAAAGCGCACACTTGATGTGAAGGTCGAAGTCGCATCGAGGACAACGGTATACAAATCCGCTTACTATTTCCTCGCAGGCATCACATTTGCAAGTCTTTGCTGTATCTGAAGGACGTGGGAGGAGAGAGAGAGCGTGTTGAGGATGGAGAGGATGGCGTAGCAAGCGGGGAGGAAGCTCAGTACATGATTTGTGAAGGTGAAATTTGCAGGTAAAGCAGCTGAATCTTGGACCACATATTAGATCCTCGCATCCCCAGCAAACCACAGGTTCATCTTGATTGTCTTCTGGTTCCCCATCTGTAAAGAGCAGCGGATGGTCATGGCTCTTGTGTACAATCTCCATTTTTAGTTTTTCCTTTCCCTCTGTTAGCTGCCTCTTTATTTCCTCTACTTATGCTTTGCTGCTTCTAACAATCTGGGAATAGATGCTTAAATTGCCATGTGAGAAGATGCTTAAATGATATATTGGACTTTGAAATGGGCTGGCTGGTTCGAGAAACAACGAGCCAAGCCAACCCAAATTTTTGAGCTTCCAGGCTCGTCTTGGAGCGGGTAGCCAACTTGTTAGGTTCGTCTGGAGAAGTCCACTTGCCTGGCCATTCTACTCCGACCCTGAACTTCCACTTAACCAAGCTGTGACGACGGCCCAACGCCTTCCATCCCCATGCAGGTGCTTCTTCCCTGGCTTGACCCCAACCCAACTAATGGACTATCTTGTACGAGGTCAAGCAAGCTGGTGGATTTTCTACGCAGGAGTCTCGTACGGACGCTAAACAGAATGATTTTTTTTCTTTTTATAATTTACCAATGATACATGTCTCGACAACTCTTTATATCTGTATTATGAATTCTAATGATACATGTCATTTATTTGATATATTCACTGTAATACTTTTGAAGAGTCGTGACTATTCATCTTCTTTAGTTTATTGTTATGACACATATTAAATATAACAAATTATTTATAGTGTTAATAATATTAAAAATTGATATGTAATTTTTCGTAATTTAGTGTAATGACACGTGTGATATATTTAACTTGTTTTATAGTATTTATAAAAAAATCAAGATTTTTTTTATCTCTCATCAGTGAGCTAACTGCTATATTGATGGATTCTTCATCCATGGTCTGCTAAGCTCGCTCCATCGGTAATCCCTGGCATCCTTTCCATGGCAGCAATTTTGAGCATTCCCCACCAGCTGGGCGGCCTTTCGAATTTCCCTTTCAAGCTGAACTCTCTCGCCAAATACAACAGCAGTAGCAGGAGATTTTGTTCTACGAGGCCTCCAGTGTCGCCTTCTTCTCTAGAAGATTGCGGCTGTGGTTTGCGCGTGTTCGTGATTTCCGATTTGCACACCGATTATGGAGAGAATATGAAATGGATAAAGAACTTATCCTCATCCAGATACATGAATGGAATTCTTCTCGTTGCCGGAGATGTTGCCGAGAGGTACCACAATTTTACTCTTACCATGTCTCTCTTGAAGGATATTTTTGACCGTGTCTTCTTTGTGCCTGGAAATCATGATTTGTGGTGCCGTCGGGAGAGAGAAAATTACGTAAGAAACGTCAATCATTTTCCCTAGATTTTTGTGGCGAATCAGGAGGGCATACTCTCTGCAATTTGATTACATTTCCCATTTTTATTTCTATATTTTCCTTGATAGTTCTAGGATACTCACGGATGCATGTACTCAGAAATTTAATCTCATTTCTGTATTTGTAGGGTGATTCTCTTGAGAAGATGAATAAGTTGCTTGATTGGTGTTCACAGCTTGGTGTTGAGACCAGTCCGGCGATCATAGATGGCTTAGGAATCATTCCTCTGTTTTCATGGTACCATGAGGTGCAGGGTTTTAAGTTTACAGTTATTAAATTTATTCCTTTAATAGTTCATCCACTTTTCTAAGTTCAATTTTAACGTCATGATCTCCTTCTGTTCAGAGCTTTGACAGAGAGAAGGACATCACAGATATTCGTGTTCCATCATTGGAGATGGTGAATCACTTATCTTTTTCCTTGTAAGGTGCTTAAGGCATTGCTTTCAACACTTTTTCCGGCAGTTCCTAGTTTAATCATGCTTCCTATCTGTGTTCTATTTCTTTAATATTTCATTCTTCTATAATTTTTTTTAGTTTGTTTTTCTATCCATTTATTTAATTTTATCACTCCTTTGATTATGATTTGAAAACATTATGTCAATATATTTCGTTATTTCTAGAAACAGTTAAAGAGTTACCACTCAATTTTGCCTCTCTAAAACTTCCACTACTCGTTATACTACTTTTGTTCCCTGAAACCTTGTTCTTGTAAGGGAAACGATGTCTAACTTTTGAGTTTTGTTTGATGTTCAAGTGTGTTTCTATTCATTTCTGTTCCATACAAATTTTGTAAAAGTATTGTAGTTTATTTTCTAAAATCAAATGTTGTTTTCAAGTGCTTATTATCTATGTGTCTCTCTGATGGTGAAGGAAAGAGTAAAAAAGTTGTATCAATTTGTGTTTTAATTTTGCTGAGGTCATACATTTTGGGTGTTCAATGTATAAAATTTTCCTTGAAACGTGAGTTTTATTGCACTAAATTAAATTTCAAGAGCATAAATTTTCTTGTTGCTAGTTTTTTTAACAGGTGGCTAGGTGGTGCTACCTTGATTCTTGATTGCTTGTAATATTGATGTAAGGATTTATATGCCTGCAAATGGCCTGCGGAACTTTCAAACAGAGATACTTCTTTTGCGTTGTACTTTGATGCAATGAATGAAAGGAATCAGGTTGCCGTGAAGGAGATCCAAGAGAGATGTAACCAAATAGTAACATTTTCCCATTTTGTTTCCAGGTTTGTTCTTGGTTTTTTACACACAGTAAACCAAAAATTTGTCTGTAATATATATATTTTTAAATTGCATGGGCCACATTTATTGTGAAAAATATAGCATATACGTAAGGAAAAATGATAAATTCTTGATTGACTTTGTCCCGCATAGTTATACATCATGCCGTCACTTTTTAACTGGGGCATTTCTCTTCTTGGGGAACTTTCCCCCTTTTGTAATCATTTTTCAAAACTATATTTCTTACAAAAAGAAGTTTATATGCCATGTAGCAGACACATTCAACATGTTTTTGATGTACTAAATGATATATTTGTTATGTACGTATTTTAGTCTAAATGTGCTCTATAGTATTTGTAGAACGTCTGTATTTGCTATTACACTAGCTAAGTAGCTTCAGGCTTCATAGCTAACAACGGCAAAGGTGGCACTATGCTTGGGAGCATGTTAAGCATTAAGAAATGTTTGGCAAATTGAAATTTGCTTCTTTTAAAATCTTTTTCACCAACGGCAAATAATCAATAATTTCTTTTTTTTATATATAAGAAACGAATTATATTTCATATTGAAAAAAGGAACATACAAGAGAAGAACCTTTTCAAGGAAAAAAAATTCAAACTCAGCAAATGATCAATAATTTCGAAAATAAAAAATATGAAAATTTCATAGTGGAAGTATTTTAGTCTTTTACAATATAACTTAACTTTTTTCTATGGAAACAAGATATTTTTAAATTTCTAATGCAAAAAATGATAATAATATGTAAGTCTTTGAAATCAGTCAATGTAAGATAGAGCACTATCTCACTGGAGACCTATCCAAGGAGTAAAGCTCTATCCCCATAGTTATGTCATCTAAGCATGGTTGTTGGTTGTGTGATTTTTGTATAATGTTAAATTCTTTAGGATAAGGATGGACATGGTGGTCTTTACTTAAGACCATTGTTTTTTCTGTTTTGTTATTTTGAATTTTCACTCATTTATAGAGAGTTGTCTTCTCTGTTTTGTTATTTTGAATTGTCGTCTCTTTTTTGTTATTTTGAATTTGTCACTAGTTTTGGTTTTTGCAGGCAAGAACTTTGTCCAAAGAAAAGAATGTTATTTTATCCTAGGCTCCCTAAAATTATTGGTTCTGATTATCTCGAGGATCGCATAAGGTCCATTCATGCTTTTATAGGTACTGCATCCACCTGTCACGTATTTGGTCATACACATTTATGCTGGTACGCCGTACTTGACGGTATCAGGTTATTGTTCATCAATCTTTGTCAAAGACAATGGATTTTAAGTTTTTATAATTTAATGTTACGTGGACTTTTGCATTAACATCAAACATTAGAAGGGTGAATTTTCCTGTAAAATATTCAACCTTCTCAAATTTTGCAGCTGTATTGTGTTAGGAATATTTTAAGAGAGATAATATTTTAGTAGATTAAGGGTATAAGTGGGAAGGTGGTGAGTGAAAGAGGGGGAAAAGATTAGGAAAAGTGGGAGAGAGGTTGAGGCTCTCGAATACCTCAGCAAAGGGAGAGAGTGGAGGCTTTATAATTCCTCCATATTTGTGTGGGTGTGTGGTCCGTTTTGTCTGGAAGTGCAATATATTTTTGGTTGTTTGTTCGATAAGCACAAGATTCGTATCAATGGTCCCTATCATATTGATTGAGAATATGCATTAAGTATCTATGCACAAATGTGATACACACAAAAGTAATTTATATTTGATACAGATAACATGCATTACAGTATGAAAATGGGTTAGAGCATCTTATCTTTTACTTTTTTGTATTTGACAGTTCATTTACTTCTATGAATAAGTTTAGACAAAGGAACACATTTTCTTAGTAGGATTATTTTTTGCCGTGATTTATTTTTCGTTTCTGGTGTTGTAGACGTTCAAATCTCATATTAGACATCTCTGACTAATCCAAAAAATAAAAAAAAAAGAACATGACTGGCATGATTGAACTTTGTTTTCAACAATGTTTTCTGGTATCCATTGAATGATTTTCTCTTGAAGGGTGCAATGCAGGTACGTGCAGGCGCCCTTGGCTTACCCAAGAGAGCAGAAGAGGAGAATGAATGGAGGAGATGATTGGCTGCCATTTTGCCTCTACTCGGATGGGCAATTTGCCGAGAAGCTCAGACCTTGCTTTTGGAGCGACTACTATGCAGTCAATCCTAGAACCCCTCATAATACTCAACTTGCTCCTTGGGTTGCCAAATTCTACAGGCATTTGTGAATAAATGGCACAGTCGTCGGCCATGGACATTATGTGAAGCATGGGATTCAATTACTTGAACTTGTATTCTTAGAGCAAATACACACGGAAGCAGGCTTAAATCCAGTCATTTTTGCTCTCGTCGAACCAGTTTTCGCTACCGTAGATTGGAGGAATGATTGGCGAAGCTGCTGATTGCTGCTTGCTTTTATCTGCAGTCATGATAATGGCAAAGGAAAGGGCTTAAAAATGGAGGGTACCGATGTTTGTTTGTAGATAGCTTGAATTATGTGAACATTAGAATGGGAATGAGACTTGTGCATTAGAAGATATGCAGGGAAAATGAGGGAGGGAGGGAGGGGAGATTAAATTGTGTTATTATTTGGTATATTAATTTATGAAAAGAGTTAATAATCATCTTTTAATATGATTATAGAATGAATCATTAGTTAACGTTAGGAAATTCTGGTAGACTTGATCCTTCTTTCAATGCTTTTTCTCCAAAATAAAGACAATTGACTTGATTATCTATTGTTAGGTAGAGAAATTAAGAACGCATGATACAAATAAATGGACTCTTTGAATCTGAAAGATGACTTGGTATATTCCATCAAGCACAAACCCGATCATCCCAAAGTGACGTTGTATGATGTCGTTTATCTCGATGAACTTGCTCTCATAACTAAATTAATTTCAATTTTACAAAAGCAATTATGTCAATTGGGATATCTGTTAGAATTTGGTGTGACCCGAATTCTAGTTGGGCCGGGCTGGATTGGGCTCGTATATCAATATTAGGGTTTTACGTTTTCTCTATATATTGATGCTTGAGTCGCAAAACTCATTGTACCGAAATGATATTAGTGATTCTCCTCTGCCCGTGGTTTTTTCTCTTTGTAGAGTTTCCACGTAAAATTCTGTGTCCATTATTTTCTCGTTTTTCTTTTTCGGTGTTCTTGATCGTTCGTTACAGGTGGATTAAGGCGTCTAATCCTAACAACTGGTATCAGAGCTTCAGGATGAAGTGGTTTTCGAAAATCAGGGTTCTTCGAAGGGTATCGATCGATTTCAGGTTTGTAATTTCGGTAAGTGAAATTGCAATTTTTAGGAGAAAAAGAAATTGGAAATAAAAAAAAAACAAGGAAAAAGAAAATGAATATTTTTTGGTTTGTTCTTCGACAGACAGTGAAGAACAGAGAATAATAGAGGGAGAGAGGAGTGCCCGAGCCACCCACGCGAAGAAAGCGAACGAAGAAAACAGACAGCCCGAGCCGCAGCGACGAATAGAGACCCTTCGAACCGCCATCCGCCGCCGTTCTACCATCACCGCGCGCACCAGAACCGCGCCGACGACTAACTGTTCTCGCACGCTGCCGGCGTTTGCCTAGAACAGACCATCGCGACTCGTTCGCCGTCCGACAAGTCGCCAGCTGCCGCACATAGAACCATCGTACGCAGAGCCCCGCGCCACGCTCGATCTCGACAGCCCACTTGCACCGTCGCACATCGCCGTTCGACAGAGAGAAGAGGAGTTTTTCTTCGGTTGATAGAGAGAAGAAGAATTTTCTCTTTGTGTTTGCTTGATCTGCGTGAAGAAGAAACGAAGCAGACTTATTTTTCTGCTTTGAGTGGTTGTGAACTGAGTGAAGAAACACAGAGAAGAAGAGAAGCTGTTTTCTTTTAAAATTTGGAGTGTGAAGGAGGAAGCATTCTTCAACAGAGAAGAAAAGGATTTTGGTTTATGAATTTGCCTTGGACCGTGTGAAGGAAAATACAAAGAAAGGTCAAAGGTGTGTTTTTTATTTGTTTTAGCAGTGCAGAATATCTATTCTTGGTGAATAGTGAAGAAATTCAAAGTGAAGAATTTCTGGTTGATTGAGAAATTGTTTGCATATCAGTAATTTTTGGGGAAATATTTGGCGGATCTACTGGTATTGTGGAGATTGATTATTAGGCTGAATAATTAATCTGGAAATATCTGTTTTGGGTATTGATTATTGATAATGATATCAGGCGAAGATAGCATATGATATATTATTGAAAAATTCGATGGGACGAATTTTGCATTCTGGAGAATGCAAATCGAGGATTACTTGTACGGGAAAAGACTTCATCTTCCTTTGAGTGCGAAACCAGAGAAGATGGAAGACGGTGAATAGAATCTCCTTGATAGACAGGTTTTGGGAGTGGTCCGATTGACGCTAACCAAAAGCGTTGCTCACAACGTGGTGAAGGAGAAGACCACCGCGAGTCTGATGAAGGCTCTGTCTGATATGTACGAGAAACCGTCTGCGAATAATAAGGTATTTCTTATGAAGAAGCTCTTTAATCTGAAGATGATTGATGGTACTTCTGTCGCAGCGCATCTGAATGAGTTCAATACAATTGTGAATCAATTGCTATCGGTGGAAATTGATTTTGAGGATGAGGTTCGTTCCCTAATTTTGTTGGCGTCTCTACCGAATGGCTGGGAGCCTATGAGAGCAGCAGTTAGTAACTCAGTTGGAAGTGCTAAACTTGTATTCACCGATGTGAGGGATCATATTCTTACTGAGAAGGTTCGTAAGATTGATTCTGGTGAAACATCGACAAGCTCAGCTTTGAATGTTGAAAATAGGGGCAGGTCCAAGACCAATAATGGGAGGAGTCAGTTCAAGTCCCGACAAACATTTGAGTGCTGGAATTGTGGCAAGCAGGGTCACATGAAGAAGGATTGCAGAGCACCGAAGAAGAACGGTAATGACACAGGCAAGGAGGTAGCCACAGTCACCGAGGAGTTCTTTAGTGTGTACGACGAGGATGTCGTAAATTTCGGTTGCCAAGATACGAGTTGGGTAATCTATAGTGGCGCTTCAATACATGCCACTTCGCGGAGAGATTTCTTTACGTTCTACACTTCGGGTGACTTTGGAAGTGTGAGGATGGGAAATGGTGACGTTGCAAAAGCCATTGGTATGAGAGATGTGCGTTTGGAGACCAACATCGACAACACCTTGGTTTTGAGAGGTGTGAAGCATATCCCTGACATCCACAAGAATTTGGTCTCGACTAGCAAGCTCGACGACGAAGGATTTGACAACACCTTTCGTGATGGACAATGGAAGCTTACCAGAGGTTCATTGATTGTGGCGAGAGGAGAAAAATGCTCCTCATTATATGTGATGCACGCGAAGATCGCGGATTCCACAATTAATGTGATAGGTAATAAGGCTGCAAAGTTTGTGAATTCACCTTCTAAGAGAAAGGTTGAGAAGACTCAGAAGAAATCAGGTTCTCAGGTGAAGTTCAGGTTGGAATCTAATGATACATCAAAGCCGGTGAGTTAGCCTATTACAAATGTTCAGTCACCAGTTTCAGTTTCACTTCAGAATGGTATCGTCAAAGACAGAACCATGTGGAAGGTTAAAGCTCCGGGACGATATGATGAAACTGAGTTATGTGTTGAATGTGTTCGAGGGTAACGATTCCTGTGTGCAGTCTTTAACATGTTCAGATGCAGTTCGTCGTGACAACCTTGATAGTTCAGTGATACTATGGAGTAGGAGATGCGATTTCTTCTCAAGTAAGTCTCTCGAGTTTAAGCGGGGCTTAAACTTGAACGGTATCGGATGCTGAGTTGGCCCATCTGGGGCCTTTGTGGTAGAGGAGCTTATTTTTAATGGAGTTTTGTAGATTTGTTTCATTGTTGGAATTTCGTTGAAGGTGGAGATTGTCAGAGTTCAGTGTTCTGGATTCGCTTTGGGTTGGGCCGTGTAGCCCGTTGGATCTCTCATGTGGAATTCGTGTCAAGGTGGAGTTTGTTAAAATTTGGTGTGACCCGAATTCTAGTTGGGCCGGGTCGGGCCCGTATATCAATATTAGGGTTTTACGTTTTCTCTATATATTGATGCTTGAGTCGCAAAACTCATTGTACCGAAATGATATTAGTGATTCTCTCATCTACCCGTGGCTTTTTCCCTTTGTAGGGTTTCCACGTAAAATTCGATGTCCATTATTTTCTCGTTTTTTCTTTTTCGGTTTTCTTGATCGTTCGTTACAGATGGATTAGGACGTCTAATCCTAACAATATCGACAAAATTCAAAATCAAGTTAGAAGTTACCGGAAGGATTAGAAATTAAGTTAAAATATCCGATTAAATGAAAAATATAGTATGCACGTGTCGATCAAATTTAATAAATAAATTGACACCAATATTCAAATTGCTATAAATGTAACTCCGCCGCTTCGGAGCAATCAAACCTCGATCCACTTCAATCCCTGGAATTTCTCTCTTGAAAGCAGGTTTCTCTTTTTCCCCGACGTAGCTGTAGCTATTCTCTCACTCTACGTCGATTTGGTTGCCTTCGTTCCATTTTGACGTGATCACTTTGGCAACAATTGAGGAAAATGAAATATTTTGCTGAGATTTCTCTAACATTGTATCGCCCACAGTACTACCTCATATTAATTGTTCCAGGAAAATTGATTAACATCCTTCATTTTCTCTTGTTGATGTATGAGCTTTTTTACCTCCTTGTTTCAGCAATGCTTATTGTTGAAAAACCGAACTAAAATCGAAAAAGAAAAACGAGAAACAGTGGACACTAAGATTTACGTGGAAATCCTAAAAGGAAAAAAACCACGGGCATAGGAGAAATCACTATGTAAAATCAAGGTACAATGAGTTTTGTCACACTAGCATATATTTATACATAACATAAAACTCTAGTCATATTGAGATTCACAACGTGGACCAAAAATTGACTTGGCCCAGTTAGAAATCGGGTCACACCGAAACTAACACTTATTTTTGTGACTTTTTAATAGTTACCGTCATTCACTTACACAAGGCGTTATTAGGTCCATGATATTTCTTTTTTCTTTTTATATAATAGACTTCCATTTAGTTTGTTTGGTAAGTAATAAAAATTTACTTCCTTTGTGATGTTGAACTGTGGGAGATCTTCTGGGATATTCTCCTTTACTTAGCCTAGTCTCATGGAAAATATTGTTTCCTGCAGACTCAAAGAGTCACCTTTATTGCAGAAAAGCAGGAGGATCTCTCTCCCAACATTAATGGTTTCATCCTTGTGTCTTCTGAAGTGTCTTGTTGTAGTATATAATTCTTCTATATTTATTGTTTTTTTAATAGGGATATGTTTGGATTCTTGAAGGGAGGCCTCAAGAAGAAATGGAGAAAACATCTAGAGAGCAAAAGAAGAAAAAGGAATTAGTAGTGGTATCACCGGTAAGAAAATATGCTGAAGTGAACTATCAATCCTTAATCATTGTAGAATCAGATGGTTCAAAGAACATTGTTCATTTGAAAGATTGGTCTGTACATGCCGTTTCAGCAACAAGCTTACCATCCAAAAAATGGTACGATCTCAAGATCGATTCTCTCTCTCACAATTATAACCATTTTTAAATTAGCTGCGTAAAAACCATGAATATCAAGGCTTACAAGTGAGGAGAAAGTGTAAGAAAAATTAAATAGTTAAATTAAATAAACATAATGCTAAAAACTTAGCATGTTAAGTTAGAAAGTTTTGTAGTTACTGCATCACCATGGCTTTTGCTCTACAAACAAGTTCCTACCTCAAGGTTTCACTAGTAACATTTTGTCTCCAATTGGTGCCATCCCCTTGCATGTGCCTCGACATCCGGTCACAAGTATTATAATATCAACCTTATGGTGACCTCTCATCCAAGCACATGATGCATTGGGAGGCACTCTGTATCAAAATCAAAATTTTTTCTTATATTGTCTAGGGAGTTCTTTTTAAGGTCACACTTGGGGTGGTGGAGTGCTGAGACTAGTAACCATGTCCAAAGAATCACTCTGCCTTTCTTTTTGGACTCAGCAACATCTCACTTGGCTGGCCTCACATCATCCCCCCATCTTCATGATAAAAAGACCCTCGTTTATTTCATAACTCATGCCATGAGCTTTCCACAATTCTTTGATGGTTATTGTTTGCCGAGCTTTTTGCTCAACGTGCCTCTGTCTCCTAGCTCAATCAGAAGTAGACAAATTTATGTAAGAGATCTTTGGCCTCAAAGGTAAGCTTCCTTTCAAGGTTCAAGGTTTTAATCTTTTTGGATGCATATTCTTGATTTCAGGGATTTTCTTTATTTGTGTTTGGAAACTTTTGAGAGTTGTATGAGTCCTAAAGATCAGTTGAGAGGCATTGTAGCTGATCTAGAAATGTATTGACAGAGAACAATTAATAATGTATAATCTTAATAGTAAATAGCCAAAAAAAAAAAAAAAAGAAGTAGAACTGCTAATCTTATCAATGTAGGTAAAAGAGTTTGAATATTGACTTAATATTTTGAATTAAATGTCAACTAGATTCACATCTATTAAGGATGAATTTAGCTCACTGAAACTTATCTTCATATTCTTAACTTTAATGAACATAATGTCAATTTCATGATGAATATAAATGGATACTAATATCTTTTTCTGATGATATCAAGTCAATATAATATGGAAAAACAGTGTCATTTTAGTAGATATTTCTGCAAGTGATCTAAAAATTCACATTTGATTTAATTCACAGGGCCAAAAGATTTCCCATAAAATTGGAAAGCAATACATCTGCAATCTATAATGGGAGTAAATCATTTTACACGTACCAAGTGAACCCTTACTTAGCAAATGTTATTTTTTTTGTACCGTAAGTGGATAATTAGCTTAATCTAGATGTTACTTCATTTCATTCTACATCTGTTGAGCGAGGAGACATAGGGACGTTGAGCAAAAAGCTCCAAAAACACACCAACAGATGTGATACAGCAGCGGATAGAAAATAAGAATTAAAGCAGGGAGAGAAAGAGAGTGAGGGGAAGAAGAAGCCGTAGGTAGAAGAAGTTCAGAAAAAGGAGAGGGAAGAAGTAACAGAAAGGGAGATTGGAAGAGAAGGGAGATTTCAGAGAAAACTCAAATTCATTTTTATCATTCATTCATTCATCAACCATCCACTAAGTTACAATGCAAAACTTTAAATAGAATAAAACCTACTTGGGAAATGACAAAGACACTAATGACCCATTAAACACATAACAGAAAACCACACAACACTAAAAACTATAATAATAAATGCCCAAAATAAAAGTTGCATGGGAAATAGCATGACTAAATCAAGGATGGCCTCATCAACTCTCCCGGGGTAGAAGAATCTACCATTCAAGTTGACAGGACCACACTGCAGCAAGCTGATCAATCACCCAACCATAAGCTAAGCGGTTGAGCAACCTTCTTCCGGCGTCTGTAGACTCGTGTAACTGGAGGTCTGGACCGAGTATCATTCCAAACAGTGTTGGAATCCGGCAAAGAGAGATCCTGATGGCTCCAAAAGAACTCTAAAAGGTCTGGATCAAACTGCTGAAGTATCTCTCTGGAAATCCACGTACAATCACTATCTGGTCGATCCACCCAACGAACCAGGAAACGCTGAACCTCACCTTCATTAGTAAATACAATTTGTTCATCTAAAATAGTATCAATTTTATCCTTATGTGTTGTGACAGGAGGTGTGGGGGAGTTTGAATTGGCCAATGGAGGCTCAAAGTCGATTGATGAAGGCAAAAAAAGGTCAACAGTAGGGTTAAAATGGCCTTTATATGCAATCAAGTCTTCAACATTAAAAGTAGAGTGATAACCAAAATTAGGTGGAAGATCAACAACATATGCATTTGAACCAATTCGCTTTAAAATTTTAAAATGACCAATACTACGAGCTTGCAATTTAGAACCAGGTCCGGATGATCGTCGCTCAGGGTGAACTCGAACCATAACATAATCTCTAATATTAAATTCAACGTGTCGTTTGTGTAAATCAGCTCGTAATTTATATAATGCATTACTAGCCTCTATTTGTTTATTGATCTCAATATGTAAATCATGAAGATGTTGAGCAAAATTTTCAGCCTACATAGTCACACTAGCATGCGGTGACATAGGGAGAAGGTCTAAGGGTTTCCTAGGTTTAAAACCATGGACAACTTCAAAAGGACTCATACCTATGGTTCGGTTCACGGAACTATTATATGCAATCTGAGCGGTGGGGAGGATCAGATCCTAATTCTTGAGATTTTCTTTGACCAAACATCGTAATAAATTTTCAAGACTTCGATTACAATTTCAGTTTGACCATCAATTTGAGGATGGTAGGCAGTGGAAAATTTTAGTGTTGTACCTACCATATGTCATAAAGTTCTCCAAAAATGACCAGTAAAACGCACATCCCTGTCTGAAACAATTGTCTTAGGTAGACCATAGAGTTTGACAATCTCATTGAAGTACAATCGAGCTACCTTAGATGCATCCGACGTTTTATGGCACGGAATAAAGTGGGCTATTTTTTAGAAACAATCAACTACAACCAAAATAGAATCATGTTTTTTAAGAGTGCGAGGCAGTCCAAGTACAAAATCCAGACTAACATCCTCCCAGGGACGATTGGGGACAGGTAGAGGAGTGTAAAGACCAGTAGCTTGTCGTCTTTGTTTAGCCACTTGACAAACTCTACAAGTACTGACTATTTTGCTCACGTCTTTCTTTAAGCCGGACCAAAAGAACTGACGCTCAACTTCTTCTATCGTTTTATCACGTCCAAAATGACCAGCTAACCCTCCTGCATGAGTTTCCCAAATGATGAACTCTGTGACGGATGTTTGGAGAATGCACAATTTGTTACTTTTGAAAAGATACCCGTCTTTCATATTAAATTTTTTGTTATCATTCAATTGTCCATTTTTCAAGGCGAGAAAAATATCTTTAAAATTAGGGCAAGACTCATATTCCCCTTTCAGTCTTTCGAAACCAATGATTCTCGCACTCATGACATTTAGAATAGATATACGACGACTTAACGCGTCAGCTGCTTGATTCTCTATCGTAAGGCTTCATGGTCCGAATAAAGCACAAATTCATGAGGTAACAAATAGTGACGCCAATAACGTAGGGCTTGCACAACTGCATACAATTCTCTATCGTATGTTGAGTATCGTTGTTTGGCATCATTTAATTTTTCACTAAAGTAAGCGATGGGGTGTCGCTCTTGGTTAAGAACGCCACCAATCCCTACCCCCGACGTGTCGCACTCAACCTCAAAAACCTTGGAGAAATTGGGAAGACGCATTACTGGAGCTTCCGTCATTCGGATTTTAATAATTTTGAAGGCCTTAGATACTGCTAATGTCCAGTGAAATTTGCTCTTTTTCATACACTCGGTAACAGGAGCCATAATCGTACTGAACCCTTTGATGAAGCGACGATAAAAAGTAGCTAATCCATGAAAGCTTTGAACTTCATTTAAGCTTTTAGGCTCGGGCCAATCAACAATTGCTTTCACCTTTACTGGGTCAGGGGATACTCCAGTCGTAGAGACTATAAAACCCAAGAATGTAACACTCTCCGTGAAAAACACATACTTTTTAATATTGCCGTGGCTTGCCGACCGAAGAGTGGTGCAAACTTGTTGGAGATGACTTCGATGTTGATCGAAAGTTTGACTAAAAATGAGGATATCATCGAAATAAACAACTAGAAACTTTCCCATAAAAGGTCTAAGAGCATGAGTCATTACTCTTATAAAGGTACTTGGGGCATTAGTAAGTCCAAATGGCATGACCAGCCATTCATAAAGGCCATCTTTTGTTTTGAATGCAGTTTTCCATTCGTCTCCAGGACGAATCCTTATTTGATGATACCCACTTCTCAGATCAATTTTTGAGAAAATCTTAGCATGGGCCATCAAGTCCAACAAGTCATCAAGTCTAGGGATGGGGAAACGATATTTTACCGTTATCTTGTTGATGGCCCGACTGTCAACGCACATTCTCCAAGTTCCATCTTTCTTTGGGGTTAAAAGAGCTGGAATTGCACACGGGCTTAAACTCTCACGAATAAATCCTTTAACTAAAAGTTGGTGGACTTGTCTCTGAAGTTCAGCATGCTCAGTGGGGTTCATTCTATAGTGAGGTAAGTTCGGAAGAGATACCCCAGGGGTGAATTCAATTTCATGTTGAATATCTCGCAACAGGGGTAACTTGTCAGGGAGGTCTTCAGAAAAAACGTCCTTAAATTCGTCGATAATTGACTAGGTTTCAGCAGAGATCATGAGTGGAGGGTTTGACCCATTCTCCATTACCACCACGACAAAAACAATTGAAGCACTTTTAAGTGAACGCTCAAACTCGGTAGGAGTAATAATATTTAATCCTTTATGATCCATAATTTTCTTCGTTTGAGGAGTCTCTAGTGGTTTTGGGTTTGGTGGCAGGGGTTTAAGATGAATTTTCCTTCCACTGTTAGTGGAAATTGATTCTACTGGTACCTATATTTCATTCTAATATTTTACACTTTATGCTTGAAGAAGAAATTTTACCTTGCATTTCTTTTATCAATAAAATTTTACCTGGCATTTGTCTGCAAGGATCATACAAAAGGACTTTTTCTGATTCAAGAACTCTTCTTCCTTATTTTACAATCTTTTTGGAGGATGAAGTAGATTTAATAAAAAACATATGAGACAGTGAGAATGAATATTCAACGAGGGAGAAGAAAAAATAGTTTAGATCAAATAACTGCTTGATTATATTGGATCTCAAAGTAGATTTACGCATCAATATCAAATTATCTTGTACAAATAGTAGCTAATTGGTGTCCATTCGTCAATTTATGGTGTTTGTTCACTAGTACCACCACTCTGCTTCTTGTTTATACTCTCTTAGAATTATGTAATGTATTATTACCCAACTTTACATTCAATCAAAAAGAAGGGTTTTTTATATATAAATTGAATACAAGTTTGACATGTTTTATTGCAGATGGGTTAAGGAATTCAAACTCTACTTCGTTGCCCTCATCTTCCACTTCTGAATCTAGGTGGAAGTCAGTGATAAATTCCATTGCCAAACAAGTTTCACAGGTACGAGGAATGCTACTCAACTTTTGTGTGCAGGTGTTTTACACTCATTGAGTTGTTTCCTTATCTGCAAAGGGTCTAACGAAACAAATTCATATTTGATCTATTGTGAATATAGTATGGAATTTTAATTGTGATTTCTAATGGAGATTGAGAGAACTTTGGACGCTGCATAATTGAACTTTGATTTTTATAAATCTGGAAACCTGTAGACTTGGTTTCCTCCCTCTCTGCAAAAATTGTAAACTTCTAAAAATAAACATGAAAACATCCCCCCGACTATTCTCTTAACGTGTAATACTACTAATGGTCCCCACAAATCCTACTCCTGCGTAAACATTCCCCACTAAAGTTTGCCAATATAACTGATTTTGCCACCTCAGCAACAACAAAGCCCAAACCGCCTTTGTTAGCTAATTGGACTGTTTTTGCTTCTTGCTATAAGATTTCCAAAACAGCCTTGTGCTCTCCTTGTCATTCATAGCAATACTTCCCCCCTCAAACACAGTCTTGCTGTCTAGTTTGTAAGAAGGGAATCTGATTTTATTTTGATTACAGCTATCCCCAAGTTGCCTTCTCAGTAGGTTTGTCACACATTTAACTAGACACTCCACAACTCCTTTGGATCCTGCTCTTGTTGAGTACTTGATCAAGGAAGAGGCATGCTTCTTCTTCGTATCGCCCTAACACAACTGGTGAGGTAGACAGCAAGTGTTCACCCATGACTTTCTTGAGTTTGAAAACATGAAATACCTCGTGGACTTTGTATTCCTCCTGCAGCGACAATTTGTAGGCCAACTCCCAAAGTCGTGAAACCACCTTAAAATGTTGGCGCCAATTTGTTGTTAACCCTTCTTTGCACTTTGTTTTGGCAGTAAGGTTTAAGTTTCAACCATGCCAAAACCCTCACTTGAAATTGGCTATCCATCCTATGACAAGCTGCCTTATCCTTGGTCAAGATTTAATCCTAGAGTATTGAATTATTCATTTGTCTCTCTTTCTCTCTAAGGAGCCCTTAGAAAGGGTTGGTCTTTGTCAGTTATTAATTAATGTATAATTATGTTTTATGACTAAAAATATTATGTAATTGCAGATTTTTAGCAAATTTTGTAATTCCTAAATGTTCTATATAATGAAAGGAACTCCCACAAGGAGAGCAACCAATTCATCCTCGGGCTGTTTGACTAGATTCTTTCTGTGGTCAGACAACGATTCCGGACGGTGATACTTTGAATTTTTAGGTGTTTTTAGAAAACAATTATCTTCCGATTGTTGCTTAGTTTCTCCTCTGCGTGCGGCTTCTTCTATATTGCGGAGCTTTCCCTGTAACGACCGATTTTTTTTCATGATATAAGAAACTATTTTTTCTCTTATATCTCTTCGTACTAGTTTGAATCTTATTGATATTCCTACACGTCATTCAAAGACCATAAAACATGATTGTTGGCACAAGGCAATGATAGAAGAAATTTAGGCACTTGAAGATAATCAAACTTGGGATGTTGTTAAATGTCCTACTCATGTCAAAGGTATTGGTTGTAAATAGGTTTACTCGATCAAGTTTCATTATGATGGTTTTCTAGATTGATATAAATCACGAAAAGTTGTTCTTGGCAACAAACATGAGTTTGAGGTAAACTATGAGGAGACCTTTGCTATGGTTGCTAAAACGACAATGGTAAGAGTGGTTCTTTCTATTGTTGCTTCACGCGATTGGCCACTTTATCTGCATTTCTTCTTGGTGAACTCAAAGAGAAAGTTTACATGGTTACGACACTGAACTTGTCCTCTTCTTCTTCAGATGTATGTAAGTTTAAGTAATCGTTATATGGGTTGAAACAAGCTTCTTACACATGGTTTGACAAATTTCGGACAACCTTACTTAATTTCTCCTTTCAACAAAGCTAATATGATTCATCTTTGTTTTTTTGCAAAACATTCGCAGAGATTGTTTTCCTTCTTGTTTTTGTTGATGATATTGTTGTTATTGGGTCAAACCCTATGTTAATAGCTAGTGTGCAACGTCTTCAAGCTTCCTTTCATTCGAAGGATCTTGGTCATCTTACTTACTTTTTTTGTTTTGGAAGTTCATATTAATTATTCTTGTATTTTCTTGAATTATCACAAGTACACATAAAATTTGCTTCATCTTATTGGTCTTCAATATTCTTCTTTAATGAATACTCCATTGGAAGTCAACACGAAATATCATTCTAAGGAGGGTAATCTACTTTCCGGTCTTACTTTTTATAGATAGTTGGTGGGTAGCTTAAACTACTTGACTATTATTCGGCCTAACATTTCATTTACAATTTAGTAAGTCAGTCAATTTCTAAAAGCTTCTTGCAATTTACATATATCTATTCTTCAGTAAATTATATGTTATCTTCATGGTCAAGATGTCCTTGTAATAAAATGATAAATAGAATGTCGAACAAGTAATAAAGTGATAAAAGGGGCGATCGATCGGTGCTTCTGATATTTCATTTTTATACATGGCGATCGATCGCCTGTTCTCACTTACCCTTTTTCTCTGTTAAAACCCTACATTTTCGCTCTTTCTCCCTGCGATCGATCGGCACCCAAATTTTTTTTTTATCGCCTTCGTCAGCGACGCACCATCGGGTTCTCTCACAACAAAAGGTACATTTCTCTTGCTGCACCCTTTTCTCTATCTAGCACTTGGAAGGTTCTGATTTTCCCATGTTATTTTCCCTGCTTTAGTTTTGGTCATGCTTTGAAATTCTTTGGCATATGTTAATCTCTCTTCATGCTGTACTCGTCAAATTACCAGTGATCTTGTTTTGTTCATTTAATTTTGCAGGCGGGTATGGTTCTTGTCCAGTTGTGGTTCCCCAATTTTGATGTATGCCCACCAGGTGTTTGCTTAATTGTCTGAGTCAAGTAGAATGTTTAATTATGCATGTTGTTTACTCCAGCTTTATAACTTGAGTCTCTCACGTGCTTAACTTTCATGCGTGTCTGTTGGGTTGGTTTTGTTTGCCTTTTGTATGCAGTAACAGGTCTCTACATCGTGTGAATTTTCCAAGATGCCGCCTAAACAATCGCGAGCCAAGACCAATTTAGTATCATTCAGCCCCATCCAACACTCCTTCCTCAGTTCCGTAGCGGCCAACTATTTTAAGGATATTATGACCAAGGACAAGGTTATCATCTGTGAAATTCAATTCCAGCCTACAGTGGTCGATGGCGACATTTTAGCCGTGCTCTGTCAACGGAGGTGGGAGTCCATTGCCGTGTTAGGGGGTGATGCGAACGTGAATGCCGTTCGCGAGTTTTATACCAATCTTAAAGCAGACAACACTGATGGACCAGTCAGAGTTCGGAGCAAGCTCATCAATTTCTCATCTAAGGCTATCAATGCCCATCTTGGTCTAGATAATGCAGCACCTGATGACTTTCAAGCTATGATGGATGTCGGACCTGACTATGAGTTGATTTTACGTGAGATGGGCCACAGGGGCTCAACATGGATTTATTCTACGCACAACCCCACTCAACCATTACACATTATATCCAGCTGCCTCAATCGCTAAGCTCAAGCATGGTACAAATTCATTCGAATTGACTAAAGAGCGGGTGGTGTTGCTCTATTGCATTCTCACGGGGCGATCTATCAATATCGGGCAGCTTATCCACAACAATATTCTCGCATGTCGTCAAGTGTCCACAGTTGGCCATGTCCATCTAGTGCTGATCACCCACTTATGCGCTACAGCCAATGTCCCTATGAGTTCCACAGACGAGCCATGGATTCAGCAGAAAGTGTACAGCTCGCCGAATATTGACAGAATAGCGAATTGGCCTTATGGGCGTCCTCGCCGCAATGGGCTGGGCTTCGACGAGACGGACGCCAATGCACAAATTCCTCCTCAGCCAGTGCCTCTTCCTCGCGTACGGCATATTCCTAATTCTCGAGCCCTCACATCTGAAAATGATGCCCTAGCAAAAGAACGACACGCTCACAAAGAGGCTCGTCTGAAGCAGCGTTATGAAAGTCAGTTGGCTGCACCACCCACTCTTGGCGCTTCCTCTTCATCCATGCCTCCTAGCTCTTACACCATTGATGATATTGGGCGCATGATGGAAACGTTAATGACCCAACAATCCCAAATGGAGCATCGACTGACAGATCTCCAGTCACGCCAACTGGAGGATGCTCAATTTACGGCTCAATACCTAGACCCGTTCAATGCTCACCAGGGCTACTCGACACAATCGAGTCCACCATTTCCTTATTACCCAGAGCATTTACTTCATCCGTATACCCCTCCACCAGAGGATGAGGATAACGTTATGCTGGGCCCCACTTGAGGTACGCTATTCCCTTATTTTTCTTCTATGTTCTGTTTACATCGAGGACAATGTTAATTTTAAGTTTGGGGGTGATTTTAGCTTGATTTATGTCTCTGCTGTAACGACCCTAATACTGTACCCAAACCCGTACAAGCCGGGTATTACATTTGCTCTGCTGATCTATTATATACTATATGGTTATGCATTCTGATCTTGGTTGAGGTGTCAATTATGATTTAAATAGGAATAAATTCATGCTTTAACTCCTTGAGAAATACTGAGTAAATGATTGATTTGTCTTAGTTTGCATTGATTAGAACTTACATAGTTATCTTCAAAAATCTGAATACGTTTTATTCTTGTTTGAACCTATTTGTTGGTGATATATTTGTGTAGTCTATTGAGAGTGAAAACTACACACTGTGAGGGAGTGAACGAGAATAAAACACTGTAAGGGACTGTAACTCTAGTCAAAGGCATTGATAATGAGGACATTGTGAGGAAAATACTTCTTGGTTTTGCCCAATATTCACGAATGCAATTTGAAGTTTTTCACAAATAAGAAAATGACTTAGTCCATCATTGAACCATTTGAGCTTTCTTAGCTTACCATTTTGTGTCATTTAATGACACTTATAGTCACCTTCTTGAATCTATTATTTACCATTTAATTGTACCTATTTTGCCTTAGCCACATATATATTTTTCTACTTTTTCTAAAGAACACATGGATTATTGATATATTTAAAGGAGAGTAGGAGAATGTAGCGGTGAGGATGAATAAAAACTCCTTTCTCATCTGTTAATTTATTTGTATGTTGTTTTGTTATTATTATTCTGAAAAAAAAAATTCAAAGTTTAGTTGTATTTGCAAGTTTTTTGTATTTATTTTACTCTGTAATTATGACAAAGGAGTTTATCTGAATGTTATTGAATGAAGTAAGTTTGGGGGTGAGAGATCAAAGGAAAGTTTGAGCGAGTTCAATGAGTGAGCGAATACTGAGAAGAAAATATTGAGTGAGGGAAATAAGGAAGGATGAGGTGTTCTTTGATTACTCATTTGTATTCATAAAATGCCTACCCTTTTAACCTTGCCTTACATTACAAGCTTTTAAAGATCTATCGACTTTTATTTTGGTTAATGGATAATTGCTATTAGTTGGATAGTGAACAAAGCTAGTGAACGATTAGAGTGAATGGAGTGATTCCCAAGTGAAATGAGAATACTATCATTACCTGTAACTACATTAGTTGAACCAACAATTAGAAGAAAATAAGAATGAACAACACACAAACACGGAGATTTCTATGTAAGCTATTGTCAATGCGCTAATATGAGTTATTTCTTTTGCAAAGTGTTAAACTTGGTGTTTTTAGTATGAATTTTTCAAGCTAAGACGAATTACCAAAAACCTTGATTGAGATTGTTTTACCATAGAGGCATTTTTTTTTTTTTGTTTTTTTTTTTTTTGTTTTTTTTTTTTTGTTTTTTTTTTTTTTGTTTTTTTTTTTTTTTTTTGTTTTTTTTTTTTTTGTTTTTTTTTTTTTGTTTTTTTTTTTTTTTGTTTTTTTTTTTTTTTTGTTTTTTTTTTTTTTGTTTTTTTTTTTTTTTTTTTTGTTTTTTTTTTTTTGTTTTTTTTTTTTTGTTTTTTTTTTTTTTTTTTTTTTGTTTTTTTTTTTTTGTTTTTTTTTTTTTTTTTGTTTTTTTTTTTTTTTTTTTTGTTTTTTTTTTTTTTGTTTTTTTTTTTTTTTTTTTGTTTTTTTTTTTTTTTTTGTTTTTTTTTTTTTTTGTTTTTTTTTTTTTTTTTTTTTTTGT
Organism: Begonia masoniana; assembly: GCA_022432975.1. Classification (NCBI taxonomy): domain Eukaryota; kingdom Viridiplantae; phylum Streptophyta; class Magnoliopsida; order Cucurbitales; family Begoniaceae; genus Begonia; species Begonia masoniana. The sequence goes on from CM039516.1 coordinate 15,145,415, forward strand.
TTTTTTTTTTTTTGTTTTTTTTTTTTTTTGTTTTTTTTTTTTTTTTTGTTTTTTTTTTTTTTGTTTTTTTTTTTTTTGTTTTTTTTTTTTTGTTTTTTTTTTTTTTTTTGTTTTTTTTTTTTTTTGTAACAATGCAGAAAAAGTTCGTTCTGAAATTAGCAGTTTTCGGCAAAGGGCAAAGAAGAGGCGATTACTCAGGGACAGAGACGAAGATTGGCGAAAGTGGAAAGAGCTTTCGGCAATGAACATCAACATCGTTTTTCTCCTCTCCTTCTATAGTTTATTTATGAACATCTTTATTATTTGTATTCACTTTTCTTCCAGCATGAACTAACTTTTTCATCTAGGGCTAAAATGTAGCCAGACGATGTTTATTTCATGTTTCTTTGTTTAATTATATTCTATGAGTATTTCTTCCAATAGTGTTGACGCATTTAATTTCTGTTCTTAAAGCTTGTAAATTGCTGGCCAATCTTTACATGATTTTTGGGGTGTTTTGAGACTGAGAGGTGATAAACATCCGAGCACTGAAATTAATGTCATAAATATGCGTAGGCTAGAGTTAGTTACGGTATTGATGTGATCATGGTGATTTCTTAATATAATTGTATTTGATTAATGTAGGATTTGAGACTGAGAAGTGATAACTCATTAATTAGATAAACTAAGCAATGCTCGAAAGAGATTGTATTAGAATTTAGCGAAATCGGTCATCAATATAGGGAGAATATTTATGAATATAATTATGAAGAAATGAAATAAATATTGTCTTGGTGAAATCGTAGTACCTAGGCTTTTATTAATAAGATTTAATCTCATTTTATTTGTTTCGATATTTTACATTAGTTTATTTTAATTGTTTTAGTTATTTAATTTAATTTCAATTCTTGAAACCTGAAAACGTGTGTTCAATTTAGAATTAAGATTAATAAATTCGATTATTAATTAACAAGTCCTTATGGGTTCGACATTCTACTTATCACTTTATTACTTGTTGCGACTCGTACACTTCTGAATTATTTTTCACACTCTATCACATTTAAAATGCTCAACATAATATAATGGTAAAACAATCTCAATCAAGGTTTTTGGTAATTCGTTTCAGCTTGAAAAATTCATACTAAAAACACCAAGTTTAACACTTTGCAAAAGAAATAACTCATATTAGCGCATTGACAATAGCTTACATAGAAATCTCCGTGTTTGTGTGTTGTTCATTCTTATTTTCTTCTAATTGTTGGTTCAACTAATGTAGCTACAGGTAAGGATAGTATTCTCATTTCACTTGGGAATCACTCCATTCACTCTAATCGTTCACCAGCTTTGTCCAATATCCAACTAATGGCAATTATTCATTAACTAAAATAAAAGTCGATAGGTCTTTAAAAGCTTGTAATGTAAGGCAAGGTTAAAAGGGTATGAATTTTATGAATACAAACGAGTAATCAGAGAACACCACATCCTTCCTTATTTCCCATACTCAATATTTTCTTCTTAGTATTCGCTCACTCATTGAACTAGCTCAAACTTTCCTTTGATGTCTCACCCCCAAACTTACTTCATTCAATAGCATTCAGATAAACTCCTTTGTCATAATTACAGAGTAAAATAAATACAACAAACTTGCAAATACAACTAAACTTTGGATTTTTTTTTTTTTCAGAATAATAATAACAAAACAACATACAAATAAATTAACAGATGACAAATGAGTTTTTATTCATCCTCACCGCTACATTCTCCTACTCTCCTTCAAATATATCAATAATCCCCGTGTTCTTTACAAAAAGTAGAAAAATATATATGTGGCTAAGGCAAAATAGGTACAATTGAATAGTAAATAATAGGTTCAAGAGGGTGACTATGAGTATCTTTAAATGACACAAAATGGTAAACTAAGAAGGCTCAAATGGTTCAATGATAGCCTAAATCATTCTCTTATTTGTGAAAAACTTCAAATTGCATTCGTGAATATTGGGCAAAACCAAGAAGGTTGTTCCTCACAATGTCCTCATTATCAATGCCTTTGACTAGAGTTACACTCCCTTACAGTGTTTATTCTCGTTCACTCCCTCACAGTGTGTAGTTTTCATTCTCAGTAGACTACACAAATATATCACCAACAAATAGGTTCAAACAAGAATAAAACGTGTTCAGATTTTTGAAGATAACTATGTAAGTTCTAATCAATGCAAACTAAGACAAATCAATCTTTTACTCAGTATTTCTCAAGGAGTTAAAGCATGAATTTATTCCTATTTAAATCATCATTGATACCTCAACCAAGATCAGAATGCATAACCATATAGCATATAATAGATCAGCAGAGCAGAGACATAAATCAAGCTAAAATCACCCCCAAACTTAAGATTAATATTGTCTTCAATGTAGACTGAACATAGAAGAAAAATAAGAAAGGGCATAGCGTACCTCAAGTGGGGCCCGGCATATCGTCATCCTCATCCTCTGGTGGAGGGGTATACGGCTGAAGTAAATGCTCTGGGTAATAAGGAAATGGTGGACTCGATTGTGTTGAGTAGCCCTGGTGAGCATTAAACGGGTCTAGGTATTGAGTCGTAAATTGAGCATCCTCCAGTTGGCGTGACTGGAGATCTGTCAGTCGATGCTCCATTTGGGATTGCTATAGGGGTGTACGTGGTCCGGTCCGGTCTGATTTTGAAAAAAATTAGGACCGGACCAATAATATTCGGTTTTTTATTTTTAGGACCGGTACCATCAAAATTTTTTTAAGGACCGGACCAGAATTTCGGTTCCGGTTCCGGTTTTCCCATTAATCTAACAAAAAATGTAACACCAAATTAACATAAACACAAATAGGCAACAAAACATGATTTATTGTTAAATCATCCCAAAACAACAACAAAAACAGCAAAGAAGCTGAAACATCCGGGCCAAAACAAAACCAACAACAGCAAAAACAACTAACAAAAACAACAAAAACAACTACATCATCACAAAACATCAACAAAAACAGCATAAACGCTTAAACATCTGGGCCAAAACAGAACCAACAACAGCAAAAACAACTAAATCATCACAAAACAGCAACAAAAAGAGCAAAACGAAATTACAATATACTGGAAAACTAAATCAAACAAATGCTCTCGGTCACGTCCGAAGAGTCTCCCAAGAACAGAAGCACAGTGAACGTAAAATAGAGGTGGGTGCGAGGTGGGTGCGACGTGCGAGGAAATGAATAGCTGTTGTCGGTACTTACTCAGAGTCCAGAGAGCTCCGGTTCAAATTGAAGGCGTTGGCAACGGCTGAGAGAGAAGATTGACGTTGAACCAAAGATTGAAGGCTACGGGCGTTCGGCTTCGGCTTCAGTGACGACGACGGTGAGCGCGAGACAACCCTCCTCTCTGGCTCTCCCCTCTCCTCTGATTTTTTGACTTCAGTTCAGAGCGTTCGAGTTTTGACAGAAACGAAAAATTAGGTTCAATTTCTGCAAATTTTTCCTTTTCTTCCTCTCTTATGTGGTCCGGTTCGGTTTTTGGGTTTTTGTCAATAAACCCAAAAACCGAACCGAATATTTCGATTCTGCTTAAGCATAACTGAAATTCATTTTTTTAAAAACAAAAACTGACCAGAACCGGACCAAATAGGTCGGTTCTGGTCTGGTTCGTCGATCCGGGTGGGTTTTGTACACCCCTAATTGCCGGGTCATTAACATTTCCATCATGCGCCCAATATCATCAATGGTGTAAGAGCTAGGAGGCATGGATGAAGAGGAAGCGCCAAGAGTGGGTGGTGTAGCCAACTGACTTTCATAACGCTGCTTAAGGCGAGCCTCTCTGTGAGCGTGTCGTTCTTCTACTAAGGCAGCATTTTCAGATGTGAGGGCTCGAGAATTAGGAATACGCCGTACGCGAGGCAGAGGCACTGGCTGAGGGGGAATTTGTGCATTGGAGTCCGTCTCGTCGAAGCCCAGCCCATTGCGGCGAGGACACCCATAAGGCCAATTCGCTATTCTGTCAATATTTGGCAATCTGTACACTTTCTGCTGAATCCATGGCTAGTCTATGGTACTCATAGGGACATTGGCGGCAGCGCATAAGTGGGTGATCAGCACTAGATGGACATGGCCAGCTGTGGACCCTTGACGACATGCAAGAATATTGCGGTGGATAAGCTGCCCGATATTGATAGATCGCCCTGTGAGAATGCAATCGAGCAACACCACCTGCTCTTTGGTCAATTCGGACTTCTGAGATGTGGGCATCAAGTTCCCCCTAATGAATTTGCACCATGCTGGAGCGTAGGGATTGAGGCAGCTGGATATAATGTGTAATGGTTGAGTGGGGTTGTGCGTAGAATAAATCCATGTTGAGCCCCTGTGGCCCATCTCACGTAAAATCAACTCATAGTCAGGTCCGACATCCATTATAGCTTGAAAGTCATCAGGTGCTGCATTATCCAGACCAAGAAGGGCATTGATAACCTCAGATGAGAAATTGATGAGCTTGCTCCGAACTCTGACTGGTCCATCAGTGTTGGCTGCTTTAAGATTGGCATAAAACTCGCGAACGGCATTCACATTCGCATCACCCCCTAACACGGCAATGGACTCCCACCTCTGTTGACGGAGCACGGATAAAATGTCGCCATCGACCACTGTAGGCTGGAATTGAATTTCACAGATGATAGCCTTGTCCTTGGTCATAAAATCCTTAAAATAGTTGGCCGCTGCGGGACTGAGGAAGGAGTGTTGGATGGGGCTGAATGATACTAAGCTGGTCTTGGCTCGCAATCGTTTATGCAACATCTTGGAAAATTCACACGATGTAGAGACCTGTTACTACACACAAAAAGCAAACAAAACCAACCCAACAGATACACGCATGACAGTTAAGCACGTGAGAGACTCAAGTTATAAAGTTGGAGTAAACAACATGCATAATTGAACATTCTACTTGACTCAGACAATTAAGCAAACACCTAGTGGGCATACATCAAAATTGGGGAACCACAACTGGACAAGAACCATACCCGCCTGCAAAATTAAATTAACAAAACAAGATCACTGGTAATTTGACGAGCACAGCATGAAGAGAGATTAACATATGCCAAAGAATTTCAAAGCATGACCAAAACCAGAGCAGGGAAAATCGGTAAGTTATATGTCTACTCCCCATGTAAATCTCTCTTAACGCATGTCAAGTGAACTAAATGTAATGTGAAAAGAACATATTTTACGTATCATGCATGCACGTTCATTCATTTGCATTAGTACACCGCTTACTAAGCATTAGACTTGTGACGACCCCCAACCCGATCGGGATCGAAGAGCCTCACTCCGGACATTTTAAAACGTGGACTACTATATTTTTTAAAAAAAAAAAAATTTACACTTTATACAGAGAAAATTTTCTCTGGAATTGGAGACTGGAAGACATATTTAAAATCGGACTACAGAAATAAATGACAGAAGAAAACAGGAGACAGAATACTTTGGAATTTTTAAAAAAAAAAAAAGGGAGAAGTGGACGCAGACAATGCGGGCAGACTGATTAAAATTGTATCACCTAAACTGGAAGACAATACTGTGGACAGAATTGGATGACTAGAAACCGTGGCGGACAGGATTTGGAAGCTGTGGAACGTCAGGATTAGACAGATTGGATGACAGAAACCGTGGACGACAGAGATTTGGAAGCTGTGGACGTCAGAGATATAGAAGCTGTGGATAACAGAAGCTGTGGACAACTGCAGAACTGGACTACTATTTAAGGAACAGCGTGGATGACTGTTTTAAAGAAGACGTGGACGACTGTTTTAGAGAACAGCGTGGACGACTGTTTTAAAGAACAGCATGGACGACTGTTCACAGAATAGAATGGACAACTGTTTTACAAAAGGCGTGAAGCGTGGACGACTGTTTTACAGAAGGCGTGGACGACTATTTTACAGAAGGCGTGGACGACTGTTTTAACTTTTACTGAAATGGACGACAGGTTTTGGACGATAACACTTAGCCTTAATCGACAGACTAAGTCTCTGGAATTAATTTCAACGTCATTTAGTCAACAAATTTGACCGAATCAAACAGAGGGACTTCAAAGAAAACTCGAAAGGCATATATACACCGCCGATTGATCGGTTACCCCAGGCGATCGATCGGCTACCTCTCGGTTTGACAGTCTACATCTTTTGACACAAAAGTTTCAACTTAAAAAAAAAAAGGATTCAAAACATAATTTTAAACATGTTAGAAGACATGGTGGATATCTAAGAAAAATCAAACTGCATGGATAGATTTAAAACTCGAAACAATCCATGCATAACCTAAAAGAAATCTCAAAAGCTGTACAGAACTTTGACATACCCTTCAAAAATTCACCAAACAGAAGTTTTAAAAAAAAAACATAAACACAGAGTCTACACACACGACCTTCACTTTAAAAACTTCACTTTCTCGGGTCAAAAATGTGTCTGGCTGCCACAACCACCCTCAAAAGCTCGTGCCACCAACCACCTATTCGTCGGCCTGAGGCACAAAATCCTCATCCACAGGGTCCGTACCTACATCAGGGAGTTCAACTATGAGTCTAAAGCTCAGTAAAAACATATAATGCAGTGATGTATATGCTATGCATAAACTTTCGAAATACAATGACATTACATTACATTACTTTTATCTGTCAGGGGGTATAAGTGGAGATTATAGGGGAACTGACACAGCAGAAGTGCACTTTCAGGCACAGTGCACTTTCAAGCACATTACAGAGATACAGTACAGTAATACATAACAGAATGTCAGTTCTCGTCCCTCACTTAACCGAACATTACATTACAGGTTTCATCTTTCTTAACTTCAAACCGTGTGCAGAAAACATTTGCATGACTTTCGAGAAAAATGTGTATGCATAAACATTCATTGTGCACAGACTTAACATTCTAAAAAAAAGCAGTTCAAAGCACACATAAATAACAGGAAATCTAAACCATGCATTGAACATGGCACTAGACTTATGGCCGAATCATCGACCTAACTACCCAACGATAATCCCAAGGACATTTTTAGCCTAGTATCTCCGTGATGTAGGGCCTTAAGGGCCAACCTACGTGTATGAACTTACCTGTTGCTGTAGAGTTGAAAGCTTTGTTCGCATGCCCTCGGTGATTCACAAACCTATATTTTGTATAATCGGGCCATTAACCTAAAACTTCATTAAAACTAAAAAATAACTAACCTAAACTCGTTAACTAATTAAAAAGGTTTACCTTTACTGGAGGAAACAAGAGAAAACAGGAGAAAATAAGTTTTGGAATTTTCCTAGGTTGTCTGGAAGAGAGAAAACAGAGAAGAGATTCATGTAGGAGTGAAGAGAAGAGAGGAAGAGAAAGAGAGAGCTTGTCTTCTTCCACAAGCTTAGACACTTGGTATCCATCCATTGGCTTCCTCCCACCAATCTTAATTGGCTTCTACAAAGAAAAGGGTGCAGCAAGAAAAATGTACCTTTTTGTCGTGAGAGAACCCGATGGTGCGTCGCTGAAGAAGGCGATAAAAAAAAAAGATTCGGGGGCCGATCGATCATAGGGAGAAAGGGCGAAAATGTAGGGCTTTAACAGAGAAAAAGGGGTAAGTGAGAACAGGCGATCGATCGCCAGGTATAAAAATGAAATATCAGAAGCGCTGATCGATCGCCCCTTTTAGCCGATCGATCGGCTACATACCCATGCCAAAAAATAGTGTGAGTCGCCGATCGATCACCTATTGAGCCGATCGATCGGCGTCTTCTCGGGTTTAAACAGAATCGTCGTTCCAAAAAAAAAAATACGAGTCGCCGTTCGATCGCAAAATGAGCCGATCGATCGGCGACTGCTCTATTTCAGAGAAGTTCAATTTTTTTTTTTTTTTTTTTATTAAACACCAAATACTTAACCTATAATATAAAACTACTCATATCCAAATAAAATAACTAAATTAGAACTGAAAACGAAAATAAAAAAAATAAAGCAAAAAGAAAATAAAATAAAAATAATAATAAAACAAATGAAAAATAAAAATAAAAATAAATGATAAATGGGTTACCTCCCACCGAGTGCGTGTTTTAACGTCATCAGCTTGACGATGTGCTGCATCATAATTGATTTAGAAGGAGAACGGATTTTGCAATGTCGAATGTACCGCCCCAATACGGTTTCAATCTTTGACCGTTAACCTTGAATATAGATTGATCTTCACCTTGAATTTCAACAGCCCCATGAGGAAACACTTTAAGTACCGTGAACGGACCTGACCATCGTGACTTGCGTTTGACGGGAAATAACCGAAGTCGAGAATTAAATAATAATACTTGTTGGCCTGGTGCAAATTCCTTCAGCACAATATGTTTATCATGCCACACCTTCATCTTGTCTTTATAAATTCTCGAATTTTCATAAGCTTCTCGTCGAAATTCATCCAGCTCGTTTAACTGTAAGATTCTTGCTTCGCCAGCTGCTTGCGACTCCATATTTATTTTCTTAATGGCCCATAAAGCTCGATGCTCTAATTCCACTGGAAGATGACATGCTTTACCAAAGACTAAACGGTATGGTGACATACCTAATGGTGTTTTGAATTCTGTTCGATATGCCCAAAGGGAATCATCTAGCTTTCGGGACCAATCTTTGCGAGATGAACTTATCGTCTTTTCCAGAATTTGCTTGATCTCTCTATTTGAAACCTCAGTTTGACCATTAGATTGCGGATGATACCCGAGAGCCTTGCGATGGTTTACCCCATATTTTAACAATAAGGTTTCAAATTGCTTATTAGAAAAAATGTGTACCTTCGTCACTAATAATAGCCCGAGGAGTACCGAATCCTGTGAAAATATTTTTACGAAAAAAATTTAGCACCACTTTACCATCATTGGTTGGGGTAGCAGAAGCCTCCACCTATTTTGATACATAATCGACTGCTAGGAGAATATATTTATGATTGAAAGAAGTAGGAAACAGACCTATAAAATCGATTCCCCAAACATCAAATAACTCTACTTCCAGAATATTGGTCAATGGCATCTCATCTGTGACGGCCCTAATACTGTACCCTATTTCCCGTACTATTTTTTTTTTTTTTTTTTTTACACTTTTAACTTTAACTGTCCTTAAGGCGAAATCTCAATCGAAATCGAAATCGGAATTGAAATCGAAGTTCGTTTAGTAAATCGTTTAAAACAAATACTAAAACAATTGAAACTTAAAACAATTAAATCAATTAAAACTATTAACTAATTAAAAAAAACCCAAATAAAAGAAATTAACATGCTATGGCGATCAGTCGCCCATAAAGTGGCGACTGATCGCCCTTCGGCGATTGCAACAGGCGACCAGTCGCCTATTGCAAATCGCCTGTGGCGACTGATCGCCACAGTTTGTGGCGATCAGTCGCCACGCTCTCTGGATTTCTCCAGAGAGCGGCGACGTGGGAGAGGCGATCAATCGCCATGCTCTCTGGAATTTCTCCAGAGAGCACAGCTTTCTCCTCCCCCCCTTTCTTTCTTCCTTCGTTTCCTCACACCCTACATTTCACATTCACAACCCAAAACACATCCCCAAACTCTTCTCCTCCCATAAACACTCAACAAAACCACCTCTCATCCTTTTCATAAAACATAACACAACTTCACCACATAATCTAATCCATCAAACAAACATCGACATATGCTCTCAATTTCCTAAAACTCAACAAAACAAACGCGTAACTACTCATTCAAAACTACTAAAACGTAGTCTAAACATGTTGGAAATTCATGAAGACAAACCACAAGGATCGGTCTATAACCGTGCGTATCCCTACAGTCGTAAATCACCTAAAATCATCAAATAAAACCCAATCAAATCTTCAAAACAAACATCGAATATAACCACGGAATTTACTAAAACATCACCAAAGACATACATTAACAAATCATTAAAATAGTACTACTTCGTACCTACATCCACTATAAGATTTCCTAAATAATAAACCTAACTATACACCCTAAAATCCATCACCTTTCTGACCAACGAAACTAACTCACATCCATTCGCCACAAAACAGTTCGGGGCACTCCATCGGATCATCTAGCCAAGCCAAAACACCCCCCCGTCGCCACGAGCACAATCCGTCGACCGCCTATTCCTCGTCATCGAGAGAAACTCTCACCTTCACACCTGTCACCTACATCATACAACATATACATTAAGCCTAATGCTTAGTAAGGGAATGCACTATAGATGACGTATGCATGAATGCATGACTTTTCATAAAACATGTTCATTTACTTATTCTTATTCTTTTTCATTTTCGTTAACATGGATTAAGGTGGGGATGTGCCAGGGAGTAGGCCAAGTGCGTGTACATAATCCTTTCGGCCATATTCATGATCCACTGCATGGATAGTGACATTTGTTTTGTTGTTCTGGCCATACTGTCCCAACCCACACTTAATCATTACTTTTCCTTTACATAATTCATGCGTGGAAACATTTCATATGACTTTGAGAAAACATGATGCATGAGGTAATCGACGTACAACATATCATCAAAACATATCATCAAGCAATTCACCACGTACATGGACATAGACTATTCTTAACGAACTTCACAAACAACTAATAACTAACATTCTAAGCTACCCGACTCATTAATCCCCACAATCGGAAAATCATCATCAAAACAGAAAAGTCTAACGTTGACACGATGTAGGGCCTTAAGGGCCGGAAGCCTAACACCCACTTACCTGGCGTCCGTAGCAAGCCGAGCACCGTCCGAAAAGTCGTCTCCACCTAAGGCATTTCACAAATCTATCATTAAAATCGATCCTAAATAAACAACTTCAAAAATCAAACGAAGCTCCTAACTAAGGCAATTTCTCCTAAAACTTCTATTTTCTCCATTTAGGCATTTCATCGAGCACGTGGTGCTCACAAATACCAGACTCCATTAATGGAGATTTTACAACCTTCAACAACCAAAAATCTAACCTAAATCCGTCAATAACAACAATCTCACATAACTATCGTCAATAGTCGTAAATACATAATCAAAGGGCACTAATTTAAACATCCTAACAATTTCTAACCGAAAACATAAATTTACTCAAACACTAAATCAATAAAACCTAACGAATAACAACCAAAATCGACAACTAGACCCACAATGTTGCGAAAAATCGTGATACGCAAGTGCACGTGTCGCAAAAGTAATAAAGTGTGTATAAGTACGAGTGTCGATCCCACGAGGAATAATTATGTTAAATATTGAATCTCTAATTTTCAGTTTAATTTGAAAAGAAATAATAATTGGTTTTTGGATTTTAAACTAAAATAATTTAAATAAAATAAATTGAACAATTTAAATAATAGAATTGAATGTAAAAAGTAAGATTATATGATGAGAAAATCCAGGGTTCCGATTTCACTTAGCTAATCCTATTTATTAAACCTAATTCAAGTAACTAAATCTTATTCTTTCGTGTTGATGGCAATTTCACTAAAATATTCATCAATCTCTCTCGAGCAAAGACAAACTTATTCAATTAACGAATTATCACCTCTCGGTCTCTAATCCTGAGAATTAATTGAATACATTAAGAGCAAGAAATTATATTACCACTCAAACGCCCTAACTATCTCTAGCCTAGGATCCTTTTTAAGGCAATTTATTCAGTGCACGGTTAAATTCTCCGCTCTCGCATCCCGAATCAACCCTAATATTCTTAGTTTTGGTGATCAAGCAAACCTAAGTATTACGTTCAGAATAAATTACTCAACACAGAAAAGGAACAAAAAATTAAGAACCTGAATTAAGAAAAATAAATAATCATAGCAAAGTTACGTCGAAACCCTAGAACTGGAAGTTTAGTTCATGAATGAGAAAAAGAAAATAAAACTAAAATTAAAGAAGTTCATAGTTCAGAAGAAAAAGGGAAAGAAAAACTATGCTGAAAATAATTCTCGAAGCTCTCGCTTCGATCCGGTTTCCGTCTCCTTTGCCTTCTCTTCGTTCTCTCGCTAGGGCTGCTATCTCTCTTGTCTGAATGATTCAATTAGGTTAACATATAACCTATTTATTAATTATTTTGAAGCCCAGCCCATAATCATCTTTGACGGCTAAGATTAAAACAAGCTTCAACGGTCCAGATTCAAACACCTCCATTAATTAAAATAGCCGATTGATCAACGGTTGAGATTAAAATAATTAAAATAACCGATCGATCGACAATTGCTTTGATTTCACCGAAACCTGTACTTCTCCAATTTTTTCTACACACTCACCAAATATATTAGAATTTTCATATACTTGAGTAAAACTCATCAATTCAAGTATTAAAGAGTACAATAAAGTGTGTAAAATACACACTTATCACACCCCCAAACTTGAATGAAATCTTGTCCTCAAGCGAACAAAAATAAGCATATAAATCTAGCAAAGTTTATCCAGGAATTTCTAAAATTTAAAGTCTGCAAAATATTTAAAATTTCCATGGTAAAATTATCTAAATCATAGTTCACAGTATTTCGTCTCAGCTTGATATTTGCATGCAAATAAACCATCTAAATAAACACTCTCAATAATACAACTCATGATATCACATTGAGAGAAACTTAATCAGAAATTCTTGTGTGTGTACATGCTCAAACTCATTCTCGTTTAACTGATAGATCTATAATTGTGTCTTATGAGAAGGGAAATCAAAAATATCTCTCAGGGTCACTCCATCCACTCTTATTGTTCATCAGTCTTGCCCATTGTTCACTAATAACAAATGTGAGTAAACAGAATAAAAGTCGATAGGTCTTTAATTAAGCTTGTAATGTAAGGCCGGGTTTATAAGGTAGGAAATTTTTGGATTCAAGCGAAACTCTAGAGCACAATCCATCCTTATGCCACCATCACTCCTTACTGAACTCTTTTCTAATCAGTTAACTCAATAATCCCCCCAAACTTGTCTCACTCTCTCTTTTTCAAAAACAACTCATTTGTCAATGTCTTTACTAACAAACATAAAATAGAAATAATAACAATAACAACAAATTAAATAGCATATAAGAAATTGTTCTACTACTGAACAATTCAACTTTCCAATAACTTTTTTTTTTTTTTTTTTTTTTTTTTTTTTTTTTTGAAAAAGGAAATCCCAAAATACTAACAACTTAGACAATTGACAAAAGAATTAGCTCTGATTTTCACCACTGCTTTCTCCAATTCTCCCCATAATATGTACCCACAACCCTATGCTCAATAAACAGGATAGTCAAAATAATTTCAGGGTAGGCTAAGTTAGGGTTGACAAAATAGTGGTAAATAAAGGTTCAAATAGGAGACTAAGAGTGTCATTTAAATGACACAAATGAGGTATGTCAATAAAAGCTCAAACGATTCAAAAATGGCCTAAGTCATTCTCTTAATTCTGCAAAAATCACAATTTGTATTCATGAATGCAGGGCAAAACCAAGAACAATTTAATACTCACTAATCACTCACTAAATTTAAATGGAGCTCACTCCCTTTCAGTGTTTACACTCAAGCACTCCCTTACTGTGTTTAAGCTCTCGATCTCACGACAACAATTTATATCATTATCAGCAAAATTTAAACAAGAATGAACATTTCCACACAAACAAGTCTAACTTCCTAAGCTCTAATCAATGCTACTATCACAAATCATACTATCTCAGAATCTATTCAGAAGTTGAAACAAGCATTGATCAAAGGTGCAGTCATTGACACTTTAAACAAATGAAATAAATAATTATACCATAGAATTCAAAATATTAATCAGACTTGCTAATCTAAACATGTTTATAAAAATAATATCCAAATAAAAACCCCCCCAAACTTAATATAGACATTGTCCTCAATGTAAAAAAATAGGGTAAAAGTAGCGTATCTCATAACGTCTCGGGTTGGTCGTCAGCGTTGTGGAGCTTCGTTCGAATGAGTCATCTATCAGGAAGCTTTCTCTTTCTCTTGCTCTTTTTTTTTTTTTTTAATAATATTAATAATAATGAAATGAAATAAAATAAAAATAAAAATAAATAAGATTAATGTAAACAAAAATTGAAATAACGAACTAAAAAGGATACTTGGGTAGGTTGCCTCCCACCAAGCGCTTGTATTTATTGTCGACAGCCCGACAGTATACTTCTTCATGTTGGGTCGAGATATATAATAGATTTTGCACTTTTAACTGTACCGTCCCAATATGGTGTCCATCGTTGCCCATTTACGAACTTATCATCTGCCAAAAGCTTGTTGTAGTCGGGTGGTTTCTTTATATGTGGTAGGACCCGTAATGGCGACTCCCCCAAACTTTCAACATGCTGCTTCCCATTAGGCTCAAGAAAATTGTTTGGTTGACGTGAAGCTTCTATTGGGTACTCCATTGATTTATACACCTTGAATGTGACATCTTCATCTTGTACGTGCAATTTAAGCTCTCCCTTTCTTAGGTCAATTACAGCACCCCCTGTGGCTAAGAATGGTCGACCTAATATTATAGGGATACCACGATCTTCCTCCATATCAAGAATCAAGAAATCAGCGGGAAAAATAAATTTGTCGACTTTGATGAGGACATCTTCAATAACCCCATACGGATGCTTTATAGAGCGATCGGCCATCTGTAGAACTACACTTGTGGGCTTTGCTTCCCCAATACCAAGCCTCCGAAATATAGATAGAGGCATCAGGTTAATGCTCGCTCCCAAATCACAAAGTGCCCTTTCAAATATAGAATTCCCAATTTCGCATGGAATAGTGAAGCTTCCTGGATCTTTCAGTTTTTGTGGAAGCTTCCGTTGAATAATAGCACTGCATTCTTCTGTAAGAGCTATAAAACCACACTCCTCTATTTTGCGCTTGTGGGAAAGAATATCTTTCAAAAATTTGGCATATTTAGGCATTTGCTCGAGAGCCTCAGCGAATGGAATGTTGATGTGTAGCTTTTTGAAAACGTTCAAGAATTTGTCGAATTGCTTATCCAATTTTGCATTTTTCAGGCGTTGTGGGAAAGGAACTTTTGGGATGATCTCCTTTGGGATTTGAGGTGGAGCTTCCTGTAGCTCTTGATCCTTTGGTGTGGACTCGGATGATGACGAATGCATTCCGTCATGTGCGACCACTTTCTTATTTTCTTTGACGCAATTTTCAATAAATTCTCCACTCCTATGTGTGATGGCATTGCATTGAGCTCTGGGGTTAATTTCAGTGGAACTGGTTAATGTGCCTTGAGGGCGACCATTTAATGCAGCTGTCATGTGCCCATTTGAGTTTCCAAACTTCGAATTTGAGCTGACTGGTTTTGCAAGGTAGGGCGTGTTTCAGCCATAAATTTATTAGTATGCTCCCCCATTTCGGCAATGATACTACTAGTGTGCTCACCCATTTTGGCAATTAACTCTCAAGATTACTTTCCTTTCCTGCACTGGTGGTCCTTGTTGAGGTACTTGGCAATTTGCAAGGGCGTTGTTCTGATTTCTCCACGAAAAAATTCGGGTGTTGTTGATTTTCTTTGACGCAATTTTCAATAAATTCTCCACTCCTATGTGTGATGGCATTGCATTGAGCTCTGGGGTTAATTTCAGTGGAACTGGGTAATGTGCCTTGAGGGCGACCATTTAATGCAGCTGTCATGTGGCCCATTTGAGTTTCCAAACTTCGAATTTGAGCTGACTGGTTTTGCAAGGTAGTGCGTGTTTCAGCCATAAATTTATTAGTATGCTCCCCCATTTCGGCAATGATACTACTAGTGTGCTCACCCATTTTGGCAATTAACTCTTCAAGATTAACTTTCCTTTCCTGCACTGGTGGTCCTTGTTGAGGTACTTGAGGCATTTGCACGGCGTTGTTCTGATTTCTCCACGAAAAATTCGGGTGATTGTTGCGCCCCCCATTAAAATTATTCCCCGAATTCTGGTATGTCGGTCTAGTATAATTTCCCACATATTGAGCTTGTTCAGATGAACTGCTGGCCATTTGATTCCCTTGCTGACAGTTTTCACTAGCATGTGGTCCTTGGCACCACTGACAATGATTGATCAGAGAATGAATTGCATTAACTGGCAATTGATTACCTTGGATGTGCTGAGTGAGGGAAGCAATTTGAGTAGTCAATGCTTTTATCGCATCCATTTCTGGGGTATTTGGCTGCCTCCTCAAAATCTGACGTTTAACCGGGCACTGATCATTATTTAGGGATAACTCCTCTAACAGGTTGAATGCCTCCACTTCCGTCTTTTGTAGTAGTGATCCACCAGCTGCTGAATTGACAAGAGTCCGTGTAGGAACTGATAAGCCAATGAAGAATGTCTGTATTTGCATCCATTGTGGTAGACCATGTTTGGGGCATTTTCTTAAAAGCTCCTTGAATCGGCCCCATGCTTCGTAGATTGTCTCACCATCAAATTGAGTAAAATTGGTGATCTCATTGCGGAGTTTTGCCATCTTTTCAAAGGGAAAGAATTTGGATAAAAATTTCTGCGCTAGCTCATTCCACGTGGTGATTGAATCCGAGGGTAAGGAATTCAACCAGTTCTTTGCGCGTTCTCTTAGTGTGAAGGGGAATAACCTGAGCTTGATAGCATCCTCAGAGACATTATGGTATTTAAAAGTATCACAAACCTCGACGAAGTTAGCAATATGATCCTTAGGGTCCTCGTTAGGCAGACCACAAAATTGATACTGTTGAATCATCTGTATTGTACCCGACTTTATTTCAAAATTGTTGCATGTGATAGCAGGTTTCCGAATTGCTGATTGAACCCCGTCCATGGATGGCATAACATAATCGAGAAAAGTCCGTCTTCCAACCTCTGCCACTTCAACTCTCTGTTGTAGATTTGCGTTTTGATCATCTGCCATAATTGCTTGTTTTGTTTCCCTTCGATTTCGGCGACCAGTTCGTTCAATTTCAAGGTCGATAGGGATTAGGTTGGCAGTACCTAATTTTCGCATACACCTGTAATGTGTAAATAATGCAATTTAAGCCTAGCAGCAAAAGAAAATTCAAATATAAACTTAAATCAAATAATTCAATAATAACAAAATTAATTCCCCGGCAACGGCGCCAAAAACTTGTTGCGAAAAATCGTGATACGCAAGTGCACGTGTCGCAAAAGTAATAAAGTGTGTATAAGTACGAGTGTCGATCCCACGAGGAATAATTATGTTAAATATTGAATCTCTAATTTTCAGTTTAATTTGAAAAGAAATAATAATTGGTTTTTGGATTTTAAACTAAAATAATTTAAATAAAATAAATTGAACAATTTAAATAATAGAATTGAATGTAAAAAGTAAGATTATATGATGAGAAAATCCAGGGTTCCGATTTCACTTAGCTAATCCTATTTATTAAACCTAATTCAAGTAACTAAATCTTATTCTTTCGTGTTGATGGCAATTTCACTAAAATATTCATCAATCTCTCTCGAGCAAAGACAAACTTATTCAATTAACGAATTATCACCTCTCGGTCTCTAATCCTGAGAATTAATTGAATACATTAAGAGCAAGAAATTATATTACCACTCAAACGCCCTAACTATCTCTAGCCTAGGATCCTTTTTAAGGCAATTTATTCAGTGCACGGTTAAATTCTCCGCTCTCGCATCCCGAATCAACCCTAATATTCTTAGTTTTGGTGATCAAGCAAACCTAAGTATTACGTTCAGAATAAATTACTCAACACAGAAAAGGAACAAAAAATTAAGAACCTGAATTAAGAAAAATAAATAATCATAGCAAAGTTACGTCGAAACCCTAGAACTGGAAGTTTAGTTCATGAATGAGAAAAAGAAAATAAAACTAAAATTAAAGAAGTTCATAGTTCAGAAGAAAAAGGGAAAGAAAAACTATGCTGAAAATAATTCTCGAAGCTCTCGCTTCGATCCGGTTTCCGTCTCCTTTGCCTTCTCTTCGTTCTCTCGCTAGGGCTGCTATCTCTCTTGTCTGAATGATTCAATTAGGTTAACATATAACCTATTTATTAATTATTTTGAAGCCCAGCCCATAATCATCTTTGACGGCTAAGATTAAAACAAGCTTCAACGGTCCAGATTCAAACACCTCCATTAATTAAAATAGCCGATTGATCAACGGTTGAGATTAAAATAATTAAAATAGCCGATCGATCGACAATTGCTTTGATTTCACCGAAACCTGTACTTCTCCAATTTTTTCTACACACTCACCAAATATATTAGAATTTTCATATACTTGAGTAAAACTCATCAATTCAAGTATTAAAGAGTACAATAAAGTGTGTAAAATACACATTTATCACACAATATTCTAGAGTCTTACCTAGAGGGTTGAATCGTCGAAGAAAACGGAGGAGGAACTTCGTTGAATCGTCGGCGTGAGAGAGCTCGGCCGAGAGGAAGGAGATCGCAGGGAGGGAGGAGAGAAAATGGTGTCTGCGTAGGAGGAGAAATGAGGGAAAGGGTGTTGTGATGTTTTTATAAAATTTACTTACCAAATTACCTTTTTACCCTCTCACTTGATTTTTCTAACGAATCTGTTATTTAACCTATCGATTTGGTTTCTTCAAAATTTCCTCATTCCACTAAATATTCATATTTAATCATAGGGTTCTAACAAAACTCTCCGTTCGTAAAATGGACTTAATTTACTATTTTTACGACTTAAAGCACTGTAGGCAGAAAACCGTAACTCGGCATTACGCTATCGATTTAGGTTTCTAAAAATTTACTTATTCATCTAAAAATCCATATAAATTCCTAGGGCCCTAATAAAACTTCTCGCTCACAAAACGGACCTATATTTCTTATTTACGAAAATACCCATGGAGCGAAAACCCGAAAAAAAACCTGGGTGTTACATCATCTTGGCATGAAATATTGCCGGTACGTTGGCAACGGTCACATGACATAGCAAATAAATGAGGATCTTTGAAAAGAGTAGGCCAAAAAAAACCACATTGTAATACCTTGGCCGCCGTTCGCTTGCCACCAAAATGGCCTCCGCACTCTAGTGAATGACAATGCTGTAATATATTTTTCATCTCGTCTTCCGGAATGCACCGCCTTATGATCTGATCCGCACAGTGTTTGTAAAGAAGGAGATCATCCCAATTATATATTTTAATGTTAGCAAAGACTTTTTTTCGTTTATAAGCCGAAGGCTCTATGGGTAAAAAACTGCTAGCCAGGAAATTGACAATATCTGCGTACCAAGGTGTATTGTCGACGCTAAAGAGTTGTTCATCCGGAAAGTTATCAACAATTGGAATTGTATCCTCTAGCACATGTTCTTGAGGTTGTAGTCTTGACAGGTGATCTGCCACTAGATTTTCTGTGCCTTTTTTATCTCTAATTTCTAGATCAAACTCTTGGAGTAATAAAACCCAACGAATAAGGCGAGGCTTTGCATCTTTCTTAACCATAAGGTATTTAATGACAGAATGATCAGTGAAAACTATTACCTTATTGACGATAAGATAAGGATGAAATTTGTCGAATGCGAATACAACTACAAGTAGTTCTTTTTCTGTTGTAGCATAATTCAACTGGGCCTCATTAAGGACTCGACTGGCATAATAAATAGTACGGAAGGTCTTATCTTTGTGTTGCCCTAACACTGCTCCAATTGCAAAATCACTAGCATCGCTCATAATTTCGAATGGATGGTTCCAGTCTGGTGCTACTACAATAGGTGCGGAAGTGAGCTTTTCTTTCAATAAATTAAAGGCATGTAAACAGTCAGTATCAAACTTAAACTCCACATCCTTTTCCAGTAGGTTACATAATGGCTTGGTGATCCGGCTAAAGTCTTGGATGAATCTGCGATAAAATCCTGTGTGTCCAAAAAAACTCCTCACGCCCTTAACGGAGATAGGTGGTGGTTACATAATTCCTTGCCTCATATAGTGTTTCTCCATCGAATTGGCTGGAGTTTATTATCTCGTTGCGAATTTTAGCAGTCTTCTCGAAAGGAAAGAACTTGGATAAAAATTTCTAGCACAACTCTTCCCAAGTATTAATCGAATTAGCTGGCAGAGAGTTAAGCCAATTCTTTGCACAATCCCGTAATGAGAATGAGAATAAACGTAACCTCACTGCATCATCCCCCACATTGTGATATCTAAAAGTGTCGCATACTTCTAAAAAATTAGCGATATGATCTTTGGGGTCTTCAGAAGGTAATCCACTAAACTGAGATTGTTGAATCATGTGCAAGGTGCCAAACTTAATTTCAAAATTAGCAGCGATGGCCGGTTTCTGAATAGCTGATTGCACTCCGGATACATTAGGTATAACATAATCCAACAAAGTCCGGTGCTTAGTATTATCTTCCATGTTATCTCCCATAATGACACGTGCTGGTTGAATAACTTTTCTTCTCTCTTTACGATGTTGTCGACACGTACGCTCGATCTCAAGATTAAGCGGGAGAAGATTAGTGTTTCCTTCTTTACGCATGCACCTGAAAATAACACGAAAATAAAGAAATAAAATAAAAAGAATTCAAAATAAAACTAAAAATAATTAATTCCATATTAATAATAAAGTCCCCGGCAACGGCGCCAAAAACTTGTTGTGAAAAATAATTCGCAAGTGTACGAGTCGCAACAAGTAATAAAGTGATAAATAGAGTGTCGAACCCACAAGGACTTGTTAATTAATAATCGAATTTATTAATTTTAATTCTAAATTGAACACGCGTTTTCAGGTTTCAAGAATTGAAATTAAATTAAATAACTAAAACAATTAAAATAAACTAATGTAAAATATCGAAACAGATAAAATGAGATTAAATCTGATTAATAAAAGCCTAGGTACTACGATTTCACCAAGTGTAACACCCGGTTCCATTGAACCAATTTACCTTGTCATCGAATAGTGTACATTTTATGGATGAAATTGGGAGAATTATTGATTAGGTTAATGAGTAACTATGTAAGGGCATTATGGTAAATAGAGACCTTTAGTGGATAACGTATTTAAGGGAGGGTTTAATGAGGTTTAGCCGCCACTGTTTCTCATTTCCTTTTTCGGCTCTCAGCTCAACAGACTCCCTCTCGACAATTCTCCTACCAGATTCTTCTATTATCTAGGTGAGTTTTCCTTAGTTTCCTTCTTGCTGATGATTTAGAATGAAAGTAGAATGAGTGTCTTGATAATGCTGTAAGTGTGAGCTAGTTCGGGTTTTGTGGTGAATCGGGAATGCACAATGAACTGAGCTCCTAAACTAGTTTCCTTAGATCTCTGAATAGCTAAAATGAAGTTTAGAGAAGATCTAATTAACACCATGTCTATGGTTTTAGGTTTGAGTAAGCTCTCGAAATAGCCATTCACCAAACATTTTCCAGAAGACCAGGTAAGTGGAGTATGCATGTGCCTTCGGGCCTACATCACAAAACAGTAGGTTTTTGCATGTTTGAGTGTTTTCAGTATGTCAGGCATCATGTTTTATTAAATGAGTACGAAAATGAATTTACATGGAATGACATGGTAAGGCATGAACAGAATGTAACAGACCAACTGTTAAGGGAACTAATCCGCCCCTTAATCAAGAAAATGATGTATGACTTTGGGAAAACTGATCCAACTCTCAATTTCACAGGGAGATCAGATCAGCTATTAAGGGAACTAATCCGCCCCTTAATCGAGAAGAGGATGTATGACTTTGGAAAAATTGATCCAACTCCCCATTTCACAGGGGGATCAGATCAAAAACGAACGTTTATGCAACTGAGATGTGAAAGTAGAAAATGCATGACTAGGGTTTATGTTTCAGTATATCATTTCATTATTTCTTCACTTATTTAGCATTAGGCTAATAGATGAGTTTTGTGATATAGGTGCTAAGGTTACAACAGGTGATTTCCCTGAGTACATTGAAGATTAGGAGAAGTTGATGGAGCACATCTATGCCACGGTTTGGTGCTCTGATGAGGCGGTTTAACTACTGTCTGTATGTGAAGTCTCAGTGGTTAAGCGTTTCTGTTGAATTATGCTAAGGAGTTTAATGACAGTAGTAGTATTGATGTTTTTAACACTTTTGGGATTTTCTTTTCTGATTATGAAAACATGGTTTTGGTTTTAGTTGTGGTTTCTATTCTGGATTTTAGAAAGTTGTAAACTTAAGTTGTTTTAAATTATCACAGTAAAGTTTTCAAGTTCTTTTAGTAGTCGAGTTGTTCTTGTTTAGAGTATAAATGGTTGAGTTGTTGTTCCGTTGACTATCGGTAGAAGTTGAGAGTTATGTTTATCGGTAGATGTTGTCTATCGGTAGAAGTCAAGAGTTACTGTTTACCAGTAGATGTTATCTATCGGTAGAAGTTGAGTGTTGATTATCGGTAGAAGTCGAGAGTTACTGTTTACCGGTAGATGTTATCTATTAGTAGAAGTTAAGCATTGTTGTCTATCGGTAGAAGTTGGATGTATGAGTTAAGTGTTACTGTTCACCGGTAGAAGTTGTCTATCGGTAGATGTGGGTAGTAATTTTGTCGTTTTGTGATCGGTGGATGTCGTTTATTTCTACTTCTACCGCTGATACTGTTTAGCGATAGATGTGAGGATGTCGACGTGTCGTTTGACTGATACCAGCGGTGGATGTGAGCGGTAGATGTGAGAATGTCGACGAGTCGCTTGGCTGACGCGAGCGGAAGATGTGAGCAGAAGATGTATTCTGTCTCTACTTCTACCGCTGACACTGTTTAGCGATAGAAGCCTTATGTTTTTGTTTCTGCTTCTACCGCTGTCATTGTTTAGCGGCAGAAGTCTTCTGTTTTGTTTCTGCTTTTACTGTTGACACTGTTCGGCGGCAGATGCATTCCAAGGTTAAATATTTAAATGATCAGTGCCTCATTTCCCGTGTTTCTTTTGGCCGATTGCATCTATTATTTTAACTGTTATACAAATATTGTTTTATAATGTTGTCAACCATTTTTTGCGCAAATGATTTTTCCGCTGCAAGTTTTGTTGTTTTTAATATATGTCGAATTTTGACCTTTGGGCGAAGTTTCAAAATTGGTCTGTTATGAGTAACGAACTAGGTTGTAAAACTCTGGGGCGTTACACCAAGACAATATTTATTTCATTTCTTCATAATTATATTCATAAATATTCTCCTTATGTTGATGACCGATTTCGCTAAATTCTAATACAATCTCTCTCGAGCATTACTTAGTTTATCTGATTAAGGGTTATCACTGCTCAGTCTCAAATCCTACATTAATCAAATACAATTATATTAAGAAATCGCCATGATCACATCAATACCGTAACTATCTCTAGGCTACGCATATTTATAACATTAATTCCAGTGCTTGGATGTTTATCACCTCTCAGTCTCAAAACACTCCAAAAATCATATAAAAATTGGCCAGAAATTTACAAGATTTAAGAACAGAAATTAAATGCGTCAACACTATTGGAAGAAATACTCATAGAATATAATTAAACAAAGAAACATGAAATAAATATCGTCTGGCTACATCGTAGCCCTAGATGAAAAAGTTAGTTAAGGCTGGAAGAAAAGTGAATACAAATAATAAAGATGTTCATAAATAAACTATAGAAGGAGAGGAGAAAAACGATGTTGATGTTCACTGCCGAAAGCTCTCTCCACTTTCGCCAATCTTCGTCTATGTCTCTGAATAATCGCCTCTTCTTTGCCCTCTGCCGAAAACTGCTAATTTCAGAACGAATTTTTTCTGCATTGTTAGGGTTGCCTCTATCTTCCCTTTGTTTCCTAATTCAGATCAACAGCTTAGATTAAAACACATAATTTTTCTAGCTCAGTCGATCGATCGCCTAAGATGGCCGATCGATCGGCTACTTTTCTGCTTCAAAATTCTTTGTCTTCAGCCAATCGATCGCCACATTTAGCCGATCGATCGGCGAGTTCTCTGTCTCGTTTAATAAATCTTCTCTTCAGCCGATCGATCGGCTTCTTCTCTGTTTCCTTACTCTCAATTCTTCTATTTCTTTTCAGCCGATCGATCTGCGTCTTCTCTGGTTTCTCCAATTTCACCGTTTATTCTTTTATTCTTTTCTTATTTTCTCCACCTTTGTTTTTTCTTCTTTTCTTCCTCTTGAGCTTCTTTATTTCTTTGTATTCAACCTCCATCCTGATGTATATAAATTGTCTGCATACTTACACAAAATATATCAAATTCCTTCAAACACTTAAGAATAACTCATCAAATCAAGTATAAAAAATTATTAATAAGTGTATAAAATACACACTTATCAATTTACATATATCTATTCTTCAGTAAATTATATGTTATCTTCATGGTCAGGATGTCCTCGTACTCGAAGGGACTTAATTTCTTGTAAGGGTAAAAAACAAGTTCTGAGTCTCTAAGTAGATATCCTCCCAAGCTCACTTCGAAATAGGCAATAGTTGTAGGACCCACGCGGGGCTTGAAGATTCGACATTAGTACACTTACAAATCGTATAACCAACTATAATCTGTTTTACATATTTTGCCAAGCTCTTGCAAAACACGTTTGCTCTAATGCACTTGATAGTCCGCCAAATATCCGAGTGTTAGCTTGTGGGAGAAGAGTGTAACTCATTTGGGAATTTCTGTAGTAAATCTGAATTTCGTAGAATAATTATCTTACCCTTGAAGGGCATAGCCCAATTTTCCAAAGTGAACCTGGAATCTTGATGAGTGCGCATCAGATTGTCATCCTTGATCTTACTTAGCTTCTCATCTCTCATAATTTCCTCCTCCAAGAGGGTCATGTCTAGAAATTGTTGGCAAGAGTAATTCCTTGCCTAACCACCTCTCTTGCTGAGAGAGAGAGAGAGAGAGAGAGAGAATCTGCCTCCTTTTGTCCTCTTCCAGGTTTTAGGCTATGTCAAATTAGTAGCTGATCAACTTAACTAACCATTTATGTTGCTATGGTGTAGTCAAATGTTATTATACTAAAAACTTAAATGAGCATGGATCTATAAATATTGCACACTTCCTGCCGAGTAAATAAGACTGTAATTTTTAATCTCTGAGGACAAGAGCCACAATTCCGTCTCATAAACTAAGAACATTATAACTTAGTACATTGACACAACTGAGACTGTGTAATATTTATCCATATATTGATTTGAGTGATAGATGAATATTTTTGTTCTGCTTCGTAGTCTTCTTTTCTGCATTCACATTCTGAGTAACTCTACTTTTTTAACATTAATTATCATTTTGAGTACATTTACGTTAAGTCATCAAATTAATTTAAGAAACTGCTAAAAAATCTTTAAAAGTCAACTCAATTTGAACAAGAAAGTAAATTTTTGTGCAAGTTGCGTTTATTCTTTTTTATTATTTTCTCTCCATTTATTAGATGTAATGAACAAAATTTGAGAACCATTTTAATTTTTTTTTTAGCTCAAGCACATCAACAATATGATCGATTGTGCAGTCTATTGTCACAATGATTTTAGAATTGTGTGCATACTTAATGCTTCTTGTATTCTAAAGATACTTGAATATTCAAAAGTTTTCCATACTTGTATTATTGTCATTGGGCTCATGTCTTCAAGCTTTGGTTCACTTACGTTAGTTAGTGTAATTCAAATGAGGTATATTATGCTTCAAGATAAAATTTAGATAATTTCTATTTTTAAAAAAATGCAATTAATTGATTTTAAATGTTACACACTTACATAAATCATACTGTATAAATTTACATGGGAGTGTATTCTGATAAAAAAACAATGTTAATATACTCTTGTGATACTTCATCCGATGTTTAGCCTCTCAAATGTTTGCTTGAGTTTTCCGTCAACATTTTTCCATTGATAATTCTTCAATCCCAATCCTCAAAATTTTCTGACTTTATTTTAATTCTGAAATATAGGCACTACATTTCCATAGTTTCAAAACTTGTCCAAATTATTTATTTGTTGAAGTTGGGGTATTCTTAATTTTGGTGGAATAAAATCCGACCTGGATTATGTTTCTAACTTTTCTATTTTGTAATTTTTATATTAAATTAAAATATGCATAACTAATAATATATACTCAAATGATCTAACTCAAGTCCATACTATATTGCTGCAAATCATAACCATTAATGCTTATTATATTGATTGCTACACATTTGTTGTGCTTGGCTGTAAGCCGGCAACTAGAGTGGTTACTGCATATTTTTTGTGCTTTCCTGTCAGACAACTACCCAATATAGGTGTGATATAACTATTTGAATGCTGATCTGGGTTGTGCTTTTGAAGTAGAACAACTGAAATGTATGGTTTGTGCTTTTAAAGTAGAACAATTGAAATGTATGGTTCCTGAAATTATTATTTTTATTGGGCGCTTGAAATAAGTGGAGCTATGATCAAGAAATAAGTGGCTCCTTAAAATGATCTATGTTTCATACTATTGTTTATTTGTTGTAGGTGCCTATTTCTCTGACAATAAAGGTTGCATTTTTAAGAGGGACACTGAGGTTACATATAAAGCCGCCTCCTTCTGATCAGCTGTGGTATGGTTTTACATCAATGCCTGAAATAGATTTCCACATGGAGTCTTCTGTAGGGGAGCGTAAGATTACTAGTGGACATGTGGCTTTACTATTTGCTAATCGGCTCAAGGTATGGAAATGTTTGTTTCAACTACTATTTGACATCGGATTCTCATTTGACACTGCATGTTCTTTTTCTTGGATGGACTGATTTATAATGTTAATGGCCATTTTCGAAATAAAAATACCTTTATAATCAAATAACTAAATTAATTGTGAGAATTTTATACATCATATAATTTGCGATGACGGAAGCAGCACCAAACAAAAAGTCATCCTTAAGAGGTAATAACTCAACTGAAATGGAAGGAAATTACGATTGATGTCAAGGGTTGCCAATTATAAAGTGTAATTGACTGCATCACAGATTCAAAATAGTTTGTCGCTAAATTGAATTTTCGCAGGACAAAAAAAACTGCCATAATTAGTTTAGACAAACATATATGTTTTTTCTTTTCTTAAGGTTTGTCAAACCATATCAGATTTTGTTGTAAAAAAGAAAAGAAAAGAATAACTTTGTTTTCTGGTTAGCTGCAGCTGATTTTGTCAATTTTGCAGGCAGCAATCCGGGACACTCTAGTTCTCCCCAACTGTGAAAGTCTATTGATTCCATGGATGATAGCAGAGAAGGATGACTGGGTCCCACAGAAAGTAGCCCCATTGATATGGCGCAAACAAGAGCAAACCGATCCAAACATTGTGTATGAAACGCAGAGCCTCAACCATGATGCAGTAAAAGGCAAGACTGAAGCTGCCGAGATAGTATCCATCGACCAACCAGAGAGCAAGCATCAAAAGCCAAAGAGCATGCAACCTTCTCAACAAACTATCTCCGAATATGCATCAAAACTTTCGGCCAAAGATGGTATTAACATGGCATCTAGTGACGCATTTGATGAAATAAGAGTCCCTCTATTAGGAAATGTTTCCCCTCTGGCGTCTTTTGAACCAACAAGGGACGACACCCCTGCTCAATCGCCCACAAGGTCTAGGTCTATGACCTCACATGGACAAGGCGATAATAGCCCCGAAGAAGACGATGCAAAGCCGAAGAGAATAGGAAGAAGAGAAATAATGCTTGATTTGCCTAAAAAAGTGGGAGAAAAACTCGAGGAAAAGAGACGAAGAAAAGGGCAGGAACATTGTCGATAAGATGCGAGGACCGTGAAACGACTTGTAGTAGGGCAATGATGGTTGTTTCTAGAGGAACAGAAGCTTTGCAGATTATCAACTTGTAATCCATCTGAAGAAGAAGAAAGAAGAGTGATAGGTTGATTTCCTTTGGACCAGATTAATGTTGACGTAAAGAGATATTGAGGAAAAAAGTGTATAGTTGCATCAGGTAGAGAGCATTCTTAGCCTTGGTCTTCATATTTGATTGATTATTTGATCAATACTTGATACATAGATTTGAACACTTTCCACATATTCATTTACACTTTCCATATTAATATTGAAGTTTAATCTTTCAACATTTATAACTTTGAGGAAATTATTTAACTTCTCCCTTGTAATAGGAAGATTAATGCATCAGGATCTTTCTTCTAATGCTGCAACTCTTCCTTTTGATTCCCAATACAAATATTGATAGCTGCAATGCAAAATGTAGTAAGATGGACTCTGAAGCTACATCGACCACATTCTAGCACCCTTGAATAACAATGTTTACCACACACATAGCATAGCAGCGGAGGTTTCCTCGTCGACTCTTCAACATAAGTGAGGGGATGGTTATGAAAACTTACTGTGAAAGTGGTTCCATATTTAATATACGGAAAATCCCCAAGTGCACAATTAATGTGAGCAAAAAAGTCACATTGAATACAACAGTAGAACCAATCTTCTGGATTTCTCTCATTTTCGCAAATGTCACAGTAGTATTCGCTAGATTCATCTTCCTTCTCGAAGGCAAGGCTGAGAAGATGATCATCGTATCTATGCTTAGCCCTATGTGGAAGTTTTGCACAACAAAATCCCAAGACGTACTCACATTCCGAGCATACCAATATAAAGCAACTATTACAACCACAACCACGACACGTTTCATAAATTCTTATTTGAGGGTCTGGAAAGGATAGTCGGTGTTCGTGACATGGATGTTCTAGCCCTTCCATCAATTTGACACAATGAAAGTCAATCCTGAAGAGACAATCTTGCAATTGACAACTATACGTGAAACCGTTGGAAATCTTGAAACATTCAAGACACTTTTGCAAATCTTTATTTTGATTGAGGTGAAGAAGATGAGGATGAAATGAAAAATTTTTGGTCTTCGGCATCTCAGCACACCATTTGTGGAGATAAAAACCACAGTCCTTGCAACTATAAAATGGAGAGGATATGAGTGTGACACAACCCTCACAATATTTATGATCCTCTGGATCTTGCTCATTCAAAGTCAACTCATGTTGGTGAGTGAAGTGTTGAATTTCCGTACCAGAGTTTGCTACGGAATTGTGAGATCCCTCCGACGATGATATATTTGAGTTGTCTTGGGTTTCTTCCTCTGATAGAACAACTCCTATCCTTTGCGCGCAACTCAAGTGCGTAGCATAATTGCACTTGTAACAATAGTAAGCTGCATAATCAACATTTACCTCTTTGTAATAAAGCTGGCATATCAGCTTGTCACACTTGTGGACAAAAGACAGAAAGTACGTGAGTTTAAGGACATGATTGTGTCTGTCTACTCTAAGAAATCTTGACAACTCCGCACATTTTTTGTGTACCATTAGATGACAACCACTGCATTGCCATTGGGAGAAATAATCTTTCACGCACAAGCATCGCAAGCTAATTTCCTAAATGTCTTGATCTCAACGAAGCTGTGATGGTGATCATATATCCGATCAGAACCGTGTAGAGAGAAAAAACAATCCACGTGAAGTGTGAATCCACATTGAAGGCAGCGGTAATTGAGTGCGCTCACTTTTCCACCACAACAACCACAATAGGTTATCCTTTTTGATTGGGTTGTTGCAAAGAGAATGAGGGAATGCTTGGGATGAACGTGGCTCTTAATCTGACCCGGTAACTCGGCGCAGGATTTATGAAGAAGGAAAGGGCACAACTCACAGCCGTAGCTCGGAGAGGAACCAAGTTCTTTCATACAGAGGCAGCAGGATGGATGGTCATTTCCAGTACACGCCCATTCTTTCTTATCTACCAGCAAAGTCAAGTTGTGATGGTGGAGCGATGTTGAATATGTTTCTCCCCCACTCTTTTCATGCTAGCCCTTGGATTTGAAAAGGCACATTTTGGGTGGATGAAAAGGTCGTGTTCTAGGGAAACATAAAAATATATACCCTTTTGGCCACAGAGTTCGCAAAGTCTACGAATCTTAGGAGCGAGAAAAAGGGATCGTTCGGGATGGAGGAAGCTAACCTTGATTTGTTTAGGTAGATTCGCACAAAACTTATGGATCCGAAATTCGCATCTTAATCTAGAGCAGAAGAAGAAAGGAGCAATATTGACTCTGAGCACATAAAGCAATTTACACCGTTTGTCTCAACAGAAGTAGGCTGCTCTTCCTCCAACACGAGGAGGTGCTGGTCCAGGCCGTATTGGAAATAATCCTTCTCCCCAGTGCTCTCCGAAACAATGTTACCTTCTTGGTCGATTGGAAGAGCACACATGATGTGAAGGTCGAAGTCGCATTGAGGACAACGGTATACAAATCCCTTTCCGCTTCCGCCGCAGGCATCACATTCGTAACGCTTTCCTTCATATGAAGGACGTGGGAGGAGAGAGAGAGCGTGTTGAGGATGGAGAGGATGGCCTAGCAAGCGGGGAGGAAGCTCAGTGCATGGTTTGTGAAGGTGAAATTTGCAGGTAAAGCAGCTGAATCTTGGACCACATATTAGATCCTCGCATCCCCAGCAAACCACAGGTTCATCTTGATTGTCTTCTGGTTCCCCATCTGTAAAGAGCAGCGGATGGTCATGGCTCTTGTGTACAATCTCCATTTTTACTCACCCTTTTCCTGGAATGTTTTTTTCCTTTCCCTCTGTTAGCTGCCTCTTTATTTCTTCTACCTTTGCTTTGCTGCTTCTAACCTAACACATTATAATATTCAAGTTAATTTAAATAAATTAATGCATTTAAATCAACCCCAAGAAGATAATGTTTTGTATGACCATCAAACTCTAATTCCAAAAACTACCATGTGAGAAGATGCTTAAATGATATCTTGGACTTTGAAATCGACTGGCTGGCCAGTTCGAGAAACAACGAGCCAAGCCAACCCGAATTTTTGAGCTTCCAGCTCGTCTTGGAGCGGGTAGCCAACTTGTTAGGTTCGTCTGGAGAAGTCCACTTGCCCGGCCATTCTACTCCGACCCTGAACTTCCACTTAACCAACCTGTGACCACGGTTCAACGCCTTCCATCCCCATCCAGGCGCTTCTTCCATGGCTTGACCCCAACCCAACTAATGGCCTGTCTTGTACAAGGTCAAGCAAGCTGGTGGATTTTCTGCATCGGAGCCTCTTACGGACGCTAAACAAAATGCTTCTCCGGCCGACCTTCAACGATAAGCCAAATGGTTCACCCGGAAACTTCCTACGCGACCCGCATCGTCCATTCGCGAATCAATGTATACCCAAAGCATATGAAAAAGGAAAACTTATACCCGAAAGTTTGGGGTTTTTTATCAAAATTTAATCTTCATTGAAAAAACTTCAAAAGTTTTGTTTATTGTACAAGTATTAAAAAATTATGAAAATTCTCACGGTATCTTCCCATGATGTGGTAAACCTGTGGTAAAAATTTCAAATAAATTGAATAACATTTGATATTTTTTAAAACTAATTCAAGTAAATTGAATATCGTTTTGTATTAAAATTATTCGTAAAAATACATTGAATTTACTTGAGTTAATTTAAAATATTATAAATGAGTCCATTTAGGGCATATTTGTCAATGGCTGATAACTTCAAAGAGAGAGCACAATGACAACTGCTATATTGAAGAATTCTCCATCCATGGTCAGCTAAGCGCGCTCCATCGGTAATCCCTGGCTTCCTCTCCATGGCGGCAATTTTGGGCATTCCCCACCAGCTGGGCGGCCTTTCGAATTTCTCTTTCCAGCTGAACTCTCTCGCCAAATACAACAGCAGTAGCACGAGATTTTGTTCTACGAGGCCTCCAGTGTCGCCTTCTTCTCTAGGAGATTGCGGCTCTGGTTTGCGCGTGTTCGTGATTTCCGATTTGCACACCGATTATGGAGAGAATATGAAGTGGATAAAGAACTTATCCTCATCCAGATACAAGAATGGAATTCTTCTCGTTGCCGGAGATGTGGCCGAGACGTACCACAATTTTTCTCTTACCATGTCTCTCTTGAAGGATATTTTTTACCGTGTCTTCTTTGTGCCTGGAAATCATGATTTGTGGTGCCGTCGGGAGAGAGAAAATTACGTAAGAAACGTCAATCATTTCTCTATTTTCCTTGATATTTCTAGGATACTCACGGATGCATGTACTCAGAAATTTAATCTCATTTCTGTGTTTGTAGGGTGATTCTCTTGAGAAGATGAGTAAGTTGCTTGATTGGTGTTCACAGCTTGGTGTTGAGACCAGTCCGGCGATCATAGATGGCTTAGGAATCATTCCTCTGTTTTCATGGTACCATGAGGTGCAGGGTTTTAAGTTTACAGTTATTAAATTTATTCCTTTAATAGTTCATCCACTTTTCCAAGTTCAATTTTAACGTCATGATCTCCTTCTGTTCAGAGCTTTGACAGAGAGGACGACATCACAGATATTCGTGTTCCATCATTGGAGATGGTGAATCACTTATCTTTTTCCTTGTAAGGTGTTTAAGGCATTGCTTTCAACACTTTTTCCGGCAGTTCCTAGTTTAATCATGCTTCCTATCTGTGTTCTATTTCTTTAATATTTCATTCTTCTATAATTTTTTTTAGTTTGTTTTTCTATCCATTTATTTAATTTTATCACTCCTTTGATTATGATTTGAAAACATTATGTCAATATATTTCGTTATTTCTAGAAACAGTTAAAGAGTTACCACTCAATTTTGCCTCTCTAAAACTTCCACTGCTCCTTATACTACTTTTGTTCCCTGAAAACTTGTTCTTGTAAGGCAAACGATGTCTAACTTTTGAGTTTTGTTTGATGTTCAAGTGTGTTTCTATTCATCTCTGTTCCATACAAATTTTGTAAAAGTATTGTAGTTTATTTTCTAAAATCAAATGTTGTTTTCAAGTGCGGATTATCTATATGTGTATCTCTGATGGTGAAGGAAAGAGTAAAAAGTTATATCAATTTGTGTTTTAATTTTGCGGAGGTCATACCTTTTGGGTGTTCAATGTAGAAAATTTTCCTTGAAACGTGAGTTTTATTGCACTAAATTAAATTTTAAGAGCATAAATTTTCTCGTTGCTAGTTTTTTTAACAGGTGTCTAGGTGGTGCTACCTTGATACTTGATTGCTTGTAATATTGATGTTCATTATTTGGTTCTTTCTTTAGTTCATTACATAAGGAATTGGTCAATCTCTAATCATTTTAGTGCCATTTATTTCTTAATAGGCATGTAAGGATTTATATGCCTGCAAATGGCCTGCCGAACTTTCAAACAGAGATACTTCTCTTGCGTTGTACTTTGATGCAATGAATGAAGGGAATCAGGTTGCCGTGAAGGAGATCCAAGAGAGATGTAACCAAATAGTAACATTTTCTCATTTTGTTCCCAGGTCTGTTCTTGGTTTTTTACACACAGTCAACCAAAAATTTGTCTGTAACATATATATTTTTAAATTGCATGGGCCACATTTATTGTGAAAAATATAGCATATACATATGGAAAAATGATAAATTCTTGATTGACTTTGTCCCGCATAGTTATACATCATGCCGTCACTTTTTAATTGGGGCATTTCTCTTCTTCGGGAACTTTCCTCCTTTTGTAATCATTTTTTAAAACTATATTTCTTACAAAAAGAAGTTTATATGCCATGTAGCAGACACACTCAACATGTTTTTGATGTACTAAATGATATATTTGTTATGTACGTATTTTATTCTAAATGTGTTCTGCAGTATTTGTAGAATGTCTGTGTTTGCAATTACACTAGCTAAGTAGCTTCAAGGCTTCATAGGCAACAATGGCAAAGGTGGCACTATGCTTGGACGCATGTTAAGCATTAAGAAATGTCTGGCAAGCTAAAATTTGCTTCTTTTAAAATCTTTTCCACCAACGGCGAATAATCAATAATTTTTTTTTTTTTTTATATAAGAAACGAATCATATTTTATATTGAAAAAAGGAACATACAAGAGAATAACCTTTTTAAGGAAAAAAAATACAAACTCAGCTAATGATCAATAATTTCGAAAATAAAAAACATGAAAATTTCATAGCGGAAGTATTTTAGTGTTTTACAATATAACTTAACTTTTTCCTATGGAAACAAGATATTTTTAAATTTCTAATGCAAAAAATGATAATAATATGAAAGTCTTTGAAATCCTCACTAGAGACCTATCCAAGGAGTAAAGCTCTATCCCCATAAGCTATGTCATCTAAGCATTGTTGTTGGTTGTGTGATTTTTGTATAATGTTAAATTCTTTAGGATAAGGATGGACATGGTGGTCTTTACTTAAGACCATTGTCTTTTCTGTTTTGTTATTTCGAATTTTCGTTCATTTATAGAGAGTTGTCTTCTCTGTTTTGTTATTTTGAATTATCGTCTCTTTTTTGTTATTTTGAAATTGTCATTAGTTTTGGTTTTTGCAGGCAAGAACTATGTCCCGAGAAAAGAATGTTATTCTATCCTAGGCTCCCTAAAATTATTGGTTCTGATTATCTCGAAGATCGCATAAGATCCATCCATGCTTTTAGAAGTACTGCATCCACCTGTCATGTATTTGGTCATACACATTTCTGCTGGGACGCCGTACTTGACGGTATCAGGTTGTTGTTCATCAATCTTTCTCAAAGACAATGGATTTTAAGTTTTGATAATTTAATGGTACGCGGACTTTTGCATTAACATCAAACATTAGAAGGGTGAATTTTACTGTAAAATATTCAACCTTCTCAAATTTTGCAGCTGTATTGATGGAGAATATGCATTAAGTATCTATGCACAAATGTAATACGCACAAAAGTAGTTTATATTTGGTACAGATATCATGCATTACAGTATGGAAATGGGTTAGGGCATCATATCTTTTACTTTTTTGTATTTGACAGTTCAGTTACTTCTATGAATGAGTTTAGACAAAAGGAACACATTTTCTTAGTAGGATTATTTTTTGCCCTGATTTATTTTTTGTTTCTGGTGTTGTAGACGTTCAAATCTCGTATTAGACATCTCTGACTAATCCAAAAAATAAAAAAAAAGAACATGACTGGCATGAATGAACTTTGTTTTCAACAATGCTGGTATCCATTGAATGATTTTCACTTGAAGGGTGCAATACAGGTACGTGCAGGCGCCCTTGGCTTACCCAAGAGAGCAGAAGAGGAGAATGAATGGAGGAGATGATTGGCTGCCATTTTGCCTCTACTCGGACGGGCAATTTGCCGAGAAGCTCAGACCTTGCTTTTGGAGCGACTACTATGCAGTCAATCCTAGAACCCCTCATAATACTCAACTTGCTCCTTGGGTTGCCAAATTCTACAGACATTTGTGAATAAATGGCACAGTCGTCGGCCAACACACGGAAGCAGGCTTAAATCCAGTCATTTTCGCTCTCGTCGAACCAGTTTTCGCTGCTGTAGACTGGAGGAATGATTGGCGAAGCTGCTGATTGCTGCTTGCTTTTATCTGCAGTCATGAAAATGGCAAAGGAAATGGCTTAAAATTGGAGGGTACTGATGTTTGTTAGTAGATAACTTATATTGTGTGAACATTAGAATGGGAATGAGACTTGTGCATTGGAAGACATAGGGAGGGAGGGGAGATTAAATTGTGTTATTATTTGGTATATTAATTAATGAAAAGAGTTAATTTGTTAAAGTTAGGAAATTCTGGTAGGCTTGATCCTTCTTTCAATGCTTTATCTCCAAATAAAAATAAAGACAATTGACTTGAATGTTTTAATGTCTATTATGTACTGTTAGGTAGAGAAATTAAGAAGGCATGATACAAATAAATGGACTCTTTGAATCTGAAAGATGACTTGGTATATTCCACCAAGCACAAACCCCATCATCCTAAAGTGACATCGTATGATGTCGTTTATCTTGATAAGTTTGCTCTTCTAACTAAATTAATTTCAATTTTACGTGAGTAATTATGTCAGTTGGGATATCGACAAAATTCAAAATCAAATTAGAAGTTGTCGGAAGGATTAGAAATTAAGTTAAAGTATCTTATTAAATAAAAAATATAACATGCACATATCACTCGAATTTAATAAATGAATTGACGTCACTATTCAAATTGCTATAAATATAAACTATTGAGATTTGATTTGTCAACAAAATAAATTATTGTATAAATGTTAATTTTTCTATAAAAATAAGTTTAAATTTTGGATAGGAAAGGATTTAATTTCCAGTTCCGAGTTCTGGTTAGAAAACAACTCTTTTGGGTACGCGTTCTGAATATGACACTAACTTTCCGTACAAATGGCTACTCTGTTTCATGCTTCTCTATAAATACCACCCATCTCTCGCAATCAACTCCAACGAAACCATGAAGATCGCCATTTCATTCCTTCTCTCTCTCTTCCTCCTCATCGCAGCCGACGCAGCGCCGGAAGCCGTGCGAGACATCGCCGGAAACAAGCTCCGAGCTGGCGTTGATTACTACGTTTTGCCAGTCATCCGAGGTAGAGGCGGCGGACTAACCTTGGCCAGCGCCGGAAACGAGTCGTGCCCCCTCAAAGTCGCTCAAGATCAGTTTGAGGTATCTCAAGGTCTTCCTCTGACATTTTCGCCGGTGAATCCGAAGAATAGCATCGTTCGGGTTTCCACGGATCACAACGTTATATTCTCCGCTGCGACTATCTGCGTCCAATCGACGGCGTGGAAGCTCGACAACTTCGACGAAACAACGGGGCAGTACTTCATAACCACCGGCGGCGTAGAGGGGAATCCTGGGCGTGAGACGACGGGGAACTGGTTCAAGATCGAGAAGTACGAGCAGGATTACAAACTGGTATTCTGCCCGTCAGTGTGTAGTCTATGCAAAGTGATTTGTAGGGACATCGGGATTTACATAATAGAAGGAACGAGGTTTCTTGCTCTAAGTGATGATCCGTTGAGAGTTATGTTCAAGAGGGCCTGAGTGTTGGGAATAATGTGCCCAACAAGCAAATGTTATGAACATTTTTATTACTGTAATTAATAAATAAATTTTATGATTAATTTTTATGTTTGCATTATTCGATATGCTTTATAAATTCTAAGAAAAATCCTTGATTATTTGTGCAATTTTAAATTTACATATATGTTGATATATGTGGGATTAAATTTAAAAAGAAATAATCACAATAGTCCATGACTTATATTTGAAGTATAGGATCTTCAAATTAATAAAGTCATAAATACAGTTCACTTCGTTGAGAACGTATAGTCATATCCCGACTATATATGTAGTGACATAAAGTGATTGTATTTTATATAATATGATTACATAGGACTGGACCAGATGAAATTATATTGTTCTTATAATATCCGTTAAATGAAGAACAATTAATTTTATCATAATGATGGTCATATATGTATGATCTTAATTCATTGTATTTAGTAGACTCCTATTTCATTTTAATTTATTCTTTGATTTACTCGGTATAGTCTTGCATAAGTTGCATTACATAAACCTTGTATTTTGGGAATAAATTAAATGAGTAGCTGGGAATGCTAATATTGATATAATGAAATCCATAATAGAAGATTCCCTTGTTTGTTAGTTCAGGGATTGAATAATTAGCGCGCAAATTCATAAATGTTATGAATTAATTATTCAATCAAGAACTAATGGTAGTCAAGGATAAAGATGTAATATGAGAGGTTAACGGATTTTATACCTAGCTCTATTACGAATCTTAATGGAGGATTAATACATATGTAATGACTATATCAATGGACATTACTTTGAGTAAATATACTTTATAGTTCTAAGAGTGCAACCCTAGGTATTTAGTGGAATTACTCTAGAGTTAATAATTATGTTATTTAATATAAAGAGTTTATATTAATTAACAAATATTATTGGAGCTTAGAACTATAGGTCCATCGGTCCCTCTGTTATCTTATATCACTATTTAATTTCCATGTTATAAGAATAAATATATAAATGATTAATAATAATTAATCATTTATAAACACTCAAATGAATATATTGTTATTCAAAATATATAAATAGTTTTTATATTTTGAATTCAAAATAAAATATCTTATTAGATGAGATATTTTTAAGGGTTTTGAATTAGATTTGAAGAATCTCATCAGATGAGATTTGATCTTCAAATTTAAAGTGGTTATGTAACAAACTATCAAATCAAATTTTTGAAATTTGAATAAAAGTAGATATGGAAAATCCGATCAAATTAGATTTGATTTACAGTTGACTTATAGTTTGTTTACTATTTAAAAGTAGATCTGAAAAATCTCATAAGATGAGATTATCTTGAAAAGTAGTTTTCATAAATATATTCTAAAAACTGTTTTTAGATTATATGATTAATCGATAAATTGATTTATTAGATAAATCAACTGCTAATCAAATTAGATTTGATTAGATAAGATTTATTTTTTAAAAATTAGTTTTTATTAAAATAAATCTGAAAAATTAGTTTAAAACAGATTTATATAAAATTGTCAAATGTGATTTGATAGAAGACGGACCTACAACTGAAAAACAAATCCCTAG
The DNA here is from genome assembly GCA_022432975.1 of Begonia masoniana. NCBI lineage: Eukaryota > Viridiplantae > Streptophyta > Magnoliopsida > Cucurbitales > Begoniaceae > Begonia > Begonia masoniana. The sequence goes on from CM039516.1 coordinate 15,183,763, forward strand.
AGAGAAAAGGTGTGACCTTTCTGTATTCGATTTTAGAAAAACGTTTTCTAAGATCGAAGAGAGACGTCTCATGTGTTGAGAACACGTCTCTCTAGAAATATAAGAGTGTATTGTTCTTGTAAGAGAGACGCTCACACGTCAGGAAATTTAAGTGTAAAGATCTTCAGAGAAGACTCGACGGTTTCAAAGTCTTCGGGAAATACACCTGATCCTGAGTTAAAGCTGTTAAGATCAGACGGGAGTACCTGAGTAAAAGCGTTGCTCCAACAGGTATCTTCTTTTGTTAAATCACAATCTAAATCTAATAATTTTTCTCAATGTAAATTGTTTACATTTTGAAAAATTACATATTTCTCAAAAAGAATTTCTTTTAGACTAACGATCCAACTTATGGTTTTTTGATAATTTTAAAATAGTTTTAAAGTCACAGGGTAACGCATGTCACTATTATTATGAATAATAGTGAATTCCGCCATGCGTAGGAACCTCGAAAACCAACACTGAGGTCTATGACCTGAGCTTGCAATCATTCAATCTCTGTAATAGACAGAAAGATTGAGTCAATCCAATAAGTAAGCTACACGTGGCATTCCCTGAAAATAAATTTTCATTCAGATAAATTTTTGAGTTGGGTCTGGTTCTTGCACCTCTGTCAATGTTTAGATCAAATCAGGCCTAAAAAGTGACCAAAACAAACACAAACTTGCCCAAATTTAACTCTAAACCTGTATATTCTGATGAAGTTAATTTTTATGAGATCCTCGGGCGCGTCATCACTTTTGCGTGTCGTCCGGACTCCGGGCCATGAGACCACCAGCAGTTGGTTCAAGATCAAGAGCTACAATAAGGATTACTAGCTGGTATAATGCCCCTCGGTCAGATATTGGTTTATGCAAGGATTGAAAAGGAACTATCTTATGTTAATCTCTCACTCTTTTAATGTTGACTGCATTGTGTTTTTTGCATCATAATTTTACTATAATCTTGTTTTGATCTTTTTCCTTGATTATATTATTTGATAGAGTTATACTGAGCTGAATTCTATTTGGATTGGCCGAAAATAAGATAAAAATTTTATAAGAAAATTACAAATATTTTCACAAAAATTTGTGACGACGTGTACATGTTTTAGGTTATGATGCATTATTATTTTATTATGTTTGAGTCGTAATACTTACTCTTCGTACTTTAATTTTGATCAAATGAATTTTTCTAGCGAATGTGAACATATTTTAGGTTTTGATGTATTGTTGTTGTTTTATGTTTGAGTCACAATACTCGCTCTTACTTTGATTTTGATAATAAATTTTTCTCGTCTACTCGTGATTTTTCACACGTTAAGATTTGTTAGAATTTGGTGTGACTCGAATTCTAGTTGGGTCAGGTCAGACCCGTATATCTCATTAGGGTTTTGTTTTTCTCTATAAATTGATGTAAACTAGAGTCACAAAATCTGCGGTTGTATCTTCGATCTTCATAGTAGATTTGTTCCTCTGCCCGTGGTTCTTTCCCGAAAGAGTTTTTCACGTAAATCTGGTGTCCATTACTTTCTCGTTTTCTTTTTCAGTTTCTTAATCGTTCGTTACAAGTGGATTAAGTCGTCTAATCCTAACAAGATTATCAACTTTCAATGTTCGATTTTAATACTAATGTATACAAATACCAACCAAAGTTAAAAATAAATGTTTATTTCTAACTACGTGTAAAATGTTTATTAACTTTCTTTTTTTTGTTGCGCCTCTTAATTAATGTTTGCACACCGTGTATTTTATAGAACTGGATTTTTAAAAATTATTTCATACATCACGTGACGACTTATACGTATATCGAGCGTGCATTGCTCGTTTGTGGACTAGTTATAGTTAAACATGTATTGGACTTCTTCCAATTGAGCTGTTAAAGAATTAAAAAGAAAAAATTCTCATTCCCTCTTAAACAAATTCAAAGCGATATTTCTCCTCTAAGCAATTTGATCATCTCGACTAAATCGGTCTAGCATAGCAACTAAACTTGAACACACTTCTTAACCTCATCCATCTTAAAGTAATAAAAACAATTATATCGATCAACAAATTATATGTCACCGTACAACTCAAGTACGTATAAATTAGAGTGTGACTATAGCATCATTACTCACAACTGGTAACTAAAAATCAATCTCAAGAATGTACAAACTAAACTTGAAGATCAAATAGCATTCTAGAGCTTCATCTAATGTTGTTCTAAACCAACAGGGTTGGCCATGGAAATAGCCTTCCGGAGATTGAGCAAAGCCTTCTCGTATCTCAAAAACCCCATGAACCAAAACTCGCAGCCGTCTTCCGTCAATATTTGTATGTACTTCTGCGCTGCTTCCTTCTCGTTCTCGCTTTCAGACGCGCTTCTTATCTTCCCAATCGGTATCACAACCTGCAATCATCCTCATAATCAAGAACATTTTCAATTCTACAAGTTGAAAATAAAGAAAGATGTAGTTTACAACCTCCTCACAGACCCACGAACAAACAACTGATATATGGAGATTTGATGATTTTAATGGAATAAAACAAGTCTATATGCTAATAGGGAGATGCTTATTTCTTGAAATACTTGATGGGTGAACATTTTTAAAACATACCCGGTAAGGTGTTCGATGGAATTCCCCAGAGGGCAACGGGAGAACGATGTTTGTTTCACTGCAAAAGGCGACCTTGACGGTGGAAACGAAGAGCAGCCCTGGAATTGGGCCGGCGGTGGTCGACAAATAGCACTGCGACGCCTTCAAAAGCTCCTCCCCTTCCTTCATCGGAAATATTTGTTTGAACATGTTCTTCCTCCCCCCTTTTTGAATGATTGTAGCCCCCAACCTCAATTTCCCCTTCACCGTTTCCGACAATTTCGACCCCAGTTTAACTGCATTTTTTTTTTTTGAGCAAACAGACACAAGCAATCGATTCAGAAGGCGGATCTGTCTTTTGGGTCTTGTTAGTTTGACTCTAAATGTGTTGGAAAATAACTTGAAAGATTGCTTAAATGGAGGATTACGAACAGAATGAATAGTTAAATCAAAGGAACTTACCATGGTCCCGAATCCTGAATCCAAGACTACCACTTCGTTTCCTCCCGGCTTTCTTTGTGATGTCAGTGTCTGAATCAAGTTTATCAACAAATTTGAGAACAGAATAATCAGTTTCTCATATTGGGTATTCTTCCAATTGCTCAAGCTCGTCAGATTACTGTGTTAGAGAGAGAAAGAGAAGCCAAATAGAGAGAAAGAGAGAGCGAGAATACCACTAGCACAAAAGGAAGAAGATCCAGCAGAGGAAGAAGAGGCATCAGCAGTTGTTCCAAAGAGATTATGGTTCATATTGATCGCTTCTTCTTTCAATGGCGGAAGAAAATTTAGACGAAGCTCAGATTTACATTTGTTGAAACTTATCCTCAAAGCGTGTTCATGGACGGACGAGTTTCTGGGTAATTTCCCACGCTTTGAAAGTCTCCCTCTAAACTATTATGGCACTGCAGAGACGGACGCTGATTGCAGTGACCCACCATTTTTAATTAAATTCGGGTTTTGAAGAACAGATAAATGATCAAACGAAGGGAACGCGGCTGCTGCTTCCTCTTGGAAGGTTCCGTAGATTGAAGAAAATTATTTGATTGTTAAAAAAAAAAACAATTAAATAAAAATTTCATATTATTACATCTTTATAAAAATTTCAACTCCATAATTAAAATTTAGTCAATTTGAGTTGATTACTTTGTTAACTAAATTTAATTAAATTATGTAATTACCATAAAAAAATAAAGAAAAAATTAGTCAAACCATTTATTTTCTTTATTTCCTTAATTGATATTCAATCAGTATAAATTAATATTTTATTTTAACTATTTATTATTTAATAAAATTACAATAAATTATACAAGTGTTAGAAAATCACGAGACTTTTCAAATTCTATTCCCCTTATGTGGAAAACATGTGGTAAAAATTTCAAATAAATTAAATATCGTTTGGTATTTTTTTTTTAAATTCACCCAAAAATGCAAGGAGATATTCATCCTCAAAAATACCTATGCAGATGCCAAATAACGGTTGGCCGTTCTCCGGATGCGGCCAACTGTTCTCCTCCAGAAATTGGAGTGCATGGGATTTTCATGCTCAAAAGTGCCCCCGCAAAGTCATTTTTTTGCACATTTTCAATAGTTTGAACTTTTTTTTAGACGATAAAAGTATTTGAGCCGTTTTTTAAACCAAATAGATAATTAGACCCGGATTTTGAATTTAACCCTTCTTTATATATATACACACACAGCAAATTATATGTTTTGATAAAATTAGAGTTGAACAATTTTTATTAGCATTATAAATATTTATTAAGCTACCAAAGAACAAGGTAAAAAAAAATGGAAGGGGAAAAACCATGTTGACAATTTTGTTGAAACTCTGTTAATTTGCTTCATCATTGTCTCTTTTGTGTATTGCTAGTGGTGTCACATTGGATGCACGTACGTGTTGTCTTGCAATGCAATAATTTTTAACTGTGTCAATATTTTTAAAAATATTTTGTAACTCTTTGTTACATGATATAAAGTATAATTTGTTTATTATAATAATTATCAAATATCGCACTTTGTTCTTATTCCACTGCATGATAGATTTATCAATTGCATTAATCAAAAAAATATCAAGATTTCAATAAATAATGTGATTCACAAATCAGATTAAAAATAATAATTGTATTAGAAATATAATATAATCAATAATTGTTCTTGAAAAATAAGATACAGCCTATTCGTACATTACTTTTGGTTGACAATCATGATTAAATAAAATAATTTGGATTAGTTGGATAAGATGGTCTACCGTTTCAAGTTTGTCATAAACTAATTATTATTTTTTAATTAATTAAATAAAAGAAGGCATGTTTCAAGGAGTCATTTTGCAACTCCTTAAGTTCCTCAATACTTAAAATAAATGTGAGTCGAAAGAATATGAACTTAGATTATTCCTCCAAATACGACTGCTCGTGTCCAAGGGTAAATTTGTAATTTTAATAATTTTAGGAGGGCAAAATCGTCAAATAAATGTTTCGGAGTGATTAAAAGGTACGTTGACTGAAAGGGTATGTATGTTGTAGGAGTTATTAGCCTGAAAGAACATTAGCTGTGGAGTCAATGGTAGATTTAGTAAGCCGGCTAATTATTCCTCCATCAGCTTGCTAACCTAAGTTGGGATCTTAAGCAAATCATGGTTGGTTGTCACATGTTGCTAAGTCTATCACATGATGTTTGGTTGGTTAAAGATTGTGTCACACCTGTCTGGCTTTTCATAAAGTTCCATCCCAAGGAGAAGAGCAACAAAGTCCAAAAATACTAAAGCCGTTGTTCTTGACAAGATAAAAGTCCATATTTCATAATTTAACTGTCATAAACTGTTTGGTAATTAAAACAAAAAACAACAATTTTAACGAGTTAAAAAAAAAAACGGTTTTTAAAATTAGTTTTTTTCATGGTTTGAAAGAGCATATAAAATAAACTTATTTTCTATTTTAATCATTTAACAACTCGCTCTTTTTTATTTCTTTCATTTGCTTTTCTGTTTCAATTTTGACGTAATTGTAATAATTGAATATCGTAATTTGATAAACATTTAAAATTGATAGCACTTTTATAAAAGTACAGTTAACAGTGATGATGATGAAAAATGATACAACACCACCAAATTAGACGTGAACTTGCTTGCGAAATTTGAGTCTGTGCTCTAATTTTAGTGGGTTGAAGATTCAACAAATATTTCTTTCATTTTTTTTTCCACTAACACAACGCTTTGCTCTTACCAAGTTTCTTATTTGCCTACTCTCCAAATACGACCGACGTATCCCAATCGAAGAACTTTCCGAGCCAACTGTATTGACAACATTCTTTCAATGTTGTTTCCTTCAAAACTTTATTAATAAAATGCAATTTAAATTCTAATGTTTGCTGTCATTCATATATTAGACCTTTAACTATTTTTTTTAGTTAAAATTAATTTTTTATATTTTAGCTATTAGTAATTTAAACATTGTTAGTAATTAGGTTACAACACATGATTACATGAAATATGTGATGTGCATGTGACCAATTTAAAGAACAATGCATGTTCAAATTACTAACGGTGAAAAAGTTGAAAATCAATTTGTCTAAAAAAAAAAATAGTATAAAGTTTAATTTGTAAATTACTTTAAAGTATTATAATTTAAATTATAGAACCAAATTTTGATTCTTTCAGATTCAAACAGACCCAAACCGGGTCAAATTAGTTGGTTCTGATCTAGTTTATTGGTTCGGTTCGGTTCGGTTCGGTCTGAACACTTCAATTTGATGGGAAAGTTCATATAAGACAAGACAGATAGTCAATTAATATAATCAATTTTACTTAAAACAAATCCGATCGGAAAATTTGGTGAATGATCTCTTCAAGTTCAAATTGTAAACCTGTAAATATAAACAACGAACTTTCTCCGCCGCAGACTTCGACGGTAAAACTCTTTGGTATCTCTCTCTCTGCGAAGGCGACCCGGAAATATATATGGATCTGAGATTGTTGATGATCTCCGGCACAAGTTCAGATTCTTCCTCCCGTTGCGTTTCGAAGAGCTTCGATCTATTGCTTTCTCTACTTATTCAGCCCTTCGATCGATTTACCCCTTGGCTTCCTCCTCTTCCCAAATAGCACCAAACCTTGAGGTTTGTTTCTTATTCAATCAATTTCTTTTCCTTTCTTCCTCTTTTTTTTTTTTTAATTTTAATGTTCCTCTCATTGCTGCCATGTTTAATTCTACTTTCTGTTGAAGTTCAATTGCAGTCCATCTCCTCCCTCCCTCCCTTTCTCTCTCTTTCTTTTTATCTGTATGTATGACACAAAAAAAAAAAAAAAAAAAAAAAAATTATCTTTTCGATTGCTTGTTGGATATTATTTTTCATTCGACGATTAAAATACTTTACTCAATCTCTGAGGCACAAAGCAAGTAGTAATGTTGGGTATCCTTTTGTAGAAAAAACTTACTCATTATGCATCGAGTTCGACGGCCTTTTGGAAGCTTTGCTCATTATTATTTGAAACCATATGTGTAACTTCGAAGGAGATCAAGTTTTAGTTGATTAAATTATCTCTTTGCCCAAGAAATAACAATGCTTTACTCTTGAATTGGTAGATATAACCTGAATACTTTCTTTACTAGGACTGTATTTCTTTATGTTATAAGTATCCAGATAAGCTAAATGCATAAGATACCTGCACTTAGAATTGTCCGATACTAAGTCTTTGGAAGTAGTGGTAGTTAAGATCTTCTATATCTGAATATTATTTTTCTCGAGAAAAACTTAATCTCTATAGTCCTATCTGACAATGGGAGAAAAACAAATAGAACGACCATTTGACCTATGAACCTTAACCCGAATAATATAAGTGTCAGTTATATGGGGTATTTCTGATTAAGCCAATCATTAGATTGGAACCAGGCTTCTGTTCTATACACATTAAACGAGCTTATACTTTAATAAATGTCTATAAGCCCATTAACCTTAAATTTAACTGATCACTTAGTTAGAGTTTAGTCTTATGATAGCCATTATATACAATATTTAATATCCATCTCCCTAATGATTAAATTATATCCAACATGAATTTCTCAAACTAATTTGCTAATTGCCATTCCCTGAAAATTTTTCCTTTGTTTGAAACTTCTGTACTCCGCTTGTAATGGGCCTTGGTTTATATGGTATTTCAACTGATTTATACTCTTTTAACTCAATCTTTTTTTTCTGAATCTTTACAAAGTTAACATGAATGCATATCCTGCAAATCTTCACTTAATAAAACTGGGTGTAAAGACCAAGCTTCCCATTTACTCTCATATCGCCTATATTTTTCAAAAGCAGAGAAACAATGAGATCAAGAATTTATATACAAGTTATTGACGAATGTCTATAACAGCTCTCTCTCTCTCTCTCTCTCTCTCTCTCTCTATCTTTGGTTCTTTATTTTTCTCCTGATATGCACACTAATACACACAAACGATGCCTTTCAATAAGAATTGTAAGTTTTTTGGATTCATTTTTTCCCTTGTTTCAAAAATGATGACAGCTAGGTCAAACTGAAACCTGATTCTGGGAAAATAAATCTCTTCCAGTTTGTGCTCATCTTAATTCGAAGTGGGGGAAATAAACCTGGAGAAGTTATGCATTGCAGATGTGCATGACCTCAAAGTATCATTTCTTATTGTTCTTAGCATTGAATAATGGCATGGGCGAAGCGTGATTCCCCTGGTTGGGCTTCCTTTGACCTTAAACAACGGCAAAAACTAGGTCTTGATAATAAGGTTGACAAAGACCCTTTCCCACCATTAACAACAACACTCCCCTCTCTCCATCATTGTGAAAACTTACAGCATATTAATAATCTTCCAGAGACGTCTTTCTCATCTGCACTCCTCCTTCCCAGAGGTTTTCCAACTTTATTGGATAATGGTAGTGGAAAAATTTCCGTTGGTGGTGATTCTAGCTCGAACTTTCAAGGTATTTTCAATAAGAAAAAGCATTCTTTGACTGTGAAGGAGCTTAAAGAGCTTTATACCTGGGCCGACAATAACTTGATTGAGGATGTGTTGGAAAATTTAAATAATAATGTCGATGAGGCCTCAGCTTTCTTGAAAGCAATGGTTTCTAGTGATAGCTTTGAAGAGAACAATAGGGAAGATATGCCAAGATTTAGTTCCATTAAAACATCGTCATGTGACCAAATGACTGAAACAAGTGCACAATCAGGAATTACTAAGGAAGTTGGTGACCTTTCTAATTTTGAGAATTCACATGAACTAGGTTCCACTGAACCGATAAATGATGAAGGTAGGATAAGTCATTCTGCTACTGCAACTGCAAAACCAGCTCTTGGGTATTTTACATGTGCACCTATTGAACCTGAGTGGGAAGAAGATGATATGTACCTAAGCCATCGTAAAAATGCATTGGCAATGATGAGGTATGGATGCTGCCCAATCATCTTTATTCATATAATGTTGTCCTTGAGAGGTTCTCTATTGATTTCGTTGATCATTAAGTCTATATATTTGTAACATTTCACCTTGTTTCATGTTGTGCTGGATTTGGTTTAATCTTTTGTTGATTAAGATGTCAAAAATTAAAGGTGTAGATAATGGGGGCATTATTTGAGATTTCTACAGACAATTTTTATGTGCTTGATGTGACTAACTAAAAATGAATGGTAGATTGGAATGCAGTATCACTATTATAGTTCTGCATACACTATATTTAAAAATTCTAAATTTATGACTATACTTTTCAGCTAGTAAACTACTATTAGAGATTTGGAATCATATGTTTATTTTGATTGTTCTGAGATTGGGAAATGAGCTTATTCTTCCAAGTAGTTTGGGAAATTTCTGTATTACTTGGTCCTTGCTTATTGGATGAGAATAGTTATTCGACGTTACTTTTTGTATTTCTTTGGAAGATTTCTTATCCTCATTTAGTTATTTTTTTTACTAAATACAATACTTCTTATGTTAAGAATAGATGTTTTCCAATATTTTTATTGTATTGTTCTATAATTACGAATATTTGTGTTGAAAGGATACATGATATTATCCTTTTATGAGTTGATTTCCTTGACTTGTTTCTTTTCTTTTTCTGATATTTAAATTTGTTTTTTAGATTTAGGTATAGATCTGGCTATCGGAAGAGATGGTGATGCACTCATTTGAAAACTACTTAATGAGAAAAGTCTCCCCTGCACTTTCTGATATGATCCCAAATTACAATCTGTGTGAAATATGATAGCTTCATTATGTTTTTGTCCTTCACTACCTAGGATACCTTTATGTTGTTTGGCCTTCAAGGTTGTTTTGTTCGACCTGCAAAGTAAAGTGTTAAGTCATCATTTTATAAGAATAAACGAATTTGTATCAATAAAATTTTTTATAAAATGGAGATAAAACAATTGCTATGAGAGCACAGTGTACAACTTTACAATTTTATAAGGGTTTCAGTTAGAAAAGACCAAGATTTCAGTTGAGATTCTTTCTAACTCCCAAACTATCAACCAAAAAGATACTGGCATGGCAAAATCTCATAATTCGCTGAAAAAACGTAGTTAGCATGAATCTTTTGTTTATATTTTATCATTGAATGCTTTATAGGGAATGCTAAAGATCGAGTACAAGTCTTCATGTAATTCACAATCTATTAAACTCAAAACATATATCATCTAACCAATATACTGAATTAGCATTGTAAAAATTGGTGATCCATACTTCATTTTCTTTGAAGGGGATACTCTAGTGAGGGGAGGGAATAGAAAAACTCTTGAAACCGAAGTATTTTCAAGTCACTGAGCTTCATTACCATTTTGTTTGTTAATTCCTCCATTGAGACTATCACATCCTCACTAGATTAGTGATATATATATCATGAAATTGACTCTTCTGTTAATGAAATAGGTCTGCCTCTCAGCATTCAAGAGCAGCCACTAATGCCTTCATAAGGGGTGATCATTTTGCTGCCCACCAACACTCATTGAAGTCTCAAGAGGAATGGTTGGAAGCTAAAAGATTAAATGACAAGGCAGCCAAAGAAATTTTAGCAATCAGAAATAGTAAAAATGATACATGGAAATTGGATTTACACGGTCTTCATACAGGGGAAGCTGTTCAAGCCTTGCAAGAACACCTGAAAAAAATTGAAATTCCAGAGCAATTTGATCACTTGGTATCTCCAATAAAAGATTCAATGAATGAGAACTTAAGTTCTTTCCATGAGTCTATGCGTTGCAGGGATATGGAGAAGTATAAGAAACAGTCTTCAACTAGAAAGATTTCCGCATCTTTACAAGTTATAACAGGTACTATGCTTCCATTTCTGATTCATTAGTTTGAATTTATTTAACTGCTCCGCTTAAACTTTATTTTTGCTGTTGCTTTCTCTGCTCATGGTTTACCCCTGGTGCAGGTATAGGTAATCATAGTAGAGGACAAGCTGCTCTTCCTAAAGCTGTGACTAGTTTCCTAAGTGAAAACGGGTAAAATCTATCTTTGTGGGTGATGATGCTAATCTACTGAGTTGTAAAATATGGAAAATCTGACAAAGTGAAAATACTATGATTTAGACCCCTTCGTCAGCAACTGATCATGATGTTTTAACAGGTACCGTTTTGAAGAGTCAAGGCCTGGAGTGATCATGGTCCGGCCAAAGTTCCGGAGGTGATGATGTGGACATTCTTAAAACACAGCCAGACTATATCATAAATGATCTTGACGTGGTAAGTCCAGAGGTTAGACTCTGACTAACAGATTGTGAAAAATTGTTGCATTATGACGGGAAGAAACTAGTGCAATTATTGGGCGGTCCGGGCATACTTATTTGTAGGGTTGAACGAGAGTGTACTGATGTTTACAAACTAATTTGTGTTGGTTTCCCAATGGAAACCAGTGATCTTAGATCATTATTACCGTGTGTGTGGGTGTAATTTATGTAATATTGACTGCTCTTTGCGTAAATAAGAAATCTGTAATGTGCATGAGAGTGGCTAACATGTGTAGCTCATCTCGAGCAAGACTGACATTGCATATGCTTAGTTTGCGTGTGACATAAACTGATAATAGCTTTGCTGTGGTCAAAGAGATTACTCATCCAAAAGCTTCAGTTTTAAGCAGACCTTCGTTGTAACACTCTTTGTTTTTGTCTTAATTATTTTTCATCTATATTTTGACTGTTGTAAGACTGTTGTAATGTTCTGGCTTTCCTATTAGTTGAACTTTCCGATTAACAAATACGAATTTTTAAATACTCAAGGGTAAAATATGTCTCCAATCTTTGTAGTACAGAGATTGTTTTGCTTTAAACTCGGCAGTTTTAATGTTTTTTTATCAAGGTTATTTCAATAGTTGTCTTTAAAAGGTTCTAAAATTTAGTGACAAAAATATATTTGAAGACCATTTAAAAACAGAAGTTAACATATGAAGATCTTATCGAAAATTACGATTATTAGAAGCATTTTTTTACCCAATTGTTTAACATGTAATGGACGGACGTAGTGAACTCATGAAATTTATTTTATCTTAAAGATTAAACTATACAACCTTAAACTGAGCTATACTATGCATGGAATAATACAAGGGTACATTATAATTTGAACACTTTTAAGTGACAAAAGATGTGGTACTTTTTAGTTCACTAGTCTAATCATAATATGTTATGTTAAGCAGCCTAAGACTGAGATAAATAAGACTGTAAATGATACAAATCTGAAGTCCAGAATGATACAAATCTGAAGTGTGATTGAATTCGCGTTCCCTTCAGATGCAGTGATATTGAATTCATGAGACTAAAATTGGCTTTGTACCTATAGAGCACACCAATAAAGTTGATTTGAAAAGCAAGACAGTCGAACATTTGTCAAAAAATAGTCATGTTCTACAATCACATAGACAAGTCAGTATCTGGCTGTCGGTACCAAAATGGACCAGCAAAAGATTCACCTTTCCGCATCATACAATCAGTGATTATAGGCAGCAGACCAGCAGCCGAGGTGCCAAGCTGTATTTTCCTCCATGGCATGTTTGTTTAAAATTCGGTATCAAAACAGCTAACCACAACCTTTGAAACCATCGACCGAGCAAAGGGTATGTAGCTCAGACTATACCTGATACAAATGATTCAAGAAAGTAGTGAGTACTGTCATTATAGATAACAAGTAGGCAAGAACATAAAAAATACCTTCTATTAAAAAAATAACCTGAATACATATGTTTTTTCACCTTATGTTATTCTTTTTTATTCCTTCTATCTCAAGAGCAGAAGTAATTGTGAAAATTACTCTAATTATTCTAAAAAATCGTGTTTGTGTATAGTTTTACGCTTATATCAAATGCTCACACATGCAGCGTACAACTAACTAGTTACTAGTTAGGACGTGGGTCTGAACGTTGACAATCAAGAAGGCTTTTGACCGCTAAACCTTCAACATCAAACTAAATCCCCATACAAACAATAGAATTGCAAACCAACTTATGTAAGCAAACTAAATATCAGTACTAGCATTTTTATCATTAGTGGTTTGTCAGAAAAAAAATACATACATTGAAGGAAAAGAACTGCACCACATGCTTGAGGAACCAAAAAAACTTCTCACCGTACACAACTATAAAGAAACCCGACTGTGAAGAAACAATATTAAAAGACTCCCACTAAATAGCGGATGATGTCATTTTTTAAAGAGCCTTGTTCTAAGTGCTTACATCATCAATAGCGAATGATGCCATGTTTTAAAGAGCCTTGTTCTAAGTGCTTACATCATCAATTCATACGTTTTCTTCATTGACACAAGATTATATAGTTCTCTGGACTTTCTTTCATCTCTACCAAACCACAGAGACATGAATTCCATTCCGGCACATAAATAAAGAGGACATCTGGGGGTCCACACATTTATCTACTATTTTTTATTAAGAAACAATATTTATCTTAGGCTTTGTTTTAGCTGGCCTGTTGGGATTTTCCAGCCAGTGAAAATAATCTAAAAGCACGAGGAAAATAGAAGAGTTAAAAAAATATGAAGCAGGGAAACCTTCCTACCTAGAATAAATCATACTATCTCCCTAAACCTCAATACGAAAAGTTTTATAATAAACCAATCTCCACAACAGAATACTTCAACCCCCACATTAATATAATTCTGATTTGTTAGCAGCTAAAAATTCTCTGTCCAGCTGACATGTAACATTTAAAGGCATGAGCATTTAAACCATACACTTACAAGACTTTATCATACAAAGGAATAACAAGTACTAAGCTTAAGCTTACCAAACAAGTGCACCAAACTCTAAAATGATAGCAAGGAGCGTCAATAGCTTGTTACGAACCTGCAAATTAATCCAGAAAACTATGAATTTCTTGCCTAAATGAAAAGGATACGAATCATAAAACAAAAGAAAATAGTGTTGGAGTGAATGAAACTCACGTAGAGAGCACAAAACAGAGCCATTATTATACTCGCGAGGAACAATGCTGTTGCATATATCCGAACAGGGTCAAGCATCATTGTCAGTTGTCGCTTAGGGCCTATAAGAAATGCTGTGCTGTCACAAAAAGAACCCAACTTGGCATCCAAATAACTCAGTTAAGTAGGAACTGGTCGAAGAACAAACAATAAAAAAAGAAGTTACTTCCTAGGAAAGTGTTTTAGAAGTATTAGAAAATTATCACCACTACTCAACCAAGTGAGACAATTGATACAAGACGAGTTAAGCAAAATATATAAAAGATCAAAACATCTCATACCATCTCTATTAGTAATCAGTACAAGTCCTATCAAATTTTCAACTACCCCAAATTTAAGAAGCCCAATCCAATAATTTGCAATCACATTTCATTCTTTTAAAGCAACATTTCAAATCTTCGCAACATTGCAAATCTTCAAATCCGTATAAATTTTCGGAAAAATATAAAATGTATGACACAAACATATTATTGTAATTCCTTTAAAAGGATACTTCCACTTCAAATAAGTATGAAAGTTATTTTCAGTCTTCAATAATGACACTATCTAGAAGATTATTCTGCAGAATAAGTGACAAAGAGCATAAATTTTAATGGAAATATGAGCCTTAAGCGAAATTTGGAAAGACAAGGAGAAAAACTCATTAGATTTGCTATGATATCAAAGCATCTCTCACAAAAGATTATACAGAAACTATGGTAGGAGGTTGTCAGGAAATTACATAAAAAGAACATAAACTTGTATAGACCACAAATTAACAGGAGGAAAAAATAAATATTAACATCCAAAGACAAACCTTCCCAGCGCAAGCATATTTCCCAAAGTGAAAGTTATGCCAAACTTGATTGGATTGAAGAAAACAAGCATAGACTGTAACATAATAAGAAAATTGTAAATAACATAACACGTCAAGGAGTTAACCACGTTATATGCCATTCAGTATCCTTGAGATCATTTCCTCTATAAAAATATAGTTTGGATGAAAATTATTTTGCAGCAGTAAAATAGAAATACTGTATGTTGATTGATCAACTTTTCTTTCTAAAACATTTATGACTATTCCCTACAAAGTACCGATAATTATGATCAACTTTTCTTTCTAAAACATTTATGACTATTCCCTACAAAGTACCGAATTACACTCGTGCTATAAAAATTGGCAAAGGAACCAAATAAAAATCCACTTTCTACTGACCACTTTCAAGTGAACTTTGAGATTTTGTTACTAAGCCAGCCCATGAAGGGAAAAACATCCTGGTGGTCATGAGTAAGAGTGCAATTCTCATTTACAGCCCATAGTTATCATAATTTGTGTGAAATTAATTTTTTGCACATAAAAAAGACACTTTTAATATTGCTAATGTTTGATAAATGCTATGTCCTAAGTACTTTTGTAGGATACAACTAAAATATTAGTTTTCCTCCCCTGAACATGTAGCTTGTAAGAATTAAGTGGTGACAAGAAGACAGTTGACATAATAGCAACCACTGACTAAAATATTTGATGATATCATTATTACATTCTTCACTGTAACAGACGAATTAAGGACTACTACGTGTTCTTGTGCACAACAACTTAAAAATTTTAATTTATTTTGAATAAATTTAAAAAAACTAGAAGTTAACAATTTAACTCACCATACAAATAGTTCTATAAAATAAAGCGTTTCCTGTAACATTTCTATAACATTTTCCTTGGAAATTCTTGTTAACTATAGACTATAATATCACAACTAAAAATTTAATTCGAAAACTTACCAATAGAGCACACATCAAGCCAACTGAGAAGCATATGGCAAAACCATAAAATCTCTGTTTGTGAGAGAAAGAGAGAGTCAATAGTAGAATAAAAACCACCAAACTTTTGAAACACTGGAAGGAAAATTTACTGCCTTAAGGCCTACAAAAACCTATTACATATTTACTCATTCTCCTTGCTTTACGGAAGAGATAATTATATTGCAGCTTTAATCAAGCATCAATGACCAGTATTGAGAACAACAAGTACATTTTTCTTCATGATAACATGAGAATCAATTATAATAATTAAGATCCTAATAAACAGATAAATAATATTTCATGAGTCAGCTCTTTAAGACAATCCATAAAGCACACAATAATTGCAATGCTTTTTCGAATTCCTCATTCTTCATAGCTTTCTTAAGAATTCCAAATTAGGTCAATATAAAAACATAAATCACATGACTCAGTTAATCTCAATGCAACAAATACAACAATTATGACGTCCTCTTATACACCGCTAAGCATTTTTCAAAGAAGCACATTCTGAAAGAAAGAGGAAAGAAGAAGCAAAACCTGTGTGGTGGACAAGGTGCAGTTGCGGTTGAAATCGTCCATGAATGAGAAAGAAGAGGGATCCTCAAGTGCGGAACTAGATGCGTGATCATCCACCTCCATACCGACCAGCATCTTCATCTTCTCAAGAGCACCGTTCACCTTCTCCATGATCGAAATCGAATTTCCTCCGCTTCTTCTACTTCCTTTCTGTCTGCGATTGGGTTTTCTATTAGACGAGGGAGAGAAAATGGCGCCTCTACGAAACAATAATCCTAAGAGAGAACTCAACAGTATTTGCTACTCCAAGTGCAAGTACAGTAATACCCTCGATTGATCAGCTCCCTCGAATGCAGTTACATTAGGTATTGCAGGAATATTTAGAAAAGTTAAGCAGTGGCATACGGTTCCCAACCAAAACTAAAAATCGTATTGTTAGAGTATATAAATTTGAGGTTGATTTTGGACCCCTTCTATTGGGGTCTGTGGACAAGTTTTATGGGTGAAAATCGGTTCGGTTAAATTTTAAAACCTAACTGAACTGAATTGAAAATTTCAGTTTGGTTCATTTCGATTTCAATTTTGAGAAAACCGATTTTAGAATAGAACCTTGATAAATTTCAGTTTGGTTCATTTCGATTTCAATTTTGAGAAAATCGATTTTAGAATAGAACCTTGATTCTTTCTTTCAAAATTTGACCAAAGTCGAATCTAACCTATTTTTAATATTTATATAATTTTTAAATTTTATATCAAAAATTACAAATTTTAAAACTAAACTAGTCAAAACTGGCACAAATCGAATAAAAATCAGGCAAAATTGGACACAAAACCGAGTTTAAAATGAAAAAAAAAACCGAGAACTGAAACCGACCTAAGCAAAACGAAAAAATTTAGTTTGGTTAGGGTTTCATTTCGAAGGCCGATCGGTTCGGTTTCAGTTTCAAAAAATTAGAAACCGAACCAATCGATGCAATTTCAATTAGGGGTGGAACCGAATTTTTTTTTCTTTGGCATTCAATATCATGAACCGAACCGTAGTTTATTGTTCTTTGATGTTAAGAACTAGTTACGGTTCTTATCAATGCGAGAACTTGATCAAACCATGACAAAACTATCTGTAATGCCCTTTAGCGCACCGTTTTTACTTTACTTTTATTTGAAAGAATTCACTTAAAATTTCGAAATCACTTCATTGAAAACGTACAATGGATGAATTAAAATTCATAAATATTTATTAAAATCAAATCAATAACTTTAAATAGTCGTTTGAAAATAATACTTAATAAATTCATCCATAAACATGACGAAATAATAAGTGAAATAAAAACTCTTTTAACTCAAATAAAAATAAAACGTAAATTTTCCTCTTCATAGCCTATGAATCGCTATTTGCATTAAAACTGCATAACAATGCCATGAGAACACATCTTCAACTGAACCTTTCATTCATTTATTTCATTAGCTACATCATAAATTTCATCACCTACGTCACAAAGTTCAAACTATGAGTCTAACGCTCAATAAGATATGCATAAACTATCATGAACATGTATGCAGATTCAATTTTCGTTAAAACAATCTTATCATGGTTCTTTTTCACTTAGTCTTTTATTATTGCTTTAGTTTCGATATATAGTCTATTTGTTGGAGGTAATTCTGGCTAGGGAAGTGAGAAAGCACCCCATGATCCCATCTTATGGGATAACCAACTCGTAATCCCGTCTCACAATAAAAGTTATGTTTATTCAGTCATTCTCTCACCTTTTCGTCTTTCTGTATGTCTTTTCTTTCTTTCTTTGTTTTCTTTAAATCTTTCTTAATAGAAATTATTTTTCATGATACATGAGTCATACATAATCATACGATGCAAAACATAACATATCATCGAAACAATTCATATATCTTTATATTCAATCATAACCTACAACGTATCATAAAAGCATCAATATTTCTACCTCTATTAAATTATCAAACAATGCATATTATTGAGTGAAATCATTGTCAATATAATTATATCATCTAGCAATATATCACAATCAAAAGTCTATATTATATAAAAGCAAATCTTCGAGCGACATCATCATCAACATAATCAATAGTATCTAACAATATAATCATAAATCACAATTAAAAGTTTATACTATAATAAATCTTCGAGTCATTAATGTCGTAGCGTATTAACAAACAAGCCATCAAAATCTTATCATAACGAAAACTATTTAACCTAGCACTTTGTGATACAGATCGACAGATCAACGTATAAAACATCACTTATTAGTCCTTAGTACGTAGATTTTTGCTTAAGACGGGTATCATTCACCTTCAAATTAATCTACCGATAGAATTGTTGCATATTAGTGAAAGAAAGTGAAGGGAAGATTTATAATCGAAGAATTTATAAGGAGAAACCCTGACCATAATGAAAATCCTAATCGTCTTCCTCAAACATGTAAACCTATTTATTTACTTATTTGAGGATTAAGGTCTATTAGTTTTAGGCTTACCTTGGAGACTCTGAAAAAACTAGGGGGCAACTTGCGAATTTCGGACGAGAGAATGCGTGTTTAAAGTTAGGTTTAATGTGCATAAATTGGTACAAAATGAATGTTTAAATAGGATCCAAATAAACCTTAAAAATAATGGTAAATAGCTCAAAATATCCCTAAAAATATAGGAAACCCTAATAAGTTTAGAAATATTAAATTTGAAAACTCAAAAATGTCAAAAAGTTACTAATATCGCAAATTTGGAGAATATAAGCGTGGGAGGCTGCGCTAGCCGCTATGCGCGCACCTCTATTGTGCGTCCCGCACATCTCCCACACATTTTCTTGGGCTTCCAACATTCGCAACACCTTGCTACAAGCTCTACTTCATGTTTTTCATTTGGTTGGCGCACAAAGTGCACTTTAAATATTGTTTTTGCTTCTAATTGTAATTATTTTACTTAATTTTTTTTTTTACATTTTCAATGACATCACATTTCTTTAATGAATCTTTACCCATAATTAGAAAATCTTTTATTGAAGCTTAAATTTTTTTGTCTTCTTTGGTTTGTATCATTATATTATTTAACTCTCATGCAAATTATATTACTTTTTCCCAAATACTCCATAATAATTATAATAGTAATGTAAAACATAAACTTATCTTTAAATATGAAATTAAATCTTAACAGATTTATTGAGTGTTACACAATCGGTTCCAATCGAAATTGCAGAGATCCAGATAAGTTCTACCCACTCCTAATTACATGTAAAAGGGAAAAATACCTATTTTATCACGAAAAACAAAATCAAATTCACATCTAACATGTTAGCATATACTATTACTTAATCATTTTATCTTTTATTATCATTTATTGTTTTACTTATTTAACCCTTGCTAGTGATGTATATACAAACTCATGTATTCTGAAATTACTGTGTGTGAGAATACAAGTGAAAGTTTGTTTTTCATCTCTCTATCTCTTCTCTATTTCCTCTGTTTTTCAGAAACCTTTCATGGTATCAAAATGGTCGTGTTGAACGTAAAAATTATCATGTTGTTAAAACTGGTTTAGCATTGCTTTTTCACTCCTCTGTTCCACAACATTTTTGGCCTTATACTTTCCAGACTGCATGAATGTTAATCAATTTTTTACCTACTCCAGTTTTACAAAATAAATCTATTTTTGAATGTCTTTTTCATTCTCTACCTCCTTACACATCTTTACGGGTGTTTGGCTGTCTTTGTTTTTCCTTTCTACGTCCGTTTAACTGCCACAAGTTAGACCCCCGCTCTCTTCCTTGTGTTTTTCTCGGTTTCCGTTCACATCATAAAGGCTACCTTTGTCTTGAACCTTGTTCAAATAAAGTTTTTATTACCCGACATGCAAGCTTTGATGAATCTCCATTTCCTTTTTCTTCTTTTACCCATTCCTTGCCTTCTTCATCGTCTCTCTCTATTCCAATTCCTTCGCTACCTTTTCCATCATTATCTACAAATATCCACCTCAAAATAGACCTCCTACTTCTAATACCACCCTATGCAAACTAGATCTAAAGCTGGCATTTTTCGTCCACGGGCTTTTTCTGTACAGACAAATATTCTTGTGGAACCAAAAACTTTTCAACAGGTTTTCAAAAATTCAAATTGGATGAATGTTATGCAAGATGAAATTTCGGCTCTTCACAAAAATAAGACATGGAAACTGGTTTCCCTACCCCCTGGTGCCAAACTCATTGGATGTAAGTGGGTTTTTAAATTAAAACTTAACCCCGATGGCTCTATCAGTTGTTACAAAGCCCGGTTAGTGGCTAAAGGATATGATCAAACTGAAGGGGTGGATTATGATGAAACCTTTAGCCCTGTGGTCAAGCCCACTACTGTTCGTACTATTTTATCTATCGCATTTTCGCTTGGTTGGGAAATCAGACAGCTGGACATCAGTAATGCCTTTTTACATGGTGACTTAACTGACACTGTCTTTATGCAACAACCTTCGGGCTTCATAGATGGCTCTCATCCTTCTGCTGTATGTTTATTACAAAAAGCCTTGTATGGGCTAAAACAGTCTCCTCGAGCATGGTACAACAAATTATATGCAGCTTTACTTGCCTGGGGTTTCTCGGCATCAAAATCAGATGCATCTTTATTTATTTGTCGGAAGCACTCCTCTAGATTACTTATATTGGTTTATGTGGACGATATCATTATTACAGGTGATTCTACTCTCTTATTGGATCAGTTTCTCCAATTCTTGCATTAACAATTTGTGGTTCGTGATCTGGGTCCACTCTCCTATTTTCTCGGTATTTCAGTTAGCCGAAATTCTTCTGGTATGCATTTCTCTCAATCCAGATACATAACTGAGCTGCTTCACCGAGCTAATATGGCTTCCTGTAAACCTGTATCCACACCAATGGTTTCTGGTCCAATACTGTCTCTACACTCTGGTACTCCATTACCTGATGGTTATCTTTATCGCAGCATAGTCGGTGGCCTCCAATACTGTTGCCTCTCCAGACCGGATATAGTATTTATGGTGAATAAGGTCAGTCAATATATACATTCTCCATCTGATGTTCATTGGCAATCTGTCAAACGGATTTTACGCTATCTTCAAGGCACATTATCTCGCGGTATAACCTTCTCCCCTTCAAAATCCTTCAACTTAACTTGCTATACTGATACTGATTGGGGCTCATGCCCAGATGACCGTAGAAGTACAAGTGGTTATTGCATCATTTTGGGATCCAATCTTATTTCTTGGTCCTCGGTCAAACAAAAATCTGTCTCCCGCTCTAGCACTGAGTCCAAATACAGAAGCATAGCGAATGGTGCGTCGGAACTTATTTGGTTACAATCTCTCCTACATGAAATTGGTACTTTCTCATCCGCCGCACCTACTATATTTTGTGACAATTTGAGTGCCACATATCTCGCTTCAAATCTTGTACTGCACTCAAAATCTAAACATGTCGAGATTGATTTTCATTTTGTTCGAGACAAAGCACAAAATAAAACATTGCTCGTCAAATTTACTCATTCGGATTATCAACTCGCGGATGCTCTCACCAAACCGCTCCCGCCATCAACTTTTTCCACTTTCATATCCAAGATCTTCGGCTCACGTCCTTGCTATTGAGGGGGGATGTTAGCATATACTATTACTTAATCATTTTATCTTTTATTATCATTTATTGTTTTACTTATTTACCCCTTGCTAGTGATGTATATACAAACTCATGTATTCTGAAATTACTGTGTTTGAGAATACAAGTGAAAGTCTGTTTTTCATCTCTCTCTCTCTTCTCTATTTCCTCTGTTTTTCTCAGATACCTTTCATAACACAATGTTCTTATGCTAGTACATACTATATTTTTGGGACTTTACATAATTCAAATTTTCCAATTTGTCTCGTCTATCATTTCTTACCCATTAGTATTTCTTCTTCGATCCATCCATTTTTCTTAAGGAGTGATGATAGAAGTGAAAAAGGAAGAAGATTTTCCATTGATGAGGAAGTACAGCCATGGATTCTTCAGTTCTACAGCCCTATCTCATTGATTCTACGACAGTTCCGGCGAACTTCTCCTCTCGAACCCTCCTTCACGTCCAGATTCCCCATCTTCACCATCGCCTGCTGGAAATCCATGAAGAACATCTCCTGGTAAAACGCGTAGTACCGAACAAGTCCCTTCGTGCTGGAGCTCGAAAACAACGTCTGATCTGATGTAAGAACTCCGTTGTTCCTCATCAAAGCCTTGAAATACAGGTTGTCGAACTCTCTCCGCGTCGCGTCGAACGCCTGCTCTGCGTTGTCTCCGCTGCCGCACGTCCTGGCGAGCTCGGACTTGAAGTCCGAATCGAGGGCGGCGTCGGCCGTTTCGCCGCTCAGACGGCTCTTGAAGGAGGAGCACCGTGCAACTCCGAGCGTGTGCGCGCCTGAGAGGGCGACCATCTCCCTCGCGGTGAAGCCACGCTGGTTGAACATGGTGATGAGATCTGAGGCGTTTAAGAACGGCGGAGGAAGGTTTCTGGTGTCTTCTATTTTCGACCTTGTTCCGTCTTTTCTACCTTTTCCGATCAAGTAATACGGACCTCCGGCCTGCCAAATCAATATCTCATGTCTCTGTAATATGAACAGGATGATACTCTAGCTTTATCGTGACGAAAAAAATGGATCTTACCCAGAAAACTGCTTCTTTAGCAGCCATAGCTAGAATATCAGCACAAGAGACCACACCAGGGCATCGATCTTCAAGCTCCTCTTTAATGGCGTCGATCACCTCATACCCTCTCAAACTCAAATTCGCAGGAGAGTCCTTTTCCGCCGTGTTCTCCTTGGTTGAATCAATCAGAACAGACCCATCACATCCCTGCACAAACCCAAATTTCAAGAGGGAGAAAGATCATCATATCAGAGATCAGAGAGAGAGAAAAAGACCTGTACAAAACAGTCATGGAAATGCATGCGGAGAAGGCCAGCGGCCAAGTCCGGATTACTGTTCAAAGCTCCGATGACAGTTCTTTGCACAACTAGGTCAAGGACAGGGCAGCTCATGAGGTAGTAGTTCATCGTCAAACCATCCACTCTCGCTATAAACCCCATGGCCATTAACAGCATCATAATTCTAGCCATTTTCCCATGACATCTCCTCAAATTTGGAGATTTTGGCTGCATCTTTTGAATAATCAAATGGGATTCTCAGTCACTTTGTAGGAATATGCTTAAACCAAGTGTTCTCCACTGTTGCTGAACTTAAAAGGTGGCTATGGAGAGCAATGTATTTGGTGTATTATTTATACTATACTAACTTGCTCTTCATTACATTGCCAGCCAAGTATTTCTGCCCTTGAATTTTTAAATATAGCACTTGAAATTATAGTAATTCGAGCAATCTAGTATATTTTCTAATTTTGTACTCTCGTTACAGTTAAAATAAGAGATTGTTTGTACTAGTAAATAAATAACATGTGAAAATCACGTCAGAGTGTAAGATTATAATATGAAATTAGAATTTTAATATAAGATTACTGCAAATTTTTCAACCGGGACATAAATATTTCATCCATTATACGTAGAATTTTCCTCAAATATATATTTTCAAATGAAAAAATGTCAGATTTTGAAAAATCTGATTTCTTTGAGACATTTTTTCCTAAAATCAAAAATAAAATCTACAGATAAGTGATATTCGAACATTTCTCGATAAACTTGAACTTTGATAGGTAGGAAATAGGTTTACGATTAAGATATTTGAATTTGAACGTGGAGTTTCTTGTAATTTAGTGGGCATAATTTGAAGGATTAGAATAGAGAAGTAAAAGAAGAAAAGTTGAAGATAATGGATCATAATTTTCTCCACCAAATCCCATTATGAGAAATTATGACAATAGAAATCCTACTTTTTTAACATGTTCATTGCATGAAAGTTCATGACACGTAGTACAAGATTATAGTTAAGGACAACGTGGAATCCAACAGAGGCAAATTAAAAAATTAATTAAGCAAGATACACTTAAAGTCAACACTTGTGCTTTCTCAATCAATCTAGTGTGATATCTCCTACCAAAGAGGTCCAAAACTAAATACCTATGGAAAAAAAGGTCAATGCGAAGTGAACTCGTACAATCTCACGTTGCTCAAAGCAGGTGAAAATATTTGACCGCCCAACCTAAAGCTAGATCTATAGTTCGTGATTAAATATTTAAAACAAAAATAAAATCATAGATCACGTGAGATGAGTCACGATTCAGTAATCCACATCGTTATTACAAAGAATAAAGATAGTGCGATAAAATTAAATTCTAGCGGAAGCACTATGCAGAAAAAGTAAAATATTCAATGCCAAATATAAGTTATACATATCAAAATTGAAAGAAGTAAATAAATCAAGTTCTCACCAAAGAAAAAATAAACACTCCTAAATTAAAAAAAAAAAAAAGGTAAAGGAAACTTCATGAACGCAACTACTCTAGGTTATCACCACCACGGTTCTTCCATTGAAAAAATAGTATTTTTTTTTTTTTTTTTTTTTTGTGAGCAAACTAAACTCAATAAGGATTCTATCATTATACTCAATGCATGAGAAAATTGATTTTATTATTTATTGATTAAAAACACGAGTTGTGAAAAAAATTCCGCGCGTGGATTTATTATAAAGAATTTTACCATTTTAAAAAATTGATTCTATGAACCATCAACAAGGCAAATATCGAAAACATTATTACATATTATATCGTTTGCTAAAAATAGTACTACCACTATTTTTCTTAGAGAATAATCTCAGTGAAAATAAGTCAACTCTTGGAGCTTTACACATTGTATCTGAAGGCGTACAAGGGAAAAAAGCAATTGTCCAGAGACTAGATGTGACGTAATCAAACACCCTAGGCAGGTTCAAGATTTTTCACCAAGCATACGACATTGTAAACAACCCCAATACATATGTCACATGTATCGTGAAAAAACCTTCTTGCTTGATGTACAACTTTCAGTTACATCTGGAACATCAATTATAATATCATGTATGTTGAAAATAAATACACAAAAATTATTGTATATGTACATAAAAACTAATGTGTTGTGAGACAAGATATATCAAGTTTTGAGTGTGATCTGTTAGAGTTTTGAAAACCATGATGTATACGTAAATATAGTAAGAAACTCCTACCTCAATGGCGGTAAGTCTTCTTATCAGTGAAAACGGTACGCTCGGGAATAGACTTAAACTCGACAAACTCCTCCCACGATAATAACGACAGAAGAATCCCTTCTAACATTCCACGAATAATGGGTGGGTTTTATATTGGAAATAAGAATCCAAGCTAAAAAAGACACCACAAACAACCACTATATATGATCGACCTGAAACGTTCCACCGGAACGATATTGCGATTGACCAAAAACCAATGATGGTCGACCAAACATCAATACTTAGTCGGCCAACAAATAACCTCTTGTCAATCTGAGGTAAGCCAAGGACATCATGCGGTCGACCAAATAACATTACACGATAGACCTCCACAATTACAGGATCGTTCGACTGAATCCTTGGGCAGTCGACCAAACGCACCATTCGATCATCCATCAGTGGCGCAGTAGACCTCAAACTTGGCGGAGACAGACGTCATACATTTAGCTGTGATTTCGGTGGACTTATCAATAATAAATAAATAAAAGCTCACCCTTTGCGGCAATTTGCACCATTAGCCGATATAAAACCTTGCATGCGCAACCAACATAGCACAAAAAACTACCAAAAGATTTCGAGTTTCCACGTTAAAAAGCAAATTCCAATAAAACCAAATGAAAACTAATTTGATTTCACTAACAAAATTTATATAAAATACTAATTTGAAAAATATATTAATGAATAAATGATACTTAAAAAAAAGAGATTAATTTTACGGGTTAGGACAAGAGGAATACAGATCATCATTCTCGTACGAGACAAACTAGCATTGACAAAGGAGAAGATGAAGTTAGAAGTTGGTATGGTGATAATTAGGTTGAAAGATGTTGACAAAAAGTAAGTTGGAAAAGAGGGTTGAAATTGAGAGAGAAGATGAGAAAGAAAGTGGGGAGGGACAAGGAGGGGAGGTGAATGAATAGGCAGCCAGCCATACACAGCTGGCCTCCATGATCCTTGTCCTGTCTAAGTAGTAGTGCCTCCATCATTATTTTATTTTTATTTTTATTTTATTTTTATTTTTATTTTTTTGAGTTTAGTGGAGAAGACTCGTTTCGTTTGGACCAGATTTTGGGTGAGGTGTGAAATTCCCACACATGATCCTTGTCCTGCCTAAGTGCGGTGTGAAGGCATTGTGTTTTGCTCCTTTTAAGATTATAATGATGATCGTAAAAATGAGTGTTGTTTAAGCGAAGCTAAACATGTATTGGACAAGAGTTGGTTACTCGTACACTTGGGAGTTATGACAATTGATATTTTGAATTTTCATTAAGTATTTGAGATTCTAAACTTACAACGCGAATAAATTGAACTTTTTTTTGTGACAAAATCTGTTCGAAATATCACTTGACCCATATGTGAGATTAGCGTGAGGTCCAGTCCAATTTCTATTAACGGCTATGCATGTGACCATCAAGTCGAATGAAGACTGGCCCATTTTAGCCAAATTTTGGGTATTAGAACATGGTTGAGGCCCATTTAAATCAGCAAAAAGGCCATCTAAAGCCCAAACCATTATAGGTTAACCCAAGCCCATGAAATAGCCACCAGCCCATATAAGACAGGCCATCTACGAAAAGTCCACCTTAGCTCAGACTAGTTAAGCTTATCTAAGTCTATTCAAGCACTACCTAGCCCCATTAGTAAGAATTAATATTTTATTTTATTGGATACATGAGCAGTGCAAGTTTTATTTAAAAGATAGGTATCTCACGGTAGGTTCAAAGGAAATTTTGTTTGGTTTCGCAAATGGTGAACATAGAAAGAATAGTTTTGGGTTTGTGAAATTATGGCAAGAAATCATCACAGAACTCAGTGACAAGAAATACATCTATCAAATTCAATGGATTCGCAGCAAAAACCTTCTTGCTTGATGTACAGACTTTCAGTTACATCTGGAAATCAATTATAATATCATGTATGTTGAAAATAAATACACAAAAATTATTGTATATGTCCACTAAAAACTAATGTGTTTGTGAGACAGATATATCAAGTTTTTTGAGTGTTATCTGTTAGAGTTTTGAAAACCATGAGTATACTACTATATAAGAAACTCGCTACCTCATGGCGTAAGTCTTCTTATCAGTGAAAACGGTTACTCTCGGGAATAGACTTTAAACCTCCGAAAACTCCTCCCACGATATAACGCGACAGAAGAATCCCTTCTCACCTTCCCCTCATAATGGTTGTTTATATTGGAAATAAGAATCCAAGCTAAAAAAGACCACCACAAACAACCACTATATATGATTCGACGACCGGAAAAAACGTTCCACCATCGGAACGATATTGCGATTGACCAAAAACCAATGATTGTCGACCAACATCAATACTTATCGGTCCAACAAATACGCTTTGCAATCGGTAAGCCAAGGACATCATGACGGGCGACCAAATAACATTACACGATAGAGACCTCACAATTCCATGATCGGTCACTGAATCCTTGGCAGTCGACCAAACGCACCATTTTCGATCATCCCCCCAGCAGTGGCGCGTATGACCTCAAACTTTTGTCGGAGGAGCAGGACTCTGACATTTAGCTGTTGGATTTCTGTGGTTGGCTTAATCAATAAAAATAAGTAAGCTCACCCTTTGCGGCAATTTGCACCATTAGCCGATATAAAACCTTGCATGCGCAACCAACATAGCACAAAAAACTACCAAAAGATTTCGAGTTTCCACGTTAAAAAGCAAATTCCAATAAAACCAAATGAAAACTAATTTGATTTCACTAACAAAATTTATATAAAATACTAATTTGAAAAATATATTAATGAATAAATGATACTTAAAAAAAAGAGATTAATTTTACGGGTTAGGACAAGAGGAATACAGATCATCATTCTCGTACGAGACAAACTAGCATTGACAAAGGAGAAGATGAAGTTAGAAGTTGGTATGGTGATAATTAGGTTGAAAGATGTTGACAAAAGTAAGTTGGAAAAGAGGGTTGAAATTGAGAGAGAAGATGAGAAAGAAAGTGGGGAGGGACAAGGAGGGGAGGTGAATGAATAGGCAGCCAGCCATACACAGCTGGCCTCCATGATCCTTGTCCTGTCTAAGTAGTAGTGCCTCCATCATTATTTTATTTTTATTTTTATTTTATTTTTATTTTTATTTTTTTGAGTTTAGTGGAGAAGACTCGTTTCGTTTGGACCAGATTTTGGGTGAGGTGTGAAATTCCCACACATGATCCTTGTCCTGCCTAAGTGCGGTGTGAAGGCATTGTGTTTTGCTCCTTTTAAGATTATAATGATGATCGTAAAAATGAGTGTTGTTTAAGCGAAGCTAAACATGTATTGGACAAGAGTTGGTTACTCGTACACTTGGGAGTTATGACAATTGATATTTTGAATTTTCATTAAGTATTTGAGATTCTAAACTTACAACGCGAATAAATTGAACTTTTTTTTGTGACAAAATCTGTTCGAAATATCACTTGACCCATATGTGAGATTAGCGTGAGGTCCAGTCCAATTTCTATTAACGGCTATGCATGTGACCATCAAGTCGAATGAAGACTGGCCCATTTTAGCCAAATTTTGGGTATTAGAACATGGTTGAGGCCCATTTAAATCAGCAAAAAGGCCATCTAAAGCCCAAACCATTATAGGTTAACCCAAGCCCATGAAATAGCCACCAGCCCATATAAGACAGGCCATCTACGAAAAGTCCACCTTAGCTCAGACTAGTTAAGCTTATCTAAGTCTATTCAAGCACTACCTAGCCCATTAGTAAGAATTAATATTTTATTTTATTGGATACATTGAGCAGTGCAAGTTTTATTTAAAAGATAGGTTATATAAAGTAGGTTCAAAGGAAATTTTGTTTGGTTTCGCAAATGGTGAACATAGAAAGAATAGTTTTGGGTTTGTGAAATTATGGCAAGAAATCATCACAGAACTCAGTGACAAGAAATACATCTATCAAATTCAATGGATTCGCAGCAGAAACCTTCTGACGTGATTAATTTTTCGTAAAGATATTGCATAATTTGACGTAAATGATTTCTGTCCGATAGAGTAATAGTGAAATTCGTGCTATTTGTAGACCATAATTCATGGACCCAGTCATCACAGGGAGCATATTGCAACTGTAGAGGTATAAGTTGGTTAGTAAGATTAACCGAGTGCACAATATCAGTAGAAAGGAGCAACAATTAAACACTTGAACTAAGAATCCTTATCTACTTTTCAACCTCAGCAGAATTGATCGACCGCTTGACCACAACTGTACCCACGGACATCATATAAACGTCGCAGATCGTTTAAAAAAAATGCTACATATATTTCTACAATGCATCAGTTCATTCAGAGAAAATACAAATTAAAAGGATTCCATGCGTAAGTCTGAACAAGGTCCTATAATCTACTGACCCTAGATTTCAAGAAAGAAAAACCTCGACTGAAAGTTGCAAAACTGAAAGAAAACTCTCGTACTATTTTACATTGATTGAATTCTGATAGGCCTCCAATCATTTACTGCAC
Organism: Begonia masoniana; assembly: GCA_022432975.1. Lineage (NCBI taxonomy): Eukaryota > Viridiplantae > Streptophyta > Magnoliopsida > Cucurbitales > Begoniaceae > Begonia > Begonia masoniana. Next base: position 15,213,768 of record CM039516.1, read on the forward strand.
TGTGAATTAGTCGAACAATTTCATTATTTGAACAAAAATGTAACTACCAATCAATTGGTTTTCTTCTCATTCTCGTCGACAGTGGTAGTATCGGCATTGGCATTGGGGTCGGTGCCTTCTACGGCCTGAGTGTCCTCCCCGCCAAAACCAAACTCATTTACACGTTTCTTGTCGACTGGATACACCCACCTTTGGTAAATATATATCAAAAAGATAAGATCTGCACCACAATAAACATAAATTGGTGAGCACACAGGTATGACCCAAATTAATTAATTTTCATCGGCCGCTAAGTTTACATTAGAGTGAAAAGAATGCCATAAAGCTTCAAGTATAATAAAGAGTATACAAGTATCCATTGTATCCCGCGTCTACAGAAATATGTCGCAAATTTGGATATCTAAATCTCCCATATCTGAACTCGGTCATTTTCAGAGTGCATGAAACATTAACCCATTGATTTCTATTAAACTCAAAACAATTTGCTGAATGACCCTTTGTCAACATGGCAAGTACAAGTACCCAACTAGACATGCTATAATTAACTCGATAGAAATGGCGTGTGGACCATTAACGAAAAAGGTATACATTTTTTTATTTTGACGGGGAGAATAAAAAATGGGTCTTGTTTTACTACACAGATTATAGTTAAGAGCATCTAACAATTTCAGGTGCGTTTGTAAAAGCTTCAATAAAGATTGACGGAATGAAGAATTCAAACTCTTTCAGCTATTTTCAGCGGTTAGGAGAGGGAGGGGGAAAAACAAAATTTAATGTTCATCCCCTAGAGAGAAAGACGAACTGTGTCTAGAACGAAACATCTAGTCCAAAAGAAGGGAGATTGGCAGGGAGAAATGATTCAATTTAATGCATCAAATTACAATAGTAGCATCTGCATAAACTAAATATCAGCACGTGCAAATAACATTCTTACTAACAAGCACTGAATTTACAACCAAGAAACTAGAAAGCAAAAAAAAACATTAAATGACAGGGTTAGAGTCTACACATGTCGATGAGCATAAAAGGAAAGTAAACAAAAAGGAAAGACATGTGATGAGTGTTACTTAAAGATTATCAAAATGATAAATAGTATGGTAACTAATTAAAAATTCTGAGCCTGGTATCAACCTAAAAATTTATGCACACTATATCAAAATCGACAATGGAAGCAAACCATGGGAATTAACATACACTATATCAAAACAATAATGGCTGCAAACAATATTTCATACTATATCTTACCATCACGGAATACCGAAAGTCGGTGTAGAGTTGGCATCTTTATGACAAAGGCAAAAAGATCATCAATGATAGTGTTAAGGAACTTGTAAGTCATCTGCCTCCATGGAAGATGTGCCACAGACTTCAGCTTATAATTTATAAATAATTGAGGACACATCATTATGAAACCTGTACAATTTTTTTTCCAGAATCATGATCATGAGAGAGCTTTCATTTCGTACTTTATTGTACAGTAATTGTATTCAACAAAGAAAAACGTGTATATTTCCCTCCAATGATCTACTGACTTTTGATCATTATTGTGTAGGACAAAGGTGGTTATTTGACAGGATACAAGTTTTAGTTAAGTGATTTTGAGGGATAAATTCAAGTTCTTGATAGGAAGCAAGTATATTCTTTAAACTCGTTCAGGAAGTCTCTGTTTTTTTTATTGTTTATAATTCAAATGCTTTATATTGCAGCAAGAAGGTTTTGTTTTCTTTTCCTTTGAAGGACTTTTATCATCCATTTTTGGGTAGTTTAACCTACTTTTATACACTTTCAGTTTCTTAGTAAAAAAATTAATTTTGATACCTAAAACCTGATCATCCGTGTTTTATTATATGAAATGAAGTATTATAATATACTTTTCATAGATAAAAAAAACTGTATACTTTTCTGATACAAGAAATTAGAGGACAGTTGAGTAACAAAACAACATAAATGATATCATTAACAAGGTGGCAACTTACCGAACATGTAAACGCAGCTTGTGAGTGAAGAGAGAATCCATGAATACCAGCTTTTGTGTCGTTCATACATTAGAGAGTAAACAGAAGAACATGCAACAAGTAAGAAGAGAACATAGGATAAATATTTCATGGCAATATCATCGTACTCCTTAGTTTTGTTTCCTGCATATGATTCACGGTCACGAAATTTCAGCATCGGTATTGCTCGACTTCTATCAATCTGAAGATAAAAAAAAAAATCACCAACCTTGATATTACTCTCAAAAGTTGATCAGAAAGACAACTAGCAGCATATAATGATATCATGAACAAAGGGTGTGACAAATGAAAAAAAAAAATTAATAAAGTTCTTGTGATTGTCTAACATTATCAAAAGCGAAAAGCTTACTTCTATGTGCATGGCTTTCCCTATTTTCCAAAACTCAATACAGCAGCCAACGCCAGAACTAGCAAGTATCATCCACGAAGTGTCATTGTCAAGTAGATAAAGGAAAACAATGAGTTGAGATATGAAGCTGACAACGACAGACTTCGCAGAGAGTCCTTCCATTGATTTGTTTTTGTTCCAAAATTGGATATCTACAGAAGGAAATAATTAGGTTGTCAACACATGAGATCTGTAATGAAACCATTTACCGATCCACTAAAAACTTGAGATTTTTTTAACATATTGCTCACCATTCTTAAAGGCCAGGAAATCAAAAACTGAGTGAAGCAATGAAACAATCATCGTGACTCCCAGAAGGTAAGGATTCCCTTCCAAGAACACCCTCTGAAATATAAAAACTGAATCAGCAATTAGACAACAAAGTTTTACAAACAATACGCTCTAAAGAAGTACATATAAGCCACAGAATCATGATTGTCTCTCTTTTCCACCATCAGCTCATTTCAATTTATGTTAGGAAAGAAAATATTGGTCTAGATATTTGAATTCACAAAATCCCAGCATGTATGGAAAAGAACCATTGGAATGAATATGGGAAGTTGTAGAGCTAGAAAGGAAAGCGTCCATTTTCCAAATAATGCTAGGATCATTTCCTTACACAGTAAATTGAATTCTGTTATAATTGACCCTAACCAGCACAATTTTATTATCTTTTTTCCAAGTTCATGCTTGTCAATCCTCAATATAAATTGCATTAAAAAAGGACAAATTATCACAACTTACACAGTTAAAAGAAACATGTGTAATCAAAACTTTTTCTCTATTGAATTAAATAAGAACATTTGTTTTTTCAGATTAAAAAGAGAGAAATTAAAGTAGACATCCATAAGTGCAAAGATGAGAAAGCAACAAGCTCTCTGAAGAATACGAGGTTAATTGACCATATAAATTTTGACCCAAGTCTTACGAAAACATTTACGACCCAGAAACAAGGATATCATTCTGACCTTTAAGTCAATGATGATTCATCCAAATTCGATAATTGTAACTAGACAAACCCAAAGATCCTTTCACGACATTCAAAAAAAATTTCAGCCTGTAACTCAAATAAATAAATAAGTAATATTTTTCCATTAGTTCAAACATTGTAGAAGGCAAAATGTCTTGACCATTTTCTTTGGGTTGAATGAATCCTTCACACCTTCTATTTGTTTTATCTTTAAGTCAGAAAAAATATGCCCAGTACAATTGAATTGCAGTTGATCCTACCATGAAAGTAAACCCCTGAAGACGATGCTGACCACTAGAGGTGAGATGTAAGGAATTCAAAAGATTTTAATTGCAAAAAAGTGAGGTGCAATCATGACATTTCTTATTGGTAAGTATAAACTTATATAAGTATGAACTGGACCAATATATGGCGTAAGCTTATAAAAAAAGGTTATACCTCTGCGAAACATAAAAACCACAAAAAATTAACATAATCTCTTTCCCCGACCACCTAAAGTTATAATAAAAGCTAAGCTTACGCAAATCATGACTTAAAGGGACAATGTAAAAATCATTATGTTCCTTTTGTTCCTGACACACCCCAAAAGAAACAAATAGGTTGTACTAAAATTCTTATAACTTGGTTGATCCAAAATTTAAAATATAGAGGAAAAACATAAAACATCCTCTTCAAATTACTCTCACCAACTTCTATATATATTAGTGAAACAATATAAAAGGCCGTCGAACATCCCAAATCTTAACATTGTAAAGTTAATGAGACGGTTTTCACCTCACAAAACTTACTGTAACGATGAAAAAAAAATACCTTCAGCTCATCAGCCTCCCCATCAAGCATGCTTCCGTAACTACGTTGAACTTGGAAAGATTGCTCAATCTGGAGGAATAGTTGCCATTTTGTCATACTTATGAGACCCACTTCAAAATTAAGTGGCACCTCAGACACTGTCTCATTCATAGCAATCAGCTTATCTCTAAGTAACCAGAATTCATTGAAGAAAATGGTTGGAAAATAGTTTTGAGAAGATGGCGCAACATTCAAATCTGTTGAACTCAAGTCAAGAAACTCAATTCTAGTCAATGCTTCCATTGCTATATTTAATATGTTTAATATCATATTTTTTTCATAGCCCTTAATAAAGAAGTTTAAAACAAATTTGACATTTGCGCATTGGACCAACAGAAAATAAAATAACAGACTGAGGCAAAAAGAAACACACCAACAGGTAAAATATTAAATTTATATATTGTATTCAAGAAAAATATTAGCAAAAACAATGTACAGTGACTTGAAACAGTTGCAGACTGAAAACATGATTGCTAAATTGACAAACAATTTGCGTTTAAAAAAACCCTAAAATCAAAAACCTTTATCAAGACAAATGCAGCAGTTGTCTATTGAACCCCATAAACTTGATCAGTAACAATGATGATGAAAAACATGCAGCACCTTTCTTGTATTTTGTACACCCTTTAAGAAGAGCATGATGAAAATAAAATATGCATGCCATCAACAGCATGATGTATAAACTAAAATCTCTCACAAATAAACTCATATTGATCCTGGCATCCAGAACAATGAATCTCAATGTATTTAACAAAATATTAAAAAAATGTAAGTGTATGCATAAATGATAATGAATATCATTGCTTTTAATAAATATAAACATAAAGTATGTGACTATCCATAACAATCAACTTCAATGTTTTAAAATAAATAAATGTGTACGTGTATGTGTATGTCCATAACAATGAATTTCAATGTTTAGAATAAATAAAGAAATAAAAAGTGTGTATGCACATGCCAATAGATTTACATTGTGAGGAAGGGTGCATGTACAGGAAAAAATGTGGTGCATGTTTGCCATTCAGGAACTATAATAGGAGGGACCTATCATTTCATAACATGTGATTTTCAAAATAAAAGGCTTGGTATTTTTCCAAACATATTGCTTCCCTGCTGTCGGATAAGAATAAAAGATAGAACAAACATGGAAAAAAAAAGGATACGACCAGCAATATTTGGTGGCACCGCGTTGAGAGGGTATCTACAAAAAGAGAATAAAAAAATTGCCATGGGTTAACAAAATATGTTAGAAAGTGCCTTCCATCATGAAAAGATCTGGAAGATTGAAATAAAAAAATGTTATCTGCATTATAATATAGAAAAAAACTAAATGCCTGGTTCGTTAATCTCTTCCCGGGTGAAAGTTAACATATGCAACACATGTGAGAGTTAACTTAGATGACGTAATAAAGCTATCAACTTAATAACACTCTGAGCACACTTAAAGCCAATAACTGAATCATAATTATATTTCAATGTCAATAAATCACCTTGAAGTCGAGCACCGACTGAAACAGTTACATTTTTTTAATTACTTTAAAAAATAAAGTGTTGCATTTCATCTCCATTAAAATGCAAAAGCACAAATGCTTTAAGTGATATTTTTTAATCTTTTTGTTTTCCTTTTAAAGGATCTGAAAAGGCAAGAGCGCCTTGCGAAATATGACCATTCACTCAACTCAAGTCTCTTATTATAAAAGCTTCCAACATGTATTATAATTGCTGTGGCATAAATGCCTATGCTTACCGTGTAAAATCATCAACCAAATTTATGGTAACATTAGGTTTCCAGTACGAAATCCACTCACTTGGACCATCATCTATAGAACTTGCTTCGGTCTTATCAGCCATCTTCCGCAATCATCAAAAACATTTATTAGTCTAACCTTAGGTAATCAGAATTTGTATTAAAAGATAATTTAAAATTAATAATTAAATAACTAGATTAGAGATACAATAATTTGATATTCAACAGCCATTATTAAGAAAAACCTATTAACAGAAATATTTAATAACACACCTCATCCACTCTGTCACCCTTGTCAGAGTCTGCCGAATTCCCCAATAAACTTTTTCTTTTATCTGCTTTTGACTTCGGTGAGTATATTACAATCGCTGATGCAAAAGAGAAGCAAATGTCCTTAGATGGTAATGGTTACTATTCATTCATGTTCTATTGATCAAGCGAAAAAAAGGAAAAGGATAAAGCTACAGTTGCCTCTAATAATAGTTTTAATTTATATCCTCTTCTAGTAACAAATGATAAGCCAAACATCAACAAAATCAGACTATCTTACGATGTGTCTTTCCAAAGGTAGCAAGTGGCTGGTACTCAGGATCATTGGGATCGGGGGGGTACCCAGAGCGCGCAAAGAAAACATGGGCATAGAGACTCCCGTTGTGCTTCAAACCCTGAAAACAAAACCATCACCAAAAGTTTTAATGTGCCTGTTTTTCAAAAGAATTAAAAAGTATATGAACATATATTTTGCATGCCCATTTGAATTTTTTTTTTTTTTTGTCTGAGAAGCAATACCTCAGATGGATAATATGTCAATGAAAGAGACCTTGTACTTTCAGGTCCCCAAGTGGCATAAGGGATATTGCTCTCATGCCAGATAAGTTTACCTTCGTTGCTGAAATCATCGAACTTTTCATTTTCAGAAAGATAAACCCACATATCCTGATAGAAATAAATTAAGATTCACATGAGTTGAGGCAGAAGAAACGACATACAAAAAGTAAAACACATGCACTAGTCAATAGAATAACAGAAACCTAGCGGTAGTTATTCTAATTAATTTATATAATATAGAGAATCTAGGTAGAATCATAATGTCTATGCTAGATGTGATTTAAAATTCTTGAAAGCAGATTTGTAAACTAATTTGTATTCATATACACCTGCCTTTCATCCAAATATATATACACGAAATTTGAGGACTTGGATTATGTGAGAAATAAGAAAACAGTACCCTGAAATTTGCCTCACTTCTTTTCCTGAAGTTTGATATTATGATATACCTTTCAACCATAAAAAAAAAAATTTAACTTCATTTCTCTGCCATTATAATCATGCTTAAAATAATTTTTTAAGAACATCCATATTTAAGTCAAACTTTTAATTTTAGATGAGTAACTCATGCATTCACTTGTTCAACTTCTCATCAAATATCATTATTCCTCATTATCTTATTTGTTTTCGGCTTTTAAAGCATCCAAAAATTTCACAAACCTTATGCAAAATGAACAACATCTAGCTTTAAAAAGTTTAAGATTGAGATGAATTGAATCTGAAAACCCCTAGTATGCCACCAATTTAACAAACAAACATTAAGCAGTAAAAGAGAAAACTAGATGAAAAAAAAAATTCAACTTTATCGACTGGGAAAACATTGAAAATAAATTCATCATCAAGCAGACGAATACACGCGATTGATCAATAAAGTGGAAGATAATAGAAAAGCGAAAAGTTAGTTACCAGAGGCTCGCCCTTCTGGAAAAGATTGGACATGAGGAGACCAGGATCTGAGGGCTTCTTGGGAGAGAAAAACCTGGAAGCGAAATACCAAAAGACGACGATCCTGATGATTCCGGTTATAGAGAAGCCCCCTTGCTGCTGCTGTCCCTCGCTGCTCCCCTTGTCCTCCAGCTGCTTGCACTACTGGAGCCGGCATCTTCTTCTCCGACCTCCAGCAATGGCCGAGAGATTCCGATCCTCTGTAGAGAGAGAGAATTGAAAAGGAAGAAAACGAGGTTTTGATAAAAGAGAAGCGAGCGCGAGTAGCCTGCATTTGTTTATGAGACAATTTTGTACGAATGAAAAAAAAAACATTTAAAAAAAATAAAAAAATGAAAATTATAATAATTAATTAAATTTAAAAAAAAGGCACTGTATTAATTTTAAAACTAATTTATATTTAATTAATACTTGTGAAATTTAGTTATTCGGTTTTAGGAGAATAGATATATTTGTTCGTGGAAATCCCATTTTCTAAGTTTGCACGGCCATTGTCCGATAGGAGTGCGAGTTGGGTTCTAAGGCCAGGGCCAACTATTTATGATCTATTGTTCTTATTTCATCAATAAATGAACCATAGGTTGACTACAAATTTAAGACACAACATTCACTTATTTATAAATGAGACAAAAGATAATTATTAACTAAGAGTAAACGAGAGTGGGTCACCGTAGTGTCCATAAACAGAACACTAATCAAACGTTCACTAATCTCATCCCACACCATCACCAATCTAAGGAGCTAGCTTAGACTTCGGGCCATCGCACAGTCTTGGTTCAGCACTAACTCAAACGCAGCTCACTCACAGCATTCAACAAGTTACACACGCATTGCACTCTCCCCGCTATCTACTCACTATAATCGAGAAGATGAATGGAAAACTTACCTAGGTCGAAGTGATCGGGCGAGGAAGATCGCCTAGAGAGTTCGTCTGCCTGAGCTGAAACCCGAAGAGGAAATGGTATGAAATGGTGGCGGGTACAGTGCATTAAACCCAATCCTCTTCCCTTAAATACGTTATCAACTCTTTGAAAATTGCAATTTACTCTAATGCCCTTGCCAAGTCATTTAATAACCCTACTTAAATTATTGACTAATCAAGTGTATTTTATTAATAATAAAAGAGCTGGTTCGATAGAACCGGGTGCTACATATTATGGATATCAATAATACTTAATGTTTAGGAATATCAACAACAATATCAAATCAACATTTTCTTGGTATACAAAAATTGCATGCCTAAAAAACCCAACATTTTCTTAAGCTTTTTATCTCTTTCTAGTTTTATCCTAGAATGACATCAAAAGAGACAACTGAGTGGAAGCGAAAACAGAAGTAAAAGGTGTAGGATCGAGATTGTTTAAGAGGGGGTGAATTAGACCTTTTTAAAATTTTAATCTATCAGCAAACAGACAGGCAATCAAAGTAAAAGAGAGAGAGAGAGAGAAATTCCAATACACGAGTTTTTACGTGGTTCGGCTCAACCCAGCCTACATCCACGCTTCAAGGTTCACCCCTGGAAGATCCTTAACCTTCTCCTCTCGAGAATAAATAGAACGGAATTTCGGGGTCCGATCAACTGCATTTTACAGATCTGGATTGAACTTGACGGGCGTCAATCCACTACCTTTCTGGTTTTACAGGTTTGAATGAATGAATACAACAAACTACAAACTCTCAAATCAAATTCTCAAGTTTAGGAATTGAGAGATGTAGTTGAAGAATATAGAGTATGATTAATCGCAAGTTAGGGCTCAAGAATAAAAATTGCAAAAGTTGTTCCTTCGTGCTCTAACCTTGGCTTAAATACTCTGTCTTCAAATCGGCTCTTGACTTCAATGCTCCTTATCCAATGATGGAAACTTTGTTACCGTTGGAGCAGCTTTCGTACAAATGCAGGTAGCCATTACTTTCTGAAATCGCAAATCGCCCGACGCCATTAATTGTAACACCCGACAATTTCGATCAGGTGACTTACTAACTGTATTAATGGTCATGATTATTCAATCTTCATGGTTTAGAATTTTATGTCAAGCTTAATTAATTACATGTGGATTTAAACTAGGTTGAGTGGCAAAGTTGTAATAATGGAGGGTTGAGATTGGTATTTAAAGAAAATGGAAAGGATTCAAACCTCATTTAAACCTCACTGTAGCCGTCATTACTGTAACGCCCGGGAATTTTTAAAAAGAAAATTTGAGAGAAAGTAAAAGAATAATAAAATAATTGTTTTAAGTAATTTAAAATAAAAGTGAATAATTTTGGTTAACCTAATTGGTTAATTAATTTAGATTCGGGCACTTCCAGTGAAATTAAGCCGTGGATCATAATTAAGAACGAGATTTAACGGAAATTACGGAAGAGCAAAACGGTATATTAATGTTTAATAGGAATTAATATTAGGATTATTATTATTATTATTATTATTATTATTATTATTATTATTATTATTATTATTATGTTTATTTTAATAAAACACAAAACAACAGAAATGTTGTTTTGTGTTCGAGCTCCCCGCGAACAGAGACAGGGCAGGGAAGAGGGAGAAGAACGGCGACGCGGCGCCGTGTTCACCGGCGAGCTCCGACCTTCTCCGGCCAGACGGCGGCGACAGACGGTTTCCGGCCCGCCTCCGCGCACGAACCGAAGGTAAGGCTCGGCTTTCACTCTTTTCGGTTCGGTTTGGGGCTGTGTGTGACGAGCCGGTTTTGGCTCCGATCGCCGGCCAATTTTGGTCCCTTCCGGCGTGGGTTTGCCGACCCTTGCACCGGTTATGGTTGATTGACAGTGTGGAGCTCAATTTGAGTGAAAATCAGAGGGCTTCGATTTAGGGCACTTCGGTTTTCGGTGTGAAGCCTCGGGTTTTCGATTAGTTTATGTTAATTGGATGTTAGGAGGATAGATTGGTGAATAAATTGATGGAATTTGATGAAAAATCAAAAAGGGGGATTTTCCGGGTAAAGGGCAGTTTCGGGTTTTTGATAAATTGACCTAGCTCCGGTCATTTGTTTTAAAATTCCTTTTGGCAGATTAAAATAGGTTATTAGAGGAGTACGTGGCCGCTGGAATCGTTCGATTCCGATAACCGACGCGAAAGTTACGCGCGTTCGAAGTTTTGGGTCGGTTTTTACCGAGCCCAAATTAGAGTCCGAAATTAATAGGTTTATAGTAATTAACGATATAAAGGACGTATTGAACGTTATTGGACGGAATTAGAGTGAATTGTGAGAAATGTTAAAATTGGAGAATTTTCGGGTTTTTAGGAAAACTCGTTAATTGTGATTTTAAACTATCGAGCGTTAATCGTTGTTTAAATACTTCGATTAGTTAGGTGAAGATTTTAGGAAATTCATTAGTTAAGGTTTTTGTTAAATTTGGACATATTATTGTTTAAGCTCGTATTAACGACAAATTGATAACAATTGCGTAGGTGAACCACGCTCGTGGACGGAGCTAGCCTTGCAACGGACGTCAGGTAAGTTCTCGTGAACTTCTTTGGCCGATTGGCCTACACCGTACATCGTATGTCGTCTCGAGGAGTTTTGGAGATGCCTTTAGTTAGTTTTGCTCGGTTTGGGTAGCTAGGTTTTAGGAGTTTATAGTTTATGCTTTTACAGTTTTGATGGTACCTGTTATTGTTTGTTTACTTTCTGATAGAGAACTGTTCACGCATTCACTGGATTTTAAAGAAAAGCATGAAAATGAATTTCCGCACAGAGTTTTCAAAGATAACGTAAAGCATAGCACGGCCGAAAGGCACAGAGGCCGAAAGGCGCAGAGGCCGAAAGGCGCATAGGTCACGCGAGGTGGGGCTCAGGCACGGCTGTACGTGTTGTAAGCGTGCACCCCCCGCCTCTAGCTGGAAAGAGTAGTCCGCCCGCTGGATGAGCTCTCTCTGGTTAGAGGGATAGGATCTCGGTGGCACCCACAGAGCATTGCATAGAAAGATAAAATAAAGCATGGTTTAATGAATTCATAGCACAGCATGCATAGCATTTACGTAGAGCTTACTGGGATTTTATCTCATAGTGTATTGTATGGTGTAGGTGACATAGACTTCGAGGTACCAGGTGAGGACGATGTCCCTCCACCTGAGATTTGAGTCCAGTTGACGGAGGATGGCGGCGGTGGTGTGCTGGCGCAGTCGATGCTTACCTGACCCGTGGGGATGTAAGTAACGGTATTGAGAGGTTTTGGGTTAATGATGGGTTAGTTAGATGAAACTGTATAGTTGATAGGTTGATATTTTGATATTGGTGGATTAAAATGGATGATTGTACTGTTAGATCATTTTAGGATGCTTGGTTCTGGATAGTTGATAGGATATATATTAATGTTTTAAATGTTTTGGAACTGTTTTGGTGATTTTGATACAGGAGGATATGTTAAACTTTTAAACGGAACCACGCAGTTTATTTTCTTGAAAACGTGTTTGTTTAGGTAATTGTTTTTAATTGTTTTATTCAATTGATTTTAAATTGTTTTCAAATTGTTTTCCGCATAAATGCTAAGGATAAAGGAAAATGAAAAATATGTACGGTAAAATAAGGGTAAATAAGGGTACAGTGTTAGGGTCGTTACAATTACTCTCGGCAATTTTCTCTCCCGAGCTCTTGCCCTCTGTCTGCTGGAAACCTCTCCTTCGACAATCGGTTTCTTTGCTACTTCTCGGCTACTTTGTGCTTGAGGTACGAGTTTGGCAATGTAGCTATCTGTTAGTTGTTAAGCTCTGTTTTCAGATAAGTGTTGAGGATTTGGATTCTTCAATGGCCGAATAATAATAAGGACATTTTAAAACCCGAGATTAGTAATGTCATTCCGAATCGATTATGGACATTTAAATAACCAACCCTGATTTAATCGATAGTCGAATCTATCTGTTTCGTTTTGGATTTCAGACTGCATAGAGTATTAAACTATGGATTCGGGAATGACTTTAGCTATTAGATCCTAGGATGACTTGTGATTAGAACTAATAGGACTTTGTTTTAACTACTGAATGTGAAATGTTTTAGGTGAGGAAGTTTGCAAAGAAGTGCTCCAATCGCTAAGGAAACCAGGTAAGTGAGTGTATTAAGATTTCCGGCCATTAGGGCCCTACATCATAAGGGTACTGGGTAGATGTTGTTTATGATGATGATGATTGTCTGTGCCATTGTCTGTTTGGTTATGTTACTCAAGTTATAGTATGTCTTTTGAAGTAAATGTAAGCTGCCCTATAGTCGGATGAGTTAAGTGTACTGGTGCTCATGCATCATGTTTATTCCGCAAGCATACGAACACGTTTTAAGTGCATGTTTTCTCTCATGAATTAAGAAATGATCACAAAACTTATGTAAACAAGGATTAAGTGAGGGTTGGGGGCGGTTCGACTCATGTCACTATCCCGGTAAGGGGGATCATGATTACGGCCCGCAAGGGACTATGTACACTATCACAGTCAACCCCCTTTATGGCACAAATCCTCCCTTAAATCCAAATGATGTAAATGATCCAAATGATGTAAATGATGCAAATGATGTAAATGATGTAAACGATGAATGACGAATATGAACAAGTACAAGAATAAGAACCAGAAAAGATTATGGACATGTTTTCTTTAAACTGTGCATTTATGTATACTGATAGTATTGCATTCCTTACTAAGCATTAGACTTATAGTTTAAACCTCATGATGTAGGTGAAGAACATTCAGATGAGGATTTCAAGTTCAAAGAAGATGCTTAAGATTGGTTGCTGGATGGTGCTCAAGGTGTCAGTGCATGGCTGGAAGGCGATTTTCAACCCCTGGTTAATGTTTGCATGATGTCAGTATGATTTTTAAATATGGGAGTCTAAATAGGATAAGATTATTTTAAAACATTGAGCTTTTGGGATTGTCTGGTTTGATTACTCAGTCTGAGAACGTTTATAAGAATATGGAATGTGTTATTTAAATAAGTCTTCCACTATAAGAATTCTGGATGAGTTTCTGTCTCTTATTTTTAAGAGTGATAAGTCAATGAGGTTAGGAGCCTGTTTATATTGCATTCTCCGATAGATGTTCTCTATCGGAATATGTTAAGAGCTTGCATCCACCGGTAGATGTAGTGTATTAAGCTTTTGGATGATGTAAATGTTATTTTATCGTCTAGTGACCGGTAGATATAGAGTATTAAGCTATCGGATGATGTAAATGTTATTTTGTCATCTAGTGACCGGTAGACGTAGAGTATTAAGCTATCGGATGATGTAAATGTTATTTTGTCGTCTAGTGACCAGTAGATGTAGTGTATTTAAGCTATCGGATGATGTAAACGTTATCTTGTCGTCTAGTGACCGGTAGATGAGGAGTATTTAAGTTACTGGATGATGTAAATGTTGCTTGTCGTCTAGCGTTTGGGCAACGTTAAGTGAGTCACGTAGGGAACACGTGATCATTCGGTAGATGCGTACCCTATTAGCCGATGCATGCAAACCCATGCAGCCCGAGCAAAATTGACGTCGAGTGATTCGAGGGCATTTCTTCCTTGCCCGATTACGTCATGGAGCTGATGACCGAGCATAGTCGCTCGAGTCTGTGTAAGACTGAACCACTAAGATTAAAGAGAAGTCATGTTATGAAAGGGTTTAGTTTCCTTAACGTTGTTACGTCTCTGTTTCCAGTTTAAGAGTAAAAAAAAAAAAAAGAAATACATAGACATATACGGGATGAGAAATAGAGAGAGAAAGGAAGTCCAGTAACGATATATGAATGATTATGATTATGCGACGGCTCTTGTTGGGGTCGTTACAATTATGGTATCAAAGCAAAATCGGATTCTAAAATCGATTCTGTAGACTGTCTTCCAGCACTGACTGCCACCTGAGTACACTCCAACGACTGTAAGTATTACGATTTTAGTAATGTCATTATGTTAAGATATGTTTATGGTTAATTGTTTAGGAATCCCAAAATGGTTAGAGGTCAACAGAGAGAGACCAATGAAGATAGCAGTGCCATTGCTCAGTTGACAGAGTTGGTCATGCGCCAATCTCGCCAGATCAAACAGCTAAGGGAAGAGCAGGGAAATTCTAGTTCGAATACGACTCACGACCATGGAAGCGAGCGTTTTCACCGCCTTCGACCCCCAATATTCAATGGTCAAGTTTCGGATCCTATTTATGCTGAAGAATGGATTCGAACAATTGAGGACATGTTCAAGTATGCCAAGGTCGAAGAAGGTGATAGGGTTACTTGCACTGGGTGCCAGGCATTGGTGGGATTCTATTCAGAGCACTGCGAGTGAGGAAACTAGGACTTGGACATGGTTCAAGACGGCTTTCTATGACAAGTATTTTAGCCTGGCAGTTCGGGCCAGCAAAAAGATGGAGTTCATGCAGCTGCGCCAAACCGGCTCTGTGGCCGACTACATCTGTAAGTTTGAGGCCTTGTCTAGGTTTGCACCCCTTCTGGTGGATGATGAGGAAGACAAGATCCATCAGTTTGTCCATGGATTGAAATCGAGCCTCTTCCAGGGAGTGAAGACTGCAGGGATCCATAACATACGATATTCTGAAGTGGCTGCTAAGGCTTTGGAATTGGAGGAAGTCGAGTTAGCAGTACAAGGACAACGTGAACCACCAAGGAAGTTCATCAAGGATACTCAGCCACCACCGCGCCAGGGCAGAGGTTGGCAATCACAACCGAATAGAGGACTGCAACAACAGCAGAAAGGTGTGAAGAGACCCTTCAATCCAAATGATGATCAAGGAAAAGGAAAGCGACCTCTAGCTCCCCTATGTTCCACCTGCCAGAAGAATCACCATGGCGAATGCAAACTATATTCTGGCCGTTGCTATAGATGTGACAAGGTTGGACACATAGCCAGAAACTGCCCCATGCCACCGGACCCGAATCGAGTCAGAGTAGCACCAAGGGTCTATGCTTTGATGGAGGATGAAGATGCTGAACAACGCACAGTCATAACAGGTACCATTATGATTTGTGGTATTTCTGCTTATACACTTATTGATACGGGAGCCACACACTCATTCATAGCAACCCGGTTTGTGTGTAAAGCATAAGTTAGGACTTTTACCAGCTGATAAACCGTATAGGGTTATGTTACCATCGGGAAAATTCTTGCATTCTGAACAGATAGTAAAGGGTGACATTGTGTCTGTAGGAGATAAGAAGTTGTATGTAGAACTGATTGTGATTGACATGAAGGGGTATGAAGTTATTCTAGAGATGGATTGGTTATTCAGACACTATGCCACAATAAGTTGTAGATCTGGTTTGGTTGAGTTCCGACCCCCAAATGGCGATCGGTGTACATTCCAAGCTATCCCAAAGATAAGTAAAATACCGATTATATCCTCACTAGAGACTCAACGGATATTGAAAGATGGCTGTGAAAGTTACCTAGTGAGTGTAATGGATACTCGGGTGAAGAATAAAATAGAATTACAAGATATTTCTATAGTCCAAGAATTCCCTGAAGCATTCTTGGATGATTTGCCAGGATTACCACCTGATAGAGAAATAGAGTTTGTGATTGATACATATCCCAAGGCATTACCTGTGTCCAAGAATCCTTACCGTATGACACCTGTTGAATTAAAGGAATTAAAAGTCCAACTACAGGAATTGGTAGACAAGGGATTTATACGCTCTAGTAGTTCTCCCTAGGGTGCACCTGTTCTATTTGTTAAGAAGAAAGATGGTTCCTTAAGGATGTGCATTGACTACAGAGAATTGAACAAGTTGACAATTAAGAATAAGTACCCCTTGCCCCGAATAGATGACTTGTTTGACCAATTACAAGGAGCTAAAGTGTTTTCAAAGATTGACTTACGTTCGGGTTACTACCAACTGAAGGTTAAGGAGGGTGACATACCTAAGACAGCTTTCAGGACCCGTTATAGACATTATGAATTCCTTGTAATGTCGTTTGGATTGACTAATGCACCTGCAGCTTTTATGGATTTGATGAACCGAGTGTTTCGTGAATATTTAGATAAGTTTGTGATTGTGATCATAGATTATATTCTTATATACTCACAGACTGAAGCTGACCATGCAGAACACTTAAGAATAGTTTTGACAACCCTGAAACAGCAACAACTTTATGCCAAGTTGTCCAAGTGTGAGTTCTGGTTGGATAAGGTCAACTTTTTAGGCCATGTCATTTCTGCTGAGGGTATATCAGTAGATCTAACCAAGATTCAGGCTATTAAGGACTGGCCACAGCCAAGGAATGTTAGTGAAGTCCGTAGTTTTCTTGGTTTAGCAGGCTATTATAGGAAGTTTATTAAAGGATTTTCTATGATAGGTAAGCCTTTAACTAGTTTGACAAAGAAGGACACCAAGTACTCTTGGACCGAAGCTTGTGAAGATGGCTTCCAGACACTTAAGCTGAAGCTGATAACAGCCCCGTTATTGACTCTCCCAACTGAAGAAGGAAAGTTTAGTGTTTACTGTGATGCATCCAAAGTTGGATTGGGGTGTGTCTTGATGCAAGAAGACAAAGTTATAGCATATGCTTTTAGACAGCTAAAGAGTTATGAACAAAACTACCCCACTCACGATTTGGAGTTAGCTGCTGTTGTCTTTGCATTGAAGATTTGGAGACACTATTTGTATGGATAGCAGTGCGAAGTGTTTTCTGACCACAAGAGCTTGAAGTATCTCTTCACACAAAAGGAATTAAACATGAGACAAAGACGTTGGTTGGAATTTGTCAAAGATTATGACTTTGAAATCAAGTATCACCCGGGTAAGGCTAATGCTGTAGCTGATGCATTGAGTAGGATGTCAACAACAATGCAACCCGCGGTATCAAGCATGTCTGTGCCTCTGTGGACCGAAGTTCAGAAGTTTGAATTGGAAATAATCCCTGAGTTGACGAGCTTACTTGCTGAGTTGACTATTCTACCAACTATCTTGGATAAGATTAAAGAGGCCCAACAAAAGGACTCGAAGGAGAATAATGTTATGATGAGTAAATTAAAGGACGTCTCTTCTGAGTTCAGTCTCTCTAAGAATAGTATTTTGAAATTTAGGAATCGATGGTACATTCCATGGGATGAGGAGTTACGAAAGTTGATCTTGGACGAGGCACACTCGTCTCACTTTTCTGTACACCCTGGTAACACCAAGATGTATCGGGATTTAAGGTTACATTATTGGTGGCCAAATATGAAGAGGGATGTTGCCAAGTATGTGGAGTCATGTTTGGTATGCCAACAGGTTAAGGTAGAGCATCAACGCCCAGGAGGTACCCTTCAACCCTTACCGATCCCTGAATGGAAATGGGAAAACATTGCCATGGATTTCATTGTAGGATTACCTAAGACAACTAAAGGTCATGACAGCATCTGGATTGTGGTTGACAGATTAACGAAATCAGCACACTTTATACCTGTAAGAATGACTTTTACAATGGATCAGCTTGCTAATCTGTACGTTCAAGAAATTATTAGATTACATGGAATTCCGATATCCATTGTCTCAGATCGTGATCCCAGGTTCACCTCAAGGTTTTGGCAAAGTCTTCAGGGCACGCTTGGTACAAAGTTATCTTTCAGCACTGCTTTTCACCTGCAGACAGATGGTCAATCAGAGAGGACTATTCAGATACTTGAAGACATGTTAAGGGCATGTGCACTTGACTTTCAGGCATCTTGGAGTCGAAACCTACCCTTGGTTGAATTTTCTTACAATAACAGTTATCAGTCCACCATCGGTATGGCACCTTATGAAGCACTGTATGGCAGGAAATGTAGGTCACCTCTATATTGGGATGAGGTAGGTGATTCAAAACTCCTAGGACCCGAGATTTTGCAGCTGATGTCAGATAAGATCGTCGTTATTAGGAACAGGATGATGACTGCTCAGAGCCGACAGAAGAGTTATGCAGACCAAAGAATGAGAGATCTTGAGTTTGCAGTCGGAGATGATGTATTCCTAAAGATTTCACCATTTAAGGGAGTCTTAAGATTTGGCAGAAAGGGAAAACTTACTCCACGGTTTATTGGACCTTTCTCTATCATGGCAAGAATCGGTAGTACAGCTTACAGACTGCAATTGCCTCCATCATTGGATAAGGTTCATAACGTATTCCATGTGTCAATGTTAAGGAAATGCATACGGGATCCGACACAAGTTATTCAGCCAACAGATATTGAACTGGAGCCGGCACTGGTGTATGAAGAGAAGCCAGTGCAAATATTGGAATCTGCAGTTAAGACTCTGAGGAATAAAGAGATTCCGCTAGTGAAAGTCTTATGGATGAATCGTGGTATTGAAGAAGCCACTTGGGAGCGACAGCAGGACATGTTGGACAAGTATTCAGAACTCTTTGCTTGTTCAATTTTCGAGGACGAAAATTTTGTTTAAGGAGGGGTGGATGTAACACCTGACAATTTCGACCAGGTGACTTCCTAACTGTATTAACGGTCATGATTATTCAATCTTCATGGTTTAGAATTTTATGTCAAGCTTAATTAATTACATGTGGATTTAAACTAGGTTAAGTGGCAAAGTTGTAATAATGGAGGGTTGAGATTGATATTTAAAGAAAATGGAAAGGATTCAAACCTCATTTAAACCTCACTGTAGCCGTCATTACTCTCGGCGATTTTCTCTCCCGAGGTCTTGCCCTCTGTCTGCTGGAAACCTCTCCTTCGACAATCGGTTTCTTTGCTACTTCTCGGCTACTTTGTGCTTGAGGTACGAGTTTGGCAATGTAGCTATCTGTTAGTTGTTAAGCTCTGTTTTTAGATAAGTGTTGAGGTTTTGGATTCTTCAATGGCCGAATAATAATAAGGACATTTTAAAACCCGAGATTAGTAATGTCATTCCGAATCGATTCTGGACATTTAAATAACCAACCCTGATTTAATCGATAGTCGAATCTGTCTGTTTAGTTTTGGATTTCAGACTGCACAGAGTATTAAACTATGGATTCGGGAATGACTTTAGCTATTAGATCCTAGGATGACTTGTGATTAGAACTAATAGGACTTTGTTTTAACTACTGAATGTGAAATGTTTTAGGTGAGGAAGTTTGCAAAGAAGTGCTCCAATCGCTAAGGAAACAAGTAAGTGAATGTATTAAGATTTCCGACCATTAGGGCCCTACATCATAAGGGTACTGGGTAGGTGTTGTTTATGATGATGATAATTGTCTGTGCCATTGTCTGTTTGGTTATGTTACTCAAGTTATAGTATGTCTTTTGAAGTAAATGTAAGCTGCCCTGTAGTCGGATGAGTTAAGTGTACTCGTGCTCATGCATCATGTTTATTCCGCAAGCATACGAAAACATTTTAAGTGCATGTTTTCTCTCATGAATTAAGAAATGATCACGAAACTTATGTAAACAAGGATTAAGTGAGGGTTGGGGGCGGTTCGACTCATGTCACTATCCCGGTAAGGGGGATCATGATTACGGCCCACAAGGGACTATGTACACTATCACATTCAACCCCCTTTACGGCACAATCCTCCCTTAAATCCAAATGATGTAAATGATCCAAATGATGTAAATGATGCAATGATGTAATGATGTAAACAATGAATGACGAATATGAACAAGTACAAGAATAAGAACCAGAAAAGATTATGGACATGTTTTCTTTAAACTGTGCATTTATGTATACTGATAGTATTGCACTCCTTACTAAGCATTAAGCTTATAGTTTAAACATCATGATGTAGGTGAAGAACATTCATGTGAGGATTTCAAGTTCAAAGAAGATGCTTAAGATTGGTTGCTGGATGGTGCTCAAGGTGTCAGTGCATGGCTGGAAGGCGATTTTCAACCCTGGTTAATGTTGCATGATGTCAGTATGATTTTTAAATATGGAGTCTAAATAGGATAAGATTATTTTAAAACATTGAGCTTTTGGGATTGTCTGGTGTGATTACTCATCTGAGAACGTTATAAGAATATGGAATGTGTGAGTTAAATAAGTCTTCCGCTATAAGAATTCTGGATGAGTTTCTGTCTCTTATTTTTAAGAGTGATGAGTCAATGAGGTTAGGAGCCTGTTTATATTGCATTCTCCGATAGATGTTCTCTATCGGAATATGTTAAGAGCTTGATCCACCGGTAGATGTAGTGTATTAAGCTTTCGGATGATGTAAATGTTATTTTGTAGTCTAGTGACCGGTAGATGTTATTTTGTCGTCTAGTGACCGGTAGATGTAGTGTATTAAGCTATCGGATGATGTAAATGTTATTTTGTCGTCTAGTGACCGGTAGATGTAGGCGTATTAAGCTATCGGATGATGTAAATGTTATTTTGTCGTCTAGTGACCGGTAGATGTAGTGTATTAAGCTATCGGATGATGTAAATGTTATTTTGTCGTCTAGTGACCGGTAGATGTAGTGTATTAAGCTATCGGATGATGTAAATGTTATTTTGTCGTCTAGTGACCGGTAGATGAGGAGTATTGAAGTTACCGGGTGATGGAAATGTGCTTGTAGTCTAGCGTTTGGGCAACGTTAAAGTGAGTCACGTAGGGAACACGTGATCATTCGGTAGATGCGACCAGATTAAGCCGATGCATGCAAACCCATGCAGCCCGAGAAAATTGACGCCAAGTGAGTTGGGGCAGTTATTCCTTGCCGATTACGTCAGCGAGCTGGGAATGACCGAGGCATAGTCCGCGGAGTCTGGGAAAGATGAACCACAAGATAAAGAGAAGTCATGTTATGAAAGGGTTAGTTTCCTAACCGTTGTTACGTCTCGTTTACAGTTAGGAGTAAAAAAAAAAAAGAAATAAAATAGACATAAGGGATGAAAAATAGAGGAAAGGAAGTCCATACCGATATATGAATGATGATTATGATTATGCGACGTAATGCTCTAGACTTTAAGCTTCTGGGCGAGGTACACTGTAGTTTAGTGGTTATAATTAAATCTAGCGGAAGATGTTGCTTTACAATGCTTGAATGACTTCGGTAGATGTTAGTGTTGTGAAGCTTGAGCCGAAACGGTGGCTGCCGCTTAGAAGTTGCAACCGCGGCAGTAGATACAGCATTACAAACAACGAAATGCTCTCGGAAGGATGTCTTCTCGAAGTCTCCGCCTGGGCGTTAGCGAACGGAGGATGTAGATGTAGACTTAAAGGTACTGCATCGGTGGACTTCCTCTTTTGTCGTCTAGCGATCGGTGGATATCTTTTTTGTCGTTAGCGATAGGTGGAACTTCTTCTTTTGTCGTCTAGCGTTTGCGGCCACGGTAGTGAGTCACGTAGGGAACACGTGATCATTCGGTAGATGCGTACCCTATTAGCCGATGCATGCAAACCCATGCAGCCGAGCAAAAATTGACGCCAAGTGATTTGAGGGCATTTCTTCCGTGCCGATTCGTCGGAGCTGATGACCGAGCATGTCGCGCGAGTCTGTGTAAGGACTGAACCACTAAGGATTAAAGAGAAGTCTGTTATGAAAGGTTAGTTTCTTAACGTGTTACGTCCTGTTCCAGTTTAAGAGTAAAAAAAAAAAACAGAAATACATAGCATAGACGGGATGGAAATAGAGAGAGAACGGAAGAGGCCAGTAAGATCTATGAATGATTATGATTATGCGACGTAATGCTCTGACTTTAAGTCTGGGCGAGGAACTGTAGGTTCGTGGTATATTTAAAATCTAGCGGAAGATGTTGCTTTACAATGCTTGAACTACTTCGGGAGTGTAGTGTTGTGAAGCTTGAGCCGAAACGGTGGATGCGGGCTTGAGAATTGAACCGCCGCGTAGAACAGCATTAAAACAATGAACTGCTATCGGAGGATGTCTTCTTCGAAGTCTTCCGCCTTTGTCGTTTAGCGCAACGGAGGATGTAGATGTAGACTTTAAGGTATCAATCGTGGACTTCTCTTTTTGTCGTCCTAGCGATCGGTGGATATCTCGTTTGTCGGCTAGCGATCGTTGGCCTTCTTCTTGGTTCGTCTAGCGATCGGTGGACTTGCTCTTTGAACGCCTCTTGTTCTTTTTCGTCTAGCGCTCGGTGACTCATCCTTTTACCGGTAGCTACGTTGGATTGCTTTTTGTTTTCCAGCCCTGTAATACTATTTTATCCTGAACACTCAACCACAATTAGTAGAATACTAAAAACCCGTTTTCCAGGTCATTTCCAAACGTTAATTTCTCAGCAATAATTCAAGATTCTCATTTTAATAAACATATCACTTTACATTAGAACATACAAATACATATCAAAAAACAATTTATACTTAAACATACATTTACGGCCACAATCTCCCCCTTTTTGATGAGAACAATCTATGATGTAAATTTTATACAGTATACTCCCCCCATAATCCTCTCCCCACACATAGGCATACATTTAAAAATATCAATCCCGATTTTCAAGATTTTCAATCCTACCATTTCTCATCCAGACTCTCACCATATCAAACTTCCGAAACCAAATGTCAGTCATCATCCATCTAGTTTCTCCCCCATTGTCATTATCAAAACAGGAGGAAGAACAAGAGTAATACAAAATTTGAACGAGCAAGTGAAAAAAATAAAAAAAAAAGAAAAAAAATATTTTTCACCCAACAACCAGAAAGAACAGCATCCTATTAAGCTAAGTCCTAATCCTGCCACACTTCTTGGATAAAGGGAGGCCAACCTGCAGGTCCTAGAATGCATAAGGACCAATTAGGTGGGTCAGCACTGGGATAGGAGCAGGAAGTGCAGCAAAGAACATAACATGTGGCTGAAATAGATCAGATCGAATGCGTGCCAAGAAGCCTGCCAGTCTATTCACGGTGGAAGACGATGAAGGGAGCAGCCTGACGCAGCCGTATAGACGCCTCATGTCCATACATGGTGAAGACATGGAGGAGGACTCAGGCGGAGAACAACTGGATTTTTGCATTGCAGTTCATCTTCCATGAAGATCCAGGGCATCACTCAAAAAAATCTTCAATACCTCAGGTCTGCAAAAGGAATGAGGAGGTCTTCAAAGGTAGGGCTCAGTGGGGCAGAGTGGAATATTTGTTGCAGGGCAAGAGCCTCAACTTGAGAACTTGAGACCCGAAGGTTACACGTGAACATACAGATTCTTTCGATGCTTTTTTGATCCATTTGACCTTAGCCAAATCAGCACCTATGCTCAAATCCTCTTTGAGT
Source organism: Begonia masoniana (assembly GCA_022432975.1). Lineage (NCBI taxonomy): Eukaryota > Viridiplantae > Streptophyta > Magnoliopsida > Cucurbitales > Begoniaceae > Begonia > Begonia masoniana. Next base: position 15,237,623 of record CM039516.1, read on the forward strand.
TGAGTGATCTTAGATCAATGGACAATTCAAAGGCTGTCCCCGAGGTGTCATACGTACTCAACTCAATGTACTGCTCCTCACTTAGAGGAGAATCTCCTTTGATATTCGTGGGAGTGGCAGGATGATTTGCAGAGTTGTAGGGAAAGTTGGACTTCAGGAAGATTGAAGATGAAATAGAAGGACAGAATCCTTTTGGAAGTGAGAAAGAAGCAGGAGAGATAACTGGAGAGATAGGAGCTGGTGGAGCAGAGTGGGTAAGCGAAGTGCGGTTGAGAAGAAGTTGGCAACAGTATATTGAGATTGGGCAGAGGTAGGAACTGATGTTGCCTCTTACGTATGTGCTCTAAAGGGCTGGAGAGGTAATCTTGCATCTGGCGGAGGACGGGTATGCGAGAATATCAATGAAGAGAAGAAGAATCCTTAAAGCGGGATTTCTGAATCACCCAGCGCCTTTCTGAGTTGAGGACTCATCGAGCTAGAAAGCTTTCCTCTTTCCTTTCTGACAGCTGCAACCTTATTACCCTGTTTAGATAGATCCATAACCATACTCCTCCTTGTTCTATTATCGCTTAATCCCATTCTGTTCAGGGTAGACTTAGAGTAATAGCTGGATGTTTTAAGACATGTAGTATCCGCATCCTCTGTAAATTTCCACTTCAAACTGCTGAAAGGATCTTCATGAGGAGCAATTGAAGGGGATGGATGTAGCCCTGGATGTAATTGCTTGAATCATCCTTCTTTTTTTAATGACCCAAATAATACCCTAGATCGAAAGGGGTTTTTTGGTAGATAGCAAAGGACCTTACTCCATATTGCTAACATCATCATATGTCCTCCCTTTGGAACTATAGTGTAGCCAATCATTTGATGGAAAAGCCTAGCTCTAATGTTTAGGTGTTGTCTTTAGGGGATGAGGAGTTTTGTCGATTTAGAGCAATTAGTCTTAGAAGGCTGATGCCCATCAGTCAATATCAAGGAATGGGGCTCATGCCCTGTTGCAAAAAGTTTGGGCAGGAGTCTAAATGATGGCTTCCTACAAGCTGATTTATCGAGTGAGGGTATCTCTAGTTTTACCATACACATCGCTCTTAATCACATTGAAATCCGGAGAGAGCTCATCTTTATATAAAACTTTATGGCATCCGGAAAAGAATGATTCAACAGCGAAGAAATTAATATTCCAAATATCCTTCAAGGGTCACTACATCTAGACCATATAACTCATCAGGTCCAGCCACGATCGGAATCACTTCTTACATTTAAACTCTTATGATACCTGACTCAGCAGCCTCATTGAGGAAAAATACGATGCAACTAGACTCTCGAGGAATTTCTCGTGGTTGAGAGCGGAGTTTAGCCTTCATAGAACGTGTTCCTACTGCGCAAGGATGATTTCCATTGAAAAGATTGACGAAACTGACAGAGCGAGAAAACTCGAAGGAGATAGGGTTTTGGTAAGGCAACGTCTGTCAGAGCGGAGCAAGGTGAAGAGCGCGAAAGATGAAAACCCCCCACCCCCGATTTCTTTGTACGAAAGAGAGTTAAAATAAAATAGGGCATCGTCCGATTGAAAAAGACAACGGGATAAGTCAGATAACAACTGATATATTCACGTGTCTTCATATTCTAAAAAATTTCATCGATACAAAGCATCATCCGGTGAATAGTAAGTTACCGTGCGATTTTAAATTAACCAGGCAGAGAGGAAAGAGAACCTTAACTTTTCGCACATTTAATAAGCTCAGCTTATTCTTATCCCACAGAAGGTTTTCCCTCCAAGGGCTTTGTACACTCGGCCATTGATTTACAGAATTTACAACTCTAAGATATATCACCTCTTTGAACTGATCAGGGATGAAGTGAGATTAACATCACTCTGCTTAGTTCTAGAGTGTTGGATGGGATTTTTGGAGATGTTGATAGTATCTGGGGTACACACCGACTAGATTCTATCATAGTAATTTTATAGTCTGCTCAGGTTTTTTCATCACCAACATTGTGCACACAACTACCTGCAGAATATATACTCTCAGCATTGACAATGCAACAGAATTCTGTTTCTTAGAAACTAGGAACTAGAGATTCACCAAGGAACTTACATGTTCCCACTGGTCTTTCACTATCAACAAGACTAGCAGCTAGTCAGAATCGAGTCATCCAATCATCAAAAGAATGTGCTTTAGGATACCATAACCAAGTCATGGCTCCCTTAAATATTTAAAAACCTTTTGCCAGTCAGTTAAGTGAGGATCTTTAGGCGCGTCTTTAACCTAGCACCAACCTACACTAAGAGTATATCTGGCACTAGCAGTCAATATATTAAATTCCAATCATACAACGATATTTTTTAATATCAACACTTATTCCTTTTCATCTTTATCAATTTTAGTGTGTACTCATGGGAGTCTTGGAAACTTATAAGATTCTAATCCAATTTCTTAGAAGTTCCTTAATGTACTTTTCTTGAAGAAGAAAATCCTTAGGATATTGAACTGATCTGAAATCTAAAAAGAATTGTAACTCCCCCATCATCCTCCATCTCGAATTCCCTTGCATGAGGGAAGAAAATTCATATTCACACATGTTGAATGAATTGATCCAAAAATAATGTCATCGACATCAATTTGACTACAACAAGGTCTTTATCCCTTTTTGCTGTAACTAGCGTTGAATCAAGTATTTCCCTTTTGAATTCCTTCCTCAAGGAAATTCTCAATCTAGCATACCAAGCTCTAGTAGCCTGCTTACGTCCATAAGGGCCCTTTTTAGTTTGTAAACATATCCGTTTTTCAACATCTTCAATCCTAAGGGCTGCTCTACATAACCTTCTTCCATGATATAGCCATTTAAAAAGGCACTCTTTCCATCCATTTGAAGAGTGTGAAGTTTTTGTACAGATAGGCTAAGACATTCCTAATGGATTCTAGCCTAGCTACAGCTTAAAGGTTTCCTCCAAATCAATTTCTTTCTTCTTGATTGTAACTTTGGCAACTCCTATCTGTTTCTTACTACAATCCCATTTTCATCCATTTTTTATTTCTTATAAACACACTTAGTTCCATAGGGATGATCACCATGTTATTGGGAACAAGTCCCCAACATTGTTCCTTTCGAATGGTTTATTTCTCTTGCATTGCAATAATCCAATTTTTTAATCCAATTCGTTCCCTCAACTTCTTAGAGCTCTATCTGAGACATAAATGCACCATTGGCACGAGATTCCTAAGAGAGGTTCTGTCTTAACACCTAATGAAGATCCCTAAGACTTCATCTAACGGATGATTTTAATATACTCCAATCTGGAAGCTCTGCATAACAGCTTTAACCGGAACAATTTCTATAGAACTTAAGGATGGTTCTAAGATTGTTCTACTAGAGGAGTAAACTGAAGGCTTTTCTAAAGAAGGGAATCGAGTTGCTTATCCAAGTTATCATCCTCATCCACATTGATTTGGGTAGGGATCTCATCAAAGTTGACATGAACCGACTCTTCACCAACTAGAAGTTCTCTTCTTGAATACCCTATATGCTTTTATTGGTCATGAATACCAATAAAATTCCCAGATCCAGATTTTGGAATCGAATTTTCCTAAGTTCCTTATATTAAGAATGAAGCTTTACTACAAAGGCTCAAAGTACTTAACAGACAGGGGTTTTGCCATTCCAAAGCGCATAGGAGTTTTCTCAAGAATAAGTCTTATGGAGACCCGATGAGTACTAGCTAAGCGTTGAAACCGGTTCAGCCCAGAAGTACTTGGAAGAGAATTCCATCATTCCAAACAAATAGACCCCTCCCTAGCAGCTCTTTAAGAAGAGATCAAACTATTTCTTCAGCTCCACACACCATTTGGCTGAGGGGTCCTAGAGAAGAAGAAATTGTTCGCTCAATTCCATATTGAGACACAAGAGTTCAATTTCTCATTTCAAATGCTCCAGCATGATCACTACGAATAACAACAATGGTGAACTCCTTTTCATTTTGAACTCTTTTCCTAAAGCAGAAAAGGTACAAAATTTCATCCTTAACTGCAAAGAGTAACCCAGGTGAATCTAGAGAAGTCATCAACTTGACATAGCATAGAATTGGGCCTCCTAAGCTGGCTATATATGGAGGACTGAAGAGGTCCATATGGAGGAGTTGGAGAGGCTTCGAAGTAGTGATTGCATTCTTAGATGCAAAGGAACTTTTGAAATCTGCTTACCCATTTGGCAAGCTTCACAGACCTTTCTCCTCAAGGATACTTAGGAATTCCTCTAACTAAATTATCCTTGATAATCTTAGCTATGTATCCATTTCTACATTCCTAATCTCCTATGCCAATCCAGCTATCATTGAGGAATTACAGCAAAACATTTCTCATTATCACACCAATATTACTCTAATCACGAATATTTTCTTTCCTGAACCATAAATAAACCTTGCAATGTTTATTCCTATATACAATAATTTTTTCCTTGAAAACTACTTATAACCCTATCTCACATAATTGACTGGATGCTTAGTAAGGTTATATTTTAGACCTCAACTAACAGAACATTTTCTATAATGAGGTTATCAGGATTACCTATGTTTGCCGATGCCAACAATTTTAACCCTTCTGATTTCACCAAATGACGTTCCCTTTCTTCTTGTTGACATGCCAACCATGGATTCATCTCCATCAATTGCCTAGAACAGCCCTGTCCATGTACCACTGATTCCTTTGGAGACGCACATCCTGCAAACAGAGATTCAAGTAGTCTTCTTAGGTACCCAATCTTTTGGGTCCTAGCGTTATTCTGGTGTCTTTAGGAACCCACTTAATTTTGCTACTTGTTTTTCTTCTCTTTGGTTTTTAAAGGACATACAAGGATTTCTGTCCTACTTCATTCACCATGGCAAACAGTAGATGTAACAACGAAATTCTATAGATTCTTTTTACTGAACCTGTCATATCCTAATCCAGATTTATTCAAATTGCACTCTCTGATCACTTAACGTATGTTCAGTTGATTACTCCTATAAGTGTATTTCTGAACAAATTATTTAAAATTTCACTTTTTTCTTTTTCATTCAGTGTCTCCTTTTCATGCAAGTCCACTTCTTTAGTATGCTTCTCCTACTAAACCTCGTTTGCCTCTGTTCAAAAGTTAGTTTACTTTTAAGCATACTAAATTGCTTAACCAATCATTAAAATCGTCATTAGTTCACCTTCTTCATTATCACTTTCGCTATCACGTAAAGTACTTGAAGAATAAGTACTAACATTTTACCTCGTGTCCTGAAGCCCAATTTGTTACTTCTTATCTCTGAAAAGAGGTGTCACCCAAAAAAAAAGAAATTTCACTGTCATCCCAAGTGGCCTCATGCCTCTTCTTGAACTTCTTGGGATCTTAGGCAGTGGACGTCGTCCTTCATGTGCCCGGCTTCTCCACACCCTAAACCGTGATTTTCTCCTTTTCCTTTTGAGGCTTTTCTCCTTTCATAATTTCCTCCCGTGCATCCTTTTCTCTGAGTAACTTGCTAAATCTTTCTAGTGATGAGACAATGTCCTCTCCTCTTCTTCGTCTCAGATTCCATCTGGTGTGCTTGAAGGACTTTGAGGGCTATGTCCTTTCTCTTGGAGATCGCCTTTTCCTTGCGATCCTCCTTGCATTGGCCCTCATGTTATCTCATTAGTCATCAGAGAGCCAATGAGCTCTTCAAGTTTGAGAGCTTTGAGATCCTTAGCCTCTTGTATGGCATCACCTTTGGTGCCATTCTCTCGTAGGCATCTCAGAATTTCCTTACCTTTTCTTATCTGATCAATCTTTACCAAGAGCTCAGACCATTATGACTGTTTAGTATCGAGTAAACATAGAACTATGGTTTTCTCCTTTTCCATAGAAAACAGTTCATACTTCATGAACTACATGCTCAATTTACTCTCTTTAACCTGGTGTTGTGCCTTCGTGTGTGATCTCACTACGTGCCAAATTTCTTGAGCCTCCATACCCTTGTACTCTATTAAATTCATCTCTATTTAGAACACATACAGAGTGTTTATTGCCTTGGCATTAAGCTCAGAATTTCTCTTCGGACTCAGAAATTCGTAGAGTCCTTAGGGATACCTTGTTTTCCCATTCGCCAGGTTTCATGGCCGTTGAAAGGACCATTCTCTCTTTACTCCAGATCCATAGTCCTTTCTTTAAACGATATTCTTCATTATTGCCTTCCCGTACATAATCACTACCATCAAAGAATGGAGTTCCTATTATACTTAGCTTCTACGTGTGGGAGTTATGTTAATGCCCCATTGTAATAATATCAGAGTGTTTAAAACACGACTTAGACAATGAGCAACCTTCTCTGATACCAATGTATGATCTAGATTGCTAAGAGGGGGGTGAATTAAACCTTTTTAAAATTTTAATCTGGCAGCAAACAAACAACATCAAAGTAAAAGAGAGGAGAGAGAGAATGCCAATAACGGTTTTTTAGTGGTTCGCTCAGACCCAGCCACATCCACGCTTCAAGGTTCCCCCTGAGATCCTTCCCCTTCTCCTCTCGAGAATAAACATAGACGAATTCGGGGCTCCGTCAACTGCTTTTACAGATCTGGATTAAACTTTGACGGGCCGTCAATCCCTTCCTTCTGGTTTTACAGGTTTGAATGAATGAATACACAAACTACAAACTCTCAAATCAAATTCTCACGTTTAGTAATCGGAGATTAGTTGAAAATATAGAGTATGATTATCGCAATTTATGGCTGCAAGAATACAAATCGCCGCAAAAGTTGTTCCTTCGTGCCTAAACCATTAGCTTACATACTCTGTCCCTTCCAAATGGCTCTTGCATTCAATGCTCCTTATCCCATGATGGAACCTTGTTACCGTTGGGCATCTTCTACAATGCAGGTACCGTTCTATTCTGAATCGCACATCGCCCGACGCCATTATTGCTCTGTACTTTAAGCGTCTGGGCGAGTAACACTTTAGCTTTCGCGGATATTTAAATCTGCTGAAGATTTGTTTTTACAATGCTTGAACCGGCTTCGGGTAGATTAGTGTTTAGTGAAGCTGAGGCCGAAACGGTGTTGCTGCGGGTTCTGATAATTTTAACCGCTGTCAGTAGATGCATGATTACAACAACTGAACCGCTATCGGAGGATGCTTCTTTCGAATCTTTCCGCATTGTCGTGTAGCGAGCGTAGGATGTCTTCTGGAAGTTTCCTCCTTTGGGTCGGTTAGCCGAACGGAGATGTAATGTAGACTTAATAAGTTAGGCAATCGGTGGACTTCCTCTTTTGTCGTCTAGCATCGTGAATCTTCCTTTTGTCGTCCTAGCGATCGGTGGACTTCTTCTTTTGTCGTCTAGAGCGATCGGTGGACTTCTCTTTGAACGCTCTTGTTCTTCTGGTCGTCTACGATCGGTGGACTTCATCTTTTACCATTACTAACTCGTTTGATGGCATTTTTAATTTTCAGCCCCTTTAATACTATTTTATCATGAACGAATCAACTACAATTATTATATATACTAAAATACCAGTTCCAAGGCATTTCCAAACGATTAATTTCTCAAGCATAATTCAGATTCTCATTTCTAAACATAATCATTTTAATAATTATGACCATACAAATACATCATCAAAACAATTTAGACTTAAACAACATTTAAGTCAACAAAAGGTACTTGAATGGAAGCGAAAATCGAGCTTTGGGTACTTCCAAAAATTCGGGTGCTTCAAGCGGAGGCTTCAGGTGCTTGAAAATCAGGAGCTTTGGTGCTTTCTAGCAAAATCAAATGAGGGAGAGGGAGATTCGGGATGTAGAAAATCTGGGAAAAATCAATGACCTCAAAAATCAAAGATTGAGGAATAACGAGAATGGGGAGAATCTGGGAAAATCAGGAGCTTTGGATGCGAACTCACGAGGGAGATTCGGGCTGGAGAAATCTAGAAAAATCAGAGGAGCCGCGTGTGAAACTAAAATCAAGAGGAGCTCGCTTGCGAAAATCGAGAGGGAGAGTTCGGCTGGAGAATCTGAAAAATCAAGAGGACTGTGCGATTTCGTTTGGAAAATGGAAAATCGAAGGAAAGTTGGGGATTTAGGGATTTCGACAGAATTTTTGGGCAATTTTTTTATCTGCACGTGTATTAATGTAGGGTTAAACGAAAATTTTCAAAAGGTTCAAATTGATAACAGTGATGTGCCAATGTGTAGTTTGCCAGTTTTTTTAGTACGGGTGCGTTGAAAAAAAGTTGTTATAGTACCGGATTCAAATCGATACTTACCTTTTTTATTTACTAATATTAATAATTGAAAAGCCACCGCGTAGCCCCCCCCCCCCCCAACCCGCCCCCCCCCCACCCCCCGCCATCAAGTAAAGAAACCCACACCCCATTATTCTAATGCAAACTGAGCTTGCACAGGTCGGAGATCGACAATGCTAATGGCGGTAACTCCAATGTACCTCAGACATCTCTTGTGAAAAACCTGTCAACGGGTGGCAAATCGGCATTGTAAAACTATGGTGTGATGTCCAATGGGTGCAGTCAGAGTTATGCATGAGATCCTAGAAACACGAGGTAGTAAGTTCACTATAAAAAATCAAGATAGTTTTTTTGGCAGTGCGGTGCGTGTGTATAAATTAGTGCAATTAGGATAATAAATTACAATAGTTTAAATAAGTAAGTAATTAATGCATCAATCAATGTTTTGACACGTCACGAAATAATATAAGGAATTATAACATAACATTTTTATATATGCATAATGTTAGGTTTACTCTATACTGCTTCTAAATATAGATTAATGATTGTCCAACAATTATTGAATAATTAAAATACAATTAATGTAAAATTACTATTTAATTACATTCATTACACTTTTATTGCACAAGATTATTTGTCACGTCAGTAAATTTGTTTATAGATTAAACAAAGAGAATACTAACGTTATTCTTTATATATACATTGTATCATAAAACTATAGTTATTAATGTGAATCCAACTGATCCAACTGAATATCCGATCATTAAGCGTAAAAGAAAACTCTTTTTATTAAATTGGTTCACGTGATCCAATGAAAATTATATCAATAGTAAACTCTATAAATACATTTATATGTATGTCATCCATAGGGAAAAAATTATGACTGTCAAGAATATTGGAATTAATGAAATACCTTATTTAATAGCAGTAAAATGATAAAAGTAACACCGTAACGTCACACGCACACACACATATATTATATTATACAAAGGATTCAATGCACCCATTTGGAATCTTTATAGGAAAAAAAATTTTGAACCTTTTTTTTTATATATTTATCGTGTTGACTATTGTATACAATCCAACATGAATGTGTTGCATGAAAAATTCATGAAAATAACGAACATGGCATCACCTTCCCTATGAGTGCAAATGTAATCTTATTTATAAATCATTTTTTATTATAAGTCAAGACAAAAATAAAAGTTGAATATTAGAATGATGGAAAATTTTATATGATAATTCCTTTTTTATAATCCAAAAATAAGTAATTTCCCCATTAAAGAATCAATTTTTAAGGAGTTTAAATGGTTTACTAGTGAATCAAATAAAAACATAACTAATGACTTATGAGATTCTACTCCGACCCTACCTTTGTTTTTTTACCAAATGGGCCATGTGAAAATACTCTATTTACGTACACATTACTAATATATTTTTTTTTAATACAGAGTCAGTTTGTTTATGGACAATAATAATGTTTCCATTCAAGTTGTATTTTAGATTCTGATTTTGTTCATTTCTCGCCCCCAATATCGGAACCTGAGACCAGACCAAACCGAACCGAACTCGACCGCAAATTCCGGTGGAGTATCTGACCCCCCTTGTCCAAGTTGCGCTATAGACGTATTATTTAAAAATAAAAAAGTACGAGGAGCGTGGATGACACGCGCAGGTCGGGACTAGTAGACCGAAATAATAACAATACGGATGAAATATAGAAGAAAGGAAGTCCATTAACATATCTGAATTATTATGATATCGACGGCTCTTGTTTGGGTCTTCCATTATGGGTATCAAGCAAAATCGGATTCTAAAATCGCTTCTCTGTAGACTGTCCCTCCAGCACTGGCTGCCTACCCCTTGATACACTCAACGACTGTAAGGTATTACTATTTTTAGTACATGTCATTATGTAAGATAGGTTTATGGTCATTGTTTAGGAATCCCAAAATGGTTAAGAGGTCAACAGAGAGAGACCAATGAAGATAGCAGTGCAGTGCTCAGTTGACATAGTTTGGTCTGAGCGCCAATCTCGCCAAGATCAAACAGCTAAGGGAAGACAGGAAATTCTAGTTCGATATTACGACTCCCGCCATGGGAAGCGAGCGGTTTCACCGCCTTCGACCCCCAATATTTCCATGGGCAATTGTTCGATTACTATTTATGCTTAAGATAAGGATTCGAAACATTGAGGACATGTTCAAGTATGCAAAGGTCAAGAAGGGGATAGGGTTACTTGCACTGGGTGCCAGGCCTTGGTGGGATTCTATTCAAGAGACACTGCGATGAGGAAACTAGACTTTGGACAATTGGTTCAAGACGGCGTTCCCTATTAACAATATTTAGCCTAGTCAGTTCGTCGGGCCAGCAAAGAGAGTTCATGCGCTGCGGCCAAACCGGCTCTGTGGCCGACTCTCTGTAATTGAGGGCCTTGTCAGGTTTGCCCCTTCTGGTGGATTCTGAGAAGACAAGATCCTTCATTTTGTCCATCGGATTGATCGAGCATCTTCAGGGAGTGAAGAACTGCAGGATCCATAACATACCCGTGATATTCTGAAGTTGGGAAGCTGCTAAGGGGCTTTGGAATTGGGGAAGTCGGTTAGCAGTCACAGGCAACTGAACCACCAGGACGTTTCTTCAAGGATACTCAGCCACCACCGCGCCAGGGCCAAGGTTTGGCATCACAACCGAATAGAGGACTGCACAAAGCAAAGGTGTGAAAGAGAACCCTTCATCCAAATGATGAGCAGGAAAATTCTAAAGCGACCTCTAGCTCCCCTATGTTCCACCTGCCAGACAATCACCATGGCGAATGCAAACTATAAATTCTGGCCGTTTGCTATGATGTACAAGGGTTTGGACACATAGCCGACAACTGCCCCATGCCACGGACCCGAATCGAGTCAGAGTAGCAACCAAGTGGTCTATGCTTTGATGAGGATGAAGAAGCTGACAACGCACAGTCATAACAGGTACCATTATGATTTGTGTAATTTTCTGCTATACCTTATTGTACGCTGAGCCACACACTCATTCATAAGCAACCCCGGTTTGTGTGTACAGCATAAGTTAGACTTTTACCAGCTGATAAACCCGTATATGTTGATGTTACCGATCGGTGAAAATTCTTTGCATTCGACCAGATATAAGGGTGCATTGTGTCTGTAGGAGATAAAGTTGTATGTAAACTGATTGTGGATTGACATGAAGGAGGTATTGAAGTTATTCTAGAGAGGGATTGGTTTCAACCTATGGCACAATAAGTTGTAGCTCTTGTTTGGGGTTTGATTCCGACCCCCAAATGGAGAGCGGTTACATTCCAAGCTATCCCAAAGATATAAAATACCGGTATATCCCCACGAGAGACTCACGGATATTGCAGATGGCGGTGAAAGTGTACCTAGTGAGTGTATGGATACTCGTGAAGAATAAAATAGAATTACAAGTATAGTTCGTATATCCAAGAATTCCCTGAAGCAGCCTTGATGATTTGCCATGATTACCACCTGATAGAGAATAGAGTTGTGATTGATACATCTCCCAAGGCTTAACCCTGTGTCCAGAATCCTTACCGTATGACAGCCTGTTGAATTAAAGGACTTAAAATTCCCACTACCGAATTGGTAGAGCAATGGATTTATACCTCTATTATTATTTCTCCTAGGGGGCACCTGTTCTATTTGTTAAGAGAAAGATGTCCTTAAGGATGGTCATTGACTTCCAGAGAATTGAACAAGTACATTAATAATAAGTACCCTCTTGCCCCGACATAGATGACATTGTTTTGACCAATTACAAGAGCTAAGTGTTTTCAAGATTGAACTTACGTTCGGGTTACTACCAATCTGAAGTTAAGAGATGGTGAATACCTTACAGCTTTCAGGACCCGGTATAGACTTATGAATTCCTTGTAATGTCGTTTGATGGACTAAAATGCACCTGCACTTTATGGATTTGATGACCCGCTGTTTCGTGAATAGTAAATAAGCTTTGTGATTGTGATCATAGATTATATTCTTATATACTCACAGACTAAGCTGACCATGCTAACACTTAGAATAGTTTTGACACACCCTGAACAGCAACAACTTTATGCCAAGTTGTCCAAGTGTGAGTTCTGGTGGATAAGTCAACGTTTTTAGGCCAATGTCATTTCTGCTGAGGTATATCAGTAGGATCTAACCAAGATTCAGGCTTATTAAGGGACTGGCCACAAAGCCAATGGAATGTTTTAGTGAAGTCCGTAGTTTTTCTGGTTTAGCAGGCTATAGAGACGTTTATTAAGGATTTCTATGATAGGTCAGGCCCTTTTTAACTAGTTTGACAAAGAAGGCCAGCCAAGTACCTTTTACCGAAGCTTGTGAAGAATGGCTTCCAGACACTTAAGCTGAAGCTGATACAGCCCCGTATTGACTCTCCCAACTGAAAAGGAAGTTTTTGTTTACGGTGAAGGCATCCAAAGTTGTATTGGGGTGTTCTTGATGCAAGAACAATTTTATTAGCATTATCTTTTTAGACAGCTCAGAGTTATGAACAAAACTACCCCACTCACGATTTGGAGTAGCTGCTGTTGTCTTTGCATTGAAGATTGGAGACACTATTTGTATGGATAGCAGTGCGAAGGGTTTTCTGACCACAAGGCTTGAAGTATCTCTTCACACAAAGGAATTAACATGATACAAGACGTGGTTGGAATTTGTCAAAGATTATGACTTTGAAATCAAGTATCACCCGGGTAAGGCTAATGCTGTAGCTGATGCATGAGGTAGGATGTCAACAACAATGCAACCCGCGGTATCAGCATGTCTGTGCCTCTGTGGACCGAGTTCAGAAGTTTGATTGGAAATAATCCCTGAGTTGACGAGCTTACTTGCTGAGTTGAATATTCTACCAACTATCTTGGATAAGATTAAGAGGCCAACAAGGACTCGAAGGAGAAGTAAGTTATGATGAGTAAATTAAGGACGTCTCTTCTGAGTTCAGTCTCTCTAAGAATAGTATTTTGAAATTTAGGAATCGATGGTACATTCCCTGGGAGTAGGGTTACGAAAGTTGATCTTGGACGAGGCACACTCGTCTCACTTTTTCTGTACACCCTGGTAACACAAGATGTATCGGGATTTAGGTCATTATTGGTGGCCAAATATGAGAGGGATGTTGCCAAGTATGTGTGAGTCATGTTTGGTATGCCAACAGGTTAAGGTAGAGCTCAACGCCCAGGAGGTACCCTTCAACCCTTTACCGATCCCTGAATGGAAATGGGAAAACATTGCCCATGGATTTCATTGTGGATTACCTCATACAACTAAAGGTCAAATGACAGCAAGCGTGGATGGGGTTGACGAATTAACGAAATCAGCAACATCTTGTATACCTGTAAGAATGACTTTGAACAATGGATCATGCTGGCTAATCTGTACGTGTCAAGAAATTATTAATTACATGGAATTTCCGAGATCCATTGTCCTCAGATCGTGATTCCCAGGTTCACCTCAAGGTTTGGCAAGAGTCCTTCAGGGCAACCGCTTGGTACAAAGTTATCTTTCAGCCACTGCCTTTGTCCACCTGCGAACAGATGGTCAATCGAGAGGTACTATTCAATACTTGAAGCAATGTGGTTAAGGCATGTGACACTTGACTTTCAGGCATCCGTGGAGTCCGAAACCTACCCGTTGGTTAATTTTCTTACAATAAACAGTTATCAGTCCACCATCGGTATGGCACCTTATGAAGCAAGCTGTAAATGGCAGGAAAAAAATGGAGTGGCACCTCGATATTGGGATGAGGTAGGTTGATTCAAACTCCTAGGACCCGAGATTTTGCAGCTGATGTCAGATAAGATCGTCGTTATTAGGAACAGGATGATGACTGCTCAGAGCCGACAGAAGAGTTATGCAGACCAAAGAATGAGAGATCTTGAGTTTGCAGTCGGAGATGATGTATTCCTAAAGATTTCACCATTTAAGGGAGTCTTAAGATTTGGCAGAAAGGGAAAACTTACTCCACGGTTTATTGGACCTTTCTCTATCATGGCAAGAATCGGTAGTACAGCTTACAGACTGCAATTGCCTCCATCATTGGATAAGGTTCATAACGTATTCCATGTGTCAATGTTAAGGAAATGCATACGGGATCCGACACAAGTTATTCAGCCAACAGATATTGAACTGGAGCCGGCACTGGTGTATGAAGAGAAGCCAGTGCAAATATTGGAATCTGCAGTTAAGACTCTGAGGAATAAAGAGATTCCGCTAGTGAAAGTCTTATGGATGAATCGTGTATTGAAGAAGCCACTTGGGGAGCGACAGCAGGACATGTTGGACAAGTATTCAGAACTCTTTGCTTGTTCAATTTTCGAGGGACGAAAATTTTGTTTAAGGAGGGGTGGATGTAACACCTGACAATTTCGACCAGGTGACTTCCTAACTGTATTAACGGTCATGATTATTCAATCTTCATGGTTAGAATTTTATGTCAAGCTTAATTAATTACATGTGGATTTAAACTAGGTGTAAGTGGCAAAGTTGTAATAATGGGAGGGGTTGAGATTGATATTTAAAGAAAATGGAAAGGATTCAAACCTCATTTAACCTCACTGTAGCCGTCATTACTCTCGGCGATTTTCTCTCCCGAGGTCTTGCCCTCTGTCTGCTGGAAACCTCTCTTCGACAATCGGTTTCTTTGCTACTTCTCGGCTACTTTGTGCTTGAGGTACGAGTTTGGCAATGTAGCTATCTGTTAGTTGTTAAGCTCTGTTTTTAGATAAGTGTTGAGGTTTTGGATTCTTCAATGGCCGAATAATAATAAGGACATTTTAAAACCCGAGATTAGTAATGTCATTCCGAATCGATTCTGGACATTTAAATAACCAACCCTGATTTAATCGATAGTCGAATCTGTCTGTTTAGTTTTGGATTTCAGACTGCACAGAGTATTAAACTATGGATTCGGGAATGACTTTAGCTATTAGATCCTAGGATGACTTGTGATTAGAACTAATAGGACTTTGTTTTAACTACTGAATGTGAAATGTTTTAGGTGAGGAAGTTTGCAAAGAAGTGCTCCAATCGCTAAGGAAACAAGGTAAGTGAATGTATTAAGATTTCCGACCATTAGGGCCCTACATCATAAGGGTACTGGGTAGGTGTTGTTTATGATGATGATAATTGTCTGTGCCATTGTCTGTTTGGTTATGTTACTCAAGTTATAGTATGTCTTTTGAAGTAAATGTAAGCTGCCCTGTAGTCGGATGAGTTAAGTGTACTCGTGCTCATGCATCATGTTTATTCCGCAAGCATACGAAAACATTTTAAGTGCATGTTTTCTCTCATGAATTAAGAAATGATCACGAAACTTATGTAAACAAGGATTAAGTGAGGGTTGGGGGCGGTTCGACTCATGTCACTATCCCGGTAAGGGGGATCATGATTACGGCCCACAAGGGACTATGTACACTATCACATTCAACCCCCTTTACGGCACAAATCCTCCCTTAAATCCAAATGATGTAAATGATCCAAATGATGTAAATGATGCAAATGATGTAAATGATGTAAACAATGAATGACGAATATGAACAAGTACAAGAATAAGAACCAGAAAAGATTATGGACATGTTTTCTTTAAACTGTGCATTTATGTATACTGATAGTATTGCACTCCTTACTAAGCATTAAGCTTATAGTTTAAACATCATGATGTAGGTGAAGAACATTCATGTGAGGATTTCAAGTTCAAAGAAGATGCTTAAGATTGGTTGCTGGATGGTGCTCAAGGTGTCAGTGCATGGCTGGAAGGCGATTTTCAACCCCTGGTTAATGTTTGCATGATGTCAGTATGATTTTTAAATATGGGAGTCTAAATAGGATAAGATTATTTTAAAACATTGAGCTTTTGGGATTGTCTGGTTTGATTACTCAGTCTGAGAACGTTTATAAGAATATGGAATGTGTTATTTAAATAAGTCTTCCGCTATAAGAATTCTGGATGAGTTTCTGTCTCTTATTTTTAAGAGTGATGAGTCAATGAGGTTAGGAGCCTGTTTATATTGCATTCTCCGATAGATGTTCTCTATCGGAATATGTTAAGAGCTTGCATCCACCGGTAGATGTAGTGTATTAAGCTTTCGGATGATGTAAATGTTATTTTGTCGTCTAGTGACCGGTAGATGTAGAGTATTAAGCTATCGGATGATGTAAATGTTATTTTGTCGTCTAGTGACCAGTAGACGTAGAGTATTAAGCTATCGGATGATGTAAATGTTATTTTGTCGTCTAGTGACCGGTAGATGTAGTGTATTTAAGCTATCGGATGATGTAAACGTTATCTTGTCGTCTAGTGACCGGTAGATGAGGAGTATTTAAGTTACCGGGTGATGTAAATGTTGCTTGTCGTCTAGCGTTTGGGCAACGTTAAGTGAGTCACGTAGGGAACACGTGATCATTCGGTAGATGCGTACCCTATTAGCCGATGCATGCAAACCCATGCAGCCCGAGCAAAATTGACGCCAAGTGATTTGAGGGCATTTCTTCCTTGCCCGATTACGTCATGGAGCTGATGACCGAGCATAGTCGCGCGAGTCTGTGTAAGACTGAACCACTAAGATTAAAGAGAAGTCATGTTATGAAAGGGTTTAGTTTTCTTAACGTTGTTACGTCTCTGTTTCCAGTTTAAGAGTAAAAAAAAAAAAAAGAAATACATAGACATATACGGGATGAGAAATAGAGAGAGAAAGGAAGTCCAGTAACGATATATGAATGATTATGATTATGCGACGTAATGCTCTAGACTTTAAGCTTCTGGGCGAGGTACACTGTAGCTTTCGTGGTATATTTAAAATCTAGCGGAAGATGTTGCTTTACAATGCTTGAACTGACTTCGGTAGATGTAGTGTTGTGAAGCTTGAGCCGAAACGGTGGATGCTGCTTTAGAAGTTGAACCGCTGTCAGTAGATACAGCATTAAAACAACTGAACTGCTATCGGAGGATGTCTTCTTCGAAGTCTTCCGCCTTTGTCGTTTAGCGAACGGAGGATGTAGATGTAGACTTTAAAGGTATGCAATCGGTGGACTTCCTCTTTTGTCGTCTAGCGATCGGTGGATATCTTCTTTTGTCGTCTAGCGATCGGTGGACTTCTTCTTTTGTCGTCTAGCGATCGGTGGACTTCTTCTTTGAACGACTCTTGTTCTTTTGTCGTCTAGCGATCGGTGGACTTCATCTTTTACCGTGTAGCTAACGTTGGATATGCATTTTTGTTTTCAGCCCTGTAATACTATTTTATCCTGAACACTCAACCACAATTATTAGAATACTAAAATACCCTTTCCAAGGGCATTTCCAAACGATTAATTTCTCAAGCATAATTCAAGATTCTCATTTAATAAACATAATCAATTTACATTTATGAACATACAAATACATCATCAAAAACAATTTAGACTTAAACAACATTTAAGTCAACAATCTCCCCCTTTTTGATGATGACAATCTATGAGTGTAAATTTGATTAAGTATTACTCTCCCCCATAATCCTAGCTCCCCCACAGCATATGCATACATTAAAAATATCATATCCAGATTTTCAAGATTTTCAATCCTACCATTCTCATACATACTCTCAGCATATCAAACAGTTCTAAACCAAATTTCAGTCAGCATCAATCTAGTTTCTCCCCCATTGTCATTATCAAAAACAGGAGGAAAGAACAGAGAGTAATACAAAATTTGAACGAGCAAAGTGAAAAAAGAAAAAAGAAAAAAGAAAAAAAATATTGTTCAACCAACAACCAAGAAAGAAAACAGCATCCTAATTAAGCTAAGTCCCTAATACGCTGCCACACTTCTTGGATAAAGGGAGGCCAACACTGCAAGGTCTAGAGATGCAGAAGGACCAATAGGTGGGTCAGCACTGGGAATAGGAGCAGGAAGTGCAGGAACAGAGACATGTGGCTGAAAGGATGCTCGAATGAGTGCAAGAAGCTCTGCCAGGTCTATGCACGGTGGAGAGACGAATGAAGGAGCATCCTGAGGAGAGCCTTGATAGACCATCATGTCCATACATGGTGAAGACATGGAGGAGGACTCAGGGGCAGGAGA
The DNA here is from genome assembly GCA_022432975.1 of Begonia masoniana. Classification (NCBI taxonomy): domain Eukaryota; kingdom Viridiplantae; phylum Streptophyta; class Magnoliopsida; order Cucurbitales; family Begoniaceae; genus Begonia; species Begonia masoniana. The sequence continues at coordinate 15,255,958 of CM039516.1, forward strand.
AGCAACTGGATTTTTGAATTGCAGTTCAGCTTCATGAAGATCCAAGGGCATCACTCGAAAATCTTCAACTACCTCAGGTCTGCAAAAAGGAAGGAGGAGGTCTTCAAAGGTAGGCTCAGTGGGGCAGAGTGGAATATGTGGTGCAGGGCAAAGAGCCTCAACTTGAGACTTGAGAGCCCGAAGGTTACGAGTGAAAATATCATTATTTCGATCCATTTTTTGATCCAGTTGACCCTTAGCCAAATCAGCACCTATGCTCAAATCCTCTTTGAGTTGAGTGATCTTTATATCAATGGACAATTCAAAGGCTGTCCCGAGTTTGTCAATACTGGACTTCAACTCAATGTACTGCTCCTCACTTAGAGAGAATCTCCTTTGATATGTCTTGGGAGTGGCAGGAGTAGTTGGCAGAGTTGGTAAGGAAAGTTGGACTTCAGGAAGAGTTGAGACTGAAAGAGGAATGACAGAATCCTTTGGAAGTGGAGAAGCAGGAGAGATAACTGGAGAGATAGGAGCTGGTGGAGGCAGAGTGGGTAATAGAAGTGCAGGTGGAGAAGAAGGTTGGCAGACAGGAGATGGAGAGTGCAGAGGTAAGGGAACTGAGGTTGCCTCTGAAGTATGTGCTCTAAAGGATGGAGCAGGAATTCTTGGCACTGGAGGAGGAAGGTGGATGCGAGATATCAATGAAAGAGAAGAAGAATCATTAAAAGCAGGGATTTCTGAATCACCCGCGCCTTCTTGAGTTGATGACTCATCAGCTAGAAGAAGCTTCCTCTTTCCCTTTCTGACAGCTGCAACCTTATTAGCCCTTGTCTTAGATAGATCCATAACATAATCTCCTTTTCTATTTCGCTTAATTCCCATTCTGTTCAGGGTAGACTTAGAGTAATAGCTGGATGTTTTAAGACATGTAGGATCCTCATCCTCGGGAAATTCCACTTCAAACTGCTGAAAGATCTTCATGAGGAGCAGATTGAAGGGGAGGGATGTAGCCCTGGATGTAATTGCTTGAATCATCCTTCTTATGACAATATACCCTAGATCGAAAGGGGTTTTTTGGTAGATAGCAAAAAGGACCATTAACTCCATATTGCTAACATCATCATAGTGTCCTCCCTTGGGAACTATATTGTATCCAATCATTTGATGGAAAAGCCGAGCTCTAATGTTTAGGTGTTTGCTCTTTAGGGGATGAGGAGTGTTGGTCGGATTTAGAGCAATTAGTCTTAGAAGCTGATGGCCATCATCAATATCAAGGAAATGGGGCTCATGCCCTGTTGCAAAGAATTTTGGGCAGGAGTCTAAATGAGGGCTTCCTACAAGCTGATTTATCGATTGAGAGGTAATCTCTATGTGCTTTCCATACACATCGCTCTTAATCACATTGAAATCCGGAGAGAAGCTCATATTTATATAAAACATTTTAATGGCAGCCGAGTAAAAGAAGGATTCAACATCGAATAAATCTAATATTCCAATATCCTTCAAGGGTCCAACTAAATCTAGACCAGATAACTCATCAGGTACCATCCCACGATCGGGAATCAACTTCTTAAATTTAAACTCTTCATGATACCTGGACTCAGCAGCCTCATTGAGGAAAAAATACGATGGCCAACTAGACGCTCGAGGAATTTCTCGTGGTTGACGAGCGGAAGTTTTAGCCTTCATAGAAGCGGGTTCCTTACCTGCTCTAGAGGATGATTCCATTGAAAAGATTGACGAAACTGACAGAGCGAAAAACGCGAAGGAGAGAAGGGTTTTGGTAAGGGAAAATCGTCTGTCAGAGCAGGAGCAAGTGAAAGAGCGCGAAAGATGAAACGTCTTTGTAAAGAAAGAGAGTTAAAATAAAATAGGGCATCGTCCGATTAGAAAAAGACAAACGTGGAAGTCAGATAACAACTGATATAGTACACGTGTCTTCAGATTAGAAAAAAATGTCATCCGATACAAAGACATCATCCGGTGAATAGTAAGTGACCGGGCGATTTAAATAACAAAGGCAGAGAGAGAAGGAGAGAACCTTAACTTTTCTCACATTTAATAAGTCTCAATCTTATTCTTATCCCACAGAAGGTTTTCTCATCCAAGGGCTTTGTAAAAATATCTGCCAATTGATTTACAGAATTTACAAACTCTAAGGATATATCACCTCTTTGAACATGATCATGGATGAAGTGATATTTAACATCAATATGCTTAGTTCTAGAGTGTTGGATGGGATTTTTGGAGATGTTGATAGTACTGGTGTTATCACACCGAATAGGAATTCTATCATAGGAAAGTTTATAGTCTTCTAAGGTTTGTTTCATCCACAACATTTGTGCACAACAACTACCTGCAGCAATATATTCACTCTCAGCAGTTGACAATGCAACAGAATTCTGTTTCTTAGAATACTAGGAGACTAGAGATTCACCAAGGAACTGACATGTTCCACTGGTGCTTTTCCTATCAACAAGACTATCAGCATAGTCAGAATCTGAGTATCCAATCAGATCAAAAGAAGTGCCTTTAGGATACCATAAACCTAAGTCAGGTGTCTCACTTAAATATTTAAAAATCCTTTTGACAGCAGTTAAGTGAGATTCTTTAGGAGAGGCTTGGAACCTAGCACACAAACATACACTAAAGAGTATATCTGGCCTACTAGCAGTCAGATATAGTAAAGATCCAATCATACAACGATATTTTTTAATATCAACACTTATTCCTTTTTCATCTTTATCCAATTTAGTTGTGGTACTCATGGGAGTCTTGGAAGACTTAGAAGATTCTAATCCAAATTTCTTAAGAAGTTCCTTAATGTACTTTTCTTGATAGAAGAAAATTCCATTAGGAGATTGACTGATCTGAAATCCTAAAAAGAATTTTAACTCCCCCATCATACTCATCTCGAATTCACTTTGCATGAGGGAAGAAAATTCATTACACATGTTGACATTAATTGATCCAAAAATAATGTCATCGACATAAATTTGAACTAACAAAATGTCTTTATCCTTTTGCTTGGTAAATAGAGTTGAATCAGTATTTCCCTTTTTGAAATTCCTTTCCTCAAGGAAATTCTTCAATCTATCATACCAAGCTCTAGGAGCCTGCTTAAGTCCATAGAGGGCCTTTTTTAGTTTGTAAACATGATCAGGTTTTTCAAAATCTTCAAATCCTAAGGGCTGCTCTACATAAACTTCTTCCATGATATATCCATTTAAAAAGGCACTCTTTACATCCATTTGAAAGAGTGTGAAGTTTTTGTAGCAGGCATAGGCTAAGAGCATTCTAATGGATTCTAGCCTAGCTACAGATGTAAAGGTTTCCTCAAAATCAATTCTTTCTTCTTGATTGTAACCTTTGGCAACTAGCCTAGCTTTGTTTCTTACTACAATCCCATTTTCATCCATTTTATTCTTATAAACCCACTTAGTTCCAATAATGGGATGATCAACAGGTTTTGGAACAAGTTCCCAAACATTGTTCCTTTCGAATTGGTTTAGTTCATCTTGCATTGCAATAATCCAATTTTTATCCAATTCGGCTTCCTCAAACTTCTTAGGCTCTATCTGAGAAATAAATGCTACATTGGCACAGAGATTCCTAAGAGAGGTTCTTGTCTTAACACCTAATGAAGGATCACCTAAGACTTCATCTAACGGATGATTTTTAATATACTTCCAATCTCTAGGAAGATCTGCATATACATCTTTAACAGGAACAATTTCTAGAGAACTTGAAGATGGTTCTAAAGATTTTTCTACTAGAGGAGTAACTGAAGGCTTTTCTAAAGAAAGGGAATCGAGTTGCTTATCCAAGGTATCATCCTCATCCACATTGATTGTGGGATGAGGGATCTCATCAAAGTTGACATGAACCGACTCTTCAACAACTAGAGTTCTCTTATTGAATACCCTATATGCTTTATTGGTCAGAGAATAACCAAGAAAAATTCCAAGATCAGATTTGGAATCGAATTTTCCTAAGTTATCCTTAGTATTAAGAATGAAGCATTTACTACCAAAGGCTCTAAAGTACTTAACAGAAGGGGTTTTGCCATTCCAAAGCTCATAGGGAGTTTTCTCAAGAATAAGTCTTATGGAGACCCGATTGAGTACATAGCAAGCTGTTGAAACAGGTTCAGCCCAGAAGTACTTAGGAAGAGAATTCTCATTAAGCATAGTCCTAGCAAGCTCTTGGAGAGATCTATTCTTCCTCTCAACAACACCATTTTGCTGAGGGGTCCTAGGAGAAGAGAAATTGTGCTCAATTCCATACTTGAGACACAAGAGTTCAAATTTCTCATTTTCAAATTCTCCACCATGATCACTACGAATAACAACAATGGTGAACTCCTTTTCATTTTGAACTCTTTTCCTAAAGCTAGAAAAGGTATCAAAAATTTCATCCTTAAACTTCAGAAAGTATACCCAGGTGAATCTAGAGAAGTCATCAACTATGACATAAGCATAGAATTTGCCTCCTAAGCTGGCTATATTGGAAGGACTGAAGAGGTCCATATGGAGGAGTTGGAGAGGCTTAGAAGTAGTGATTGCATTCTTAGATGCAAAGGAACTTTTGATCTGCTTACCCATTTGGCAAGCTTCACAGACCTTATCCTCCTCAAAGGATATCTTAGGAATTCCTCTAACTAAATTATCCTTAGTAATCTTAGCTAAGGTATCCATTTCTACATGTCCTAATCTCCTATGCCAAATCCAGCTATCATTAGAGGAATTAACAGCAAAACATTTCTCATTATCACAAACAATATTATCTAAGTCAATGATATAGATGTTCTCTTTCCTGAAACCAGTAAAGAGAACCTTGCAATTGGTTATATCCTTAATTATACAAGAATTTTTCTTGAAAACTACTTTATAACCCTTATCACATAATTGACTGATGCTTAGTAGGTTATATTTTAGACCTTCAACTAACAGAACATTTTCTATAATGAGGTTATCAGGATTACCTATGTTGCCGATGCCAACAATTTTACCCTTCTGATTTCCACCAAAAGTGACGTTTCCTTTCTTCTTGTTGACAATAGCAAACATGGATGCATCTCCAGTCATGTGCCTAGAACAGCCACTGTCCAGGTACCACTGATTCCTTATTGGAGACGCATCATCCTGCAAAACAGAGATCAAGTAGTCTTCTTAGGTACCCAAATCTTTTGGGTCCTAGCGTTAGTCTTGGTTTCTTTAGGAACCCACTGTAATTTGCTACTTGTTTTCTTACTGTTTGTTTTTAAAGGACATACAAAGGATTTATGTCCTACTTCATTACACGCATGGCAAACAGTAGATTTAACAAAGAAATTCTTATAAGATTTCTTTTTACTGAACCTGTCATATCCTAAGCCAGATTTATCAAATTGCACTCTCTGATCACTTAACAGTATGTTCAGTTGATTACTACTATAAGTGTATTTCTGAACAAAATTATTTAAAATTTCATTTTTCTTTTTCAATTCAGTGATCTCCTTTTCATGCAAGTCCACTTCTTTAGTATGCTTCTCTACTAAACCTGCGTTTTCTCTTTTCAACAAGTTATATTTACTTTTAAGCATACTAAATTGCTTAACCAAGTCATTAAAATCGTCAATTAGTTCACCTTCTTCATTATCACTTTCGCTATCACTTAAAGTACTTGAAGAAGAAGTACTAACATTTTCCTCGTGTGCCATGAAGCACAGATTTGTAACTTCCTTATCTTCTGAAGAAGAGGTGTCACCTTCACTGTCATCCCAAGTGGCCTTCATAGCCTTCTTCTTGAACTTCTTGGGATTCTTAGCATGTGGACAGTCGGCCTTCATGTGCCCGGCTTTCCACACCCAAAACAAGTGATCTCCTTTTCCTTTTGAGGCTTTTCTCCTTTCGAGAATTTCCTCCCATGCATCCTTTTTCTCTGGAGGAACTTGCTAAATCTTCTAGTGATGAGAGCAATGTCCTCATCATCTTCTTCCTTCTCAGATTCATCTGGTTTGCTTGAAGAGACTTTGAGGGCTATGTCCTTTCTCTTGGAGATCTCCTTTTCCTTGAGATCCTCCTTGTCATTGGCCCTCATGGTTATCTCATGAGTCATCAGAGAGCCAATGAGCTCTTCAAGTTTGAGAGCTTTGAGATCCTTAGCCTCTTGTATGGCAGTCACCTTTGGTTGCCATGCTCTCGGTAGGCATCTCAGAAGTTTCCTTACCTGTTCTTCATCTGAGTAAATCTTACCAAGAGCTTTAAGACCATTAGTGATGTTAGTAAATCGAGTAAACATAGAACTAATGGTTTCTCCTTTTTCCATAGAAAACAGTTCATATTCATGAACTAACATGCTCAATTTACTCTCTTTAACCTGGTTTGTGCCTTCGTGTGTGATCTCTAATAAGTGCCAAATTTCTTGAGCACTCTCATACCCTTGTACTCTATTAAATTCATCTCTATTTAGAGCACAGTACAGAGTGTTTATTGCCTTGGCATTAAGGCTCAGATTTCTCTTATCGGACTCAGATAATTCAGTAGAGTCCTTAGGGATACTTTTCCCATCGACAGTTTTCATGGCCTTGAAAGGACCATTCTCTATTATACTCCAGATCTCATAGTCCATTGCTTGAACGAATATTTTCATTATTGCCTTCCAGTAAACATAATCACTACCATCAAAGAAGGGAGGTCTATTTATAGCTTGACCTTCTACGTGTGTGGAGTTAGTGTTGAATGCCATTGTAAATATATATCAGAGTGTTTAAAACACGACTTAGACAATGATCAACCTTGCTCTGATACCAATTGTAGGATCGAGATTGTCTAAGAGGGGGGTGAATTAAACCTTTTTAAAATTTTAATCTGTCAGCAAACAGACAAACAATCAAAGTAAAAGAGAGAGAGAGAGAGAAATGCCAATACACGAGTTTTTACGTGGTTCGGCTCAACCCAGCCTACATCCACGCTTCAAGGTTCACCCCTTGAAGATCCTTAACCTTATCCTCTCGAGAATAAACAGAACGGAATTCTGGGCTCCGATCAACTGCCTTTTACAGATCTGGATTAAACTTGACGGGCGTCAATCCACTTCCTTTCTGGTTTTACAGGTTTGAATGAATGAATACAACAAACTACAAACTCTCAAATCAAATTCTCAAGTTTAGGAATCGAGAGATGTAGTTGAAGAATATAGAGTATGATTAATCGCAAGTTAGGGCTCAAGAATAAAAATCGCAAAAGTTGTTCCTTCGTGCTCTAACCTTAGCTTAAATACTCTGTCTTCAAATTGGCTCTTGACTTCAATGCTCCTTATCCAATGATGGAAACTTTGTTACCGTTGGAGCAGCTTTCGTACAAATGCAGGTAGCCGTTGCTTTCTGAAATCGCAAATCGCCCGACGCCATTAATGCTCTGGACTTTAAGCTTCTGGGCGAGGTACACTGTAGCTTTCGCGGTATATTTAAAATCTGGCGGAAGATGTTGTTTTACAATGCTTGAACCGGCTTCGGTAGATGTAGTGTTGTGAAGCTTGAGCCGAAACGGTGGATGCTGCTTTAGAAGTTGAACCGCTGTCAGTAGATGCAGGATTAAAACAACTGAACCGCTATCGGAGGATGTCTTCTTCGAAGTCTTCCGCATTTGTCGTTTAGCGAGCGGAGGATGTCTTCTTCGAAGTCTTCCTCCTTTGTCGTTTAGCGAACGGAGGATGTAAATGTAGACTTTAAAGGTATGCAATCGGTGGACTTCCTCTTTTGTCGTCTAGCGATCGGTGGATATCTTCTTTTGTCGTCTAGCGATCGGTGGACTTCTTCTTTTGTCGTCTAGCGATCGGTGGACTTCTTCTTTGAACGACTCTTGTTCTTTTGTCGTCTAGCGATCGGTGGACTTCATCTTTTACCATGTAGCTAACGTTGGATATGCATTTTTATTTTCAGCCCTGTAATACTATTTTATCATGAACGATCAACTACAATTATTAGAATACTAAAATACCATTTCCAAGGGCATTTCCAAACGATTAATTTCTCAAGCATAATTCAAGATTCTCATTTAATAAACATAATCAATTTATAATTATGAACATACAAATACATCATCAAAAACAATTTAGACTTAAACAACATTTAAGTCAACAAAAGGTACTTGAATGGAAGCGAAAATCGGAGCTTTGGGTACTTCAAAAAATTCGGGTGCTTGAAAGTCGGGAGCTTCAGGTGCTTGAAAATCAGGAGCTTTGGGTGCTTTCTAGAAAAATCAAAGAGGGAGAGGGAGGAGTTCGGGATGGAGAAATCTGGGAAAATCAAGGACCTCAAAAATCAGAGAGGGAGGAGATCGAGATGGGGAGAATCTGGGAAAATCAAGGAGCTTTGGATGCGAAAATCAGCGAGGGAGGAGTTCGGGCTGGAGAAATCTAGAAAAATCAGAGGAGCTCGCGTGTGAAAATAAAATCAGAGAGGAGCTCGCGTGCGAAAATCAGAGAGGGAGGAGTTCGGGCTGGAGAAATCTGGAAAAATCAGAGAGGAGCTTGCGATTTCGTTTGGAAAATGGGAAAATCGAAGAGGAAAGTTGGGGATTTAGGGATTCGACAGAATTTTTGGGCAATTTTTTAGTCTGCACGTGTATTAATGTAGGGGTTTAACGAAAATTTTCAAAAGGTTCAAATTGATAACAGAATGATAGTGCAATGTTTAGTTTGCCAGTTTTTTTTAGTACAGGGGGCGAATTGAAAAAAAATGTATAGTACAGGATTCAAATCGATAATTACCTTTTTTATTTAACTAAATATTAATAATATGAAAATAGCCACCAGCGTAGCCATCAAGTAAAGAAACCCCACCCCATTATTCGAAGGCAATTACTGAGCTTGCACAGGTCGGAGATCGACAATGCTATGGCGGTAAGCTCCAATGTACCTCGACATCTCTTGTGAAAAACCTTGTCAAAGGGTGGCAAATCGGCATTGTAAAACATATGGTGGTGATGTCCAATGGGTGCAGGCAAGAGTTATGAATGAGATCCTAGAAACACGAGGTAGTAAGTTCACTATAAAAAAAATCAAGATAGTTTTTTTGGGCAGGTGCGTGTGCGTGTGTATATATATGTGCAATTAAGATAATAAATTACAAATAGTTTAAATAAGTAAGTAATTAATTGCATCAATCAATGTTTGACACGTCACGAAATAATAGTAGAATATAAACATAACATTATTTATATATGAGTAATGTTAGGTTTACTCTATTATCTGCTATCTAAATATAATTAATGATATGTCAAACAATGATTGAATAATTAAAATACAATTAATGTAATAAATTAACTATTTATTACATTCATTACACTTTTATTGCACTAATCATTATTTGTCACGTCAGTAAATTTGTTTAGAGAGTAAAATAAGAGAATAAACTAACGTTATTCTTTATATATACATTGTATCATAAAAACTATATTTATTAAATGTGGATCCAACCTGATCCAAATGAATATCGTATCATTAAGCGGTAAAAGAAAACTCTTTTTATTAAAATTGGGTTCAACGTGATCCAAATGAAAATTATATCATTAAACTCTATAAATACATTTATATGTATGTCATACATAGGTAAAAAAAATTATTGACATGTCAAAGAATAATTTGTGTAATTAATGAAATAAATTATTTAATAGAGTAAAATGAGAAAGTACACGTAACGTCACACGCACACACACATATATTATATTATACTAAAGATGAAATGCACCCAATTTGAATCTTATAGGAAAAAAATGACCTTTTTTTTTATATATTTATCGTTGTTGAACTATCTGTATATCAATCAAACATGAATGTGTTGCATGAAAAATTCATGAAAATAACGAACATGGCATACACATTCCCTATGAGTGCAAATGGTAATCTTTATTTATAAAATCATTTTTTATTTATAAGTCAAGACAAAAATAAAAGTTTGATATTAGAATGATTGAAAATTTTATATGATAAGTATACGTTTTTTATAATGACAAAAATAAGTAATTTCCCATTAGAAGAATCAAATTAAGAGTTTAAATGGTTTACTATTGAATCAATATAAAAAACATAACTAATGAATTATAGAGATTCTTACTCTCCGACCCTTAACTTTTTTTTTTTTACCAAATGGCCATTGAAATATACTCTATTTACGTACACATGTTTATAATATATTTTTTTTAATACTAGAGTCAATTTGTTAATGGAAAATAATTAATGTGTCAATTCAAGTTGTATTTTAGATCATGATTTTGTTCATTTCTCGACCCCAATATCGGAAACTGAGAACCAGACCAAACCGAACCGAACCGAACCGCAAATTCCGGTGGAGTATCTGACCCCCCGTGTCCAAGTTGCGCTATAGACGTTTATTTAAAAATAAAAAAAGTAAGAGGAGCGTGGATGACACGCGCAGGTCAGGGAAGGAGAGAGAAATAATAACAAAGACAGGGCGTGATTGGTCAGAGGTACAGGCTAGAGAGGCACTACGCATATGTACTTTTCAGCTTTTTGGGTGAGCTTCGTCTCTCACTCTGTTTCTTCTTCTTACCCCATTTTCTGCTTTAAAGACCCGTCTCTTTCTCCCACCCTCTTCCCCCCTCTCTGCACAATTTTGGGTTCTTTTTTCAAATTTTGATTTTTGTAAACGCCCATATCCACTGCTCCTCCTCCTTATCGTTTTCCTCTCTTGCTCTTCGTTACAGTTTCTTCTTGGCATTTCTTCATTTGGGTTTCCCGGATATGCCTCTTTTACACCCATGTGAGTCTCTCCGGCCTTTGGATTTTACAGATTTTGGGTGTTGGTTGGCTACAAGATCGCCATTCGCCCTTTTCTCGTCATGAAATCAGGTGAGAAGTTTTTTTTCCACTTTCGGATCGAATATTAGTTTACCCAGTGTTCTTCATGCTCGTTAATTACAGGTGGTCGAGTTTTTTTATACCAATGAATATTATAATCGGGATTCTATTTTCCTTGTGACTAGTGGCAGAATGGGAAATTGGCGTCATTTGCAATCGTTGGTTTCTTAGCTATAAAATATGTTTCCTCCCCACTGTTCGTCGTCGCTTTTAAGTAGTTAGTACAGTCGTTACATTCTTTTATTATGAAAGTAGTGGTTGCCGAAAGCTTTTAAATTATCTGTTGTTCATCTAAATTCGATGGCTTTGTTCATCTCTGGAATAATTAAACTAGCCATCCCTAAGTGTCTGACACCATATTAGACTTTATGCATTTTTGTAAGACAAAATTCCGAGAGTTTAGTGACTTGAATTATATTGTGTCCTGCCCACAAAAGCCGATACTATTAGTTGAAATTAAATTATGAATGGTTCCGGGTTTTCTTGTGGGAGTGAAAGAATCAACTTGGTGATCCTGATACCATGTTTAGTTCATAATTTCGTTTTATTTTTCCATTGCCTTACAAAACTCTCCTTTGTAATTTCGTCCTTCCCATGGTGAATTTCTCCCTTATGCATGTAGTTTTTTTTTTCTTCATAAATATGTTTCATGTAAATTTTGATGTTATTTCTTCTACTTTATCTTTTTTATTGATACATGTAACAGAAATGTTTTTACGACTCTACAGCAGCCTACACAATTATATGTCATCTAACTGTTTTTTCCATGAGCTACTCATTGAGTTGATTACATAATCTGAGAGTCAATTATTTCGGAGTATTCAAGTTCTTTTTTCACTAAAAGTACTGCTTCTTAGGGATCCATCGTACTTTCCACATGATAAGACTTTTAAAGCGTTTGCATTTTGTTCCTCATCAATTGTAGTTCCCAGCATTCTTGTTGTGTAAGTGTTCCTCATGGAAGTTTATGCTGTACCATTTCTTTTTACTACTTCAATCTATTGTCGTCTTTCATCAGAACTTTCAATCAATGCAATAAAATTCATATTGCAACCTTTGACATCTCTCTTAAGCAGCATGTCTTATATATTTGAAAGGTATCTGGTAAACAATTGAATTTGCTACTTAGCTTTCATTGATCTCCTTAAAATGTTTTTTCTTTGATGAAGCTTTTCAAATGTATAAAAAAGTTTCTTTCCTTGGCGCGATTCTATGTATTGATTCAGTAGTTCCCAGGTGAAATGCTTACATTTGGACAGTTAGAAAATACGCAATTATATTCAAAGAAGCTTAGTTCGTCCTTTTGCCATGATATTTCAGTTGAATGGAAATTAGTAAATGGATTAAATTCTAAAACATTTCGCAAATGCCGGAAGTATAGGCTAATTACCTCTTAGATTCTTGGTTGAAATTCTTGTTAGATGTTAGTTTTTAGATTTTGTTGCTGCTTTGTCAAAACATGATTGTATGGTGGGTGAATTCTTCCTCAATGTCTACTTCTGTATGTATAGAATCCTATTGGATGCATTTCTTTTTTTTAGTCAACCATGGAGCTTTAGCAAGTCTTGTTATCTAACCTTTAAGTTCTATCCTTTCACTTACCATAAAAAAGAATTGCATGCATTTTTAACTTTTCTTTAACTTTGCTTTAATTTTGCTTCATCTGATATATATGTATTCTGATTTCAATTTGCTATCTCAGATCTTTAACTTTTCATTTATCCATCTTTAAGTGGTTGATCTTCCACCTTGGTGCATGTTTTGGGTTACGATTTGATGCATTTTCTTGTTTGTTTGTTCTACCTTTTCTTCCTTCACATTACTTTCAATTCTATTTTAATTTAAGAAAAATGGAGAAAGTTGTCACCCTTACTTATTAACATGCTTGTATAGAGTTAATTTTCCTTTGAATTTAATATATTTTTCTTTGTCTGAAGCACATAATTCTTAGTGTTAGTTTGCTGAAAATGATCCAGGTGCTGAGCAAAATGATTTGGATTCATCTCCTGGGCGAAGTTTGGATGGAAACTTCAGGAAGTTGGTTACAGGTATTGACTTTATTCATATCCATTACCATGGCTTTTTTTCTCCCTTTTTCTTTTTCTACCATTCTTAGTAACATCTTCCTATAACATATTTATAGTCATGATCTTCAGAAGGTGCAACTTTATTCTGTGTCTTGTTTGAAGTGCAAGTCAATGCTGCTTTTTTTTCATAAAGAATGCTGTAGGAGATGTTTAATGCATGTTCATTTTGTTATTATATACTGGGAACGGGTTTATTTTTTGCTTTTTTCCCCCAAGCCTGTCAATTTACTCATGCTTCTTGAACATTATTTTTAATGTGGGTTTCACGCAGTCTTACCATAATCACGTCTCAGGTTTTCTCCAAAATGGTTTAGATGCATCTCCATCTCAAAGCGTAGATGGAAGCTTCAAAAACTCCAACTCTGGTATGGGCTTTTAATTTCTTCGCTACTCTTATTCTTCAAGGAGTTAATCCTGCACTTTGAACATTAATCAAACATAATTTGCACTTCATTACGTGATCGCCACTTCTGATTATGAGTGCATTTGTACTTTTGTGCATGCAGTTCTATCAAGTTATAGTTTTTCTGGTACACCATCTTCGAGCAAGTTTAATCCCCTGTCGAGAAAATTATACAAAGGGCTCAAAGACTACAGGAGGAAACTTGTCGACCTTGAAATTTTCCATCAGGTACTTGAGGATTGGGTTGTGGAGAACACATCAGTAGAATCAGTTTGTGGAGAGCCAATTTTTCCTTCTCCCTTTTTGATTGATGAGCTTCGTGCGCTTGATTTAGCAGTAGAGGGTATCTTATTTCAGCAACTTTTCCGCATGCCAAGTTCACCTTATGCTTCCGGCAACCCAAATGAAGGTGAGTACCTTGCAGTTGAAGACTTCCTTCATGCAATTGTCAATGGCTTATGGCGCACATTTTGGCGCAAAAGTGGACCTTTGCCTTTCTTCGTATCTTGCCCTCGTAATTTAGGGTCCAAGTTCTGTACGGTGGACAAGGCAATATCGGGAGGAAAAGTTGAAGAAATACGAGGTTTAGGTCTGATTTCTAGGGTAGGGAATGACCAACAACAGGTTAACTGGGATCAAGTGGCAGAATTTACTTTATTTAAGCATAGTATATTGTTTGAGGATCAGCGGAAATTGTCTTCTCGCACCATTTGTGATGCCCTTTTCTACGGTTTCCATATTCTTATTTCTAGGAATTTAAGCAAAACTAGTTCTATCAACAATGACTCAGTCTTCCTTCTGGTTCTAGATTCAAAATATGGCGGAGTTATAAAGTTCGGTGGGGATCTTAACAAACTCGAAATGAATTCCAGTAATCCATATAGATCAGCGACTGAATGGATAAAGAATTGTGCAGAAATCAATGTTTCCCCAGTGGAGAGAGTATGGAACAAAATGGGAAATGCGAATTGGGGGGATCTGGGGACTCTGCAACTAATTTTGGCAACTTTCTACTCGTTAACTCAATGGAACGGTCCGCCAAGAAAGTCCATATCTGCATTGGCCTCAGATCATGGCTTACGCCTTCAAAAACGTTGGATGCAATGTCGGCTCAGTGGGAATGAACATGCATTAGTTCCTTTCAAACAGACTAGTCATCAACATGGAGATATTATTGAACTTGACCAAAATGATGTTCCCTTGCCCAAAACTCAAGCTATGCATTTGAAGCTTAAGCCTGGGGAGGTACTTGTACTGGATGATCAAGGGCAAGGGCAGAAAAATTTTCAAATACAGGAGTCTCTAATGGGTGACAATGGGTATCTCTACAGCGCAGTTTCCCTAGATTATGCAACTGAGTTGTTGACACTTTATGTTGGGGCTCATCCTTCTAGACTCGAACCGTCCTGGGAGGACATGAGCCATTGGTACCAAGTACAGAGACAAACAAAAGTACTAAGCACCTTGAAGCAAAAGGGAGTTTCGTGCAAATATTTGCCGGATATTATCGCCTCCGGTCGAATTCTGCACTCGGGTCAGTGTAAAAAGCAGAGCCCAGGTGGGAGGTGCGATCACCCGAGGTGTGGCACGCCAATTCTCGTTACGTTTCCAGTTGGCGAGCCAATTGCGTCTGTAGTTGCTCGTGGCGGCCCATTTTCGCCGGAGGAGTCGATTCGCTGCTGCCGAGATTGTCTGGCTGCGTTGAGAATTGCAGCCATGGCAGGCGTCCAGCACGGGGATATCTCCCCTGAGAATATAATACAAGTAGTCGATAGGCAAAATTCATCTATCGGTAGATCTTATTACGTGCCAATATCATGGGGGCGGGCTGTTATAGAAGAAAGAGACAGTCCAGCTATAAATTTGCAATTCTCATCTTCTTATGCGTTGCAGCACGGGAAGCTCTGTCCTTCCTCAGACGCAGAGAGTCTTATATACATTCTTTACTTCTTCTGTGGAGGAAGCATGGAAGAGCAAGACTCCATAGAGTCAGCATTGCAGTGGAGGGAGAGAGGGTGGGCCAGCCGGATGATTCAGCAGCAGCTGGGTGAGGTGTCGGCTTTCTTGAAGGCATTTGCTGATTACATTGATAGCCTGTGTGGGACCCCCTATCCTGTCGACTATGATATATGGTTGAATAGATTGAATAGAGCAGTGGATGGGAATGGAAACAGGGGGAAAATGGTTGAGGAGGATTTGAGCTGTGCTACTTCTAGTGGATTGAGAATCCATGATGTTGCCGAGTCTTCTGGCACATAAGAAAAATATTATTATTTTTTTTGGCAAATCGACGGTTGAGGGACACGTAGTTATTTATATGTTTTTGTTTACCTGGTGACGTGTCAATCGAGCAATATTCTACGTTGGCGACCCGCGTGGATTATCACGTCAATAGGTAAACAAAAACGATTAAATAAGAATGTGCAGCATTACTCTATTGTTTTTAGGTTCATCACTCCCATTCATTCAATTAGATTGCCAAAGTGAAACTGCAGTGGAGAAGTTGAAGGGTGTGTGAAGTTCTTGGGATTGAGCTTTGTTTACTCTTTCTTGAGACGAAAACACGACAAGAATCGAGACTGTAAGTAAAAATCTGGTGTTGTTTTATGTTTTTTTTTTCTCTGATTTTTCTAAGTTTGTCTTTTGAGGAATCCTGCTGTTTCTATTTAATGTAAATGCTTGTTTTTTCTTGTGTAAATTGTTGATGAACAATGGTGTCGCCTCTCTGATTCAATTATTGATAATGCAGCGTTCCTCGTTTCTTTTTTACTATCATGTTCTTCCATTGTTTGAAGCCTCTCAGCTGCTGGAATTATTTATTCAGTTTTTTGGTCAAAATGGCAATGTGGGTGACCACTAATGACTGATCTACCGGCTGATTTGTGATTGCTCTAGCAAAGTTAACGTTTTTTTATCGACAAATGAATGACACTTAAACAATATGTTGAGGTGAAATATTGTTATACATAATTGTCGTAAGACTTATCTCATTGTACGACTTATCTCATTTTATATTAGAAATTATTAGAATTTTTTTTGAGTAAATCATGAATTTTTTTGGGACAAAATAAATACCCCTGAAGCTACAGGTAGAACATTTGGTAGAGAGACCCGGCCTTGAGTGAAATAAATACTGCAGTCTTGATTTTTTTCAATGTGAGTTTGGTTCGAAATTTCCTAAGAATAAACTTAGTTAAATCTTATATTTCGGAAGACCGTAAATTAATATTAGGGTTAAAAGCATTTTAATTCTCGAAAAATGAGATTTTTTAAAAAAAAATCTTTAAAATATTAACCATAACAAAACAAACCTTAAACTATTAAAAATCTATCAAAAAAACCTCTGGCGGTCAACCGATAACCCCCCATTCTGCATTTTACATAGAACAGGGAACTATTCTAAAACGAATGGTCTCCCGTTTTGTCAGGGAGTTCTCCACGTGCAACGCACGCAGGATAACGGGAGACCGTTCTCCTGCAATTCAGTCCGTGACCAGCCAAAATTGATCATGGGCGGCAAATGGTCCCCCATTCTCTCCAGAACGGTCATCTGTTTTACCGCCCGTGATCAATTATTGGCTGGTCATGGGCTGAATTGTAGGAGAACGAGGGACCGTTCTGGGAGAGTAGTCCCTCGTTCTCTATGCCCTATTTAAAGGCCCGCTCACCCTCCATTATCACCACTCGCTTTCTCTAATTCTCTAAAACCTCTATCTCCACTATTATCTTGCTCTGTAGAATTTTCGTTGTATACGTGACGACGATGGATGCTGATTCACCTAGAGCAGTTGATTTAGACGAACAAACAACTTTTGATGTTGATATGGATTGGTATTCACATGCCACTCCTGCATATCATGATTTTCAAGCATTCGATCACTTAGGTGGAAATTAAGAAATCGAGGTGCATTCGACCTCTAGAACTTTAGACGAAGAACTTCAAACACTGGTCGGTTCGGACGATGATGAGGTGGAAAGCATACCGGTAAGTAAAGAATCCTCATCGAGTTTTTTTTTTTTTTGAAACAATATAGTTATTTAAAAAATATTAAATCAGAAATAGTCAAATATTCTTTGCAAAATGGGTATGAGATCAAATTTATCAAAAGTGACAAGCGGCGACTAACGGCTGAGTGTGAAGACGAGTGCAAGTGGCGACTGCATGATTTTCAGATTCAAGACGGGATTACGTTTCAAATAAAGAGTTTGATTGATTCTCACAGTTGTTTGAGAAAAATTAAAAATCAACACGCTAGAGCAAAATGGTTGGCATAATATTATCTGGATAGGTTCAAAAGTCAACCTAGGTGAGAAATCTCTTCCATTATCAAGACAGTGAGGAAAGATTTGACTGTCAATATTACACCTAATATTTCCAGAAAAGCAAGAAGTGTAGCTCGAACAATTAACGAAGCAAAATGCGACGAACAATACTAGCTACTCTGGTCATATGCAACAGAAATATGTAGATCAAATCCAGGTAGCACATTAAAAATACATACTTAGGAGATGGGGGATGATTCATTTGTATGCCAAAGAATGTATATGTGCATGGTTGCTTGCAAGACAGGTTTGCAAGACATGACTGTCATCTTAAAGGCTCATGTCCTGGCCAATTACTCACAGTCGTCAGTATTGATGGCAACGATCGAATATATCCCGTTGCTATTGCAAACGTCGAAAAAGAGTGAACGAACACATAGATGTAGTTCTTGCAATATTTGAAGCGAGATCTGAATACTGATCGAAAGTCGGATGGACAATTATTTCGGATAGACAAAAGGTATAATACATTTCCAATTGTTATTTCAAAATAGGGGCGTTGTGGTAATTATATCGTTTGATGTTGGCTATGTTTTTCTTTTCAATTATTAGTGGTGTAATTATACTGTATAAGTAAGTTCTGTCTATGAGACTGGATTTTAAGTAGGACCGTTTTATTCTTTTCTGAAACTTACTTGGAAAGGTAATTCTGTCTAGGATATTGTCTAGTACAGTCTTTTCTGGGAATTATCCTGATCAGTACTCTTCACGTTATACTGTTTTATGTTGACTCTGTTTTTCTTTCAAATATTATGGTTTGCTGAAGACTGTGGAAGAGGAATTTAAATAAACCGAATACCGCTACTGCCTCCGGCATATGTACGCAAATTTTAAAAGCCAATTTTGGGGTAGAGCCTACAGAGATGCGATGTTGATTGCGGCCAGGGCAACCACAAGTTATCATTTCGAGATAGAAATGAGGAAATTGTATCAGCTTAGGCCGGATGCCCACGCATCACTTCGAGAAGAAGAGCCTAGATATTGGGCCAGTCATACCTTCTCTTCGATCCCAAAGTGCGAAATAGATTTGAATAATTTATGCGAGTCATTCAATACAATTCTACTGCCGGTCAGGGACAAACCGATGCTGACCATGTTTGAGATGATCCGAAAGTATTTAATGACTCGCATTGTGAAAAAATTTGAGCAGTTAGCTCAATCAACAGGCCTCATGTGTCCTCATATAAAGAAAAAACTTGAGAAGCTAGAAAGTGCAGTTTGAAATTGGAGTGCTGTGTTTGTGGGAGCTGCATAATTTGAGGTCAGCAACGGCTACGAACAATACGTGGTCGACATGAATACGGGTGTGTGCCATTGCACCAAGTGGGAGCTTACTAGAATCCCGTGTGTCCACGTCATTCCATGCATACATTTCATGAGATTAGCACCAGAAAATTATGTGCATCGATGCTATCACCGGGCAACTTACTTGCACATGTACTCACAGTTTATTCAACCTGTGAACGGTCTCCAAATATGGCTGCAAATACCAATTCTAAATGAACTCCTCTCGCAGAGAAGATATCGTCAACCCGGTAGGGCAAAGAAGACAAGTGTGTGAGATGTCGATGAACCGTCAAGTTCAACAATTAGTAGGCAGAACTCAAAGATGTCGTGCGATATATGTCAGCAGAAGGGGCGTAATAGTTGCACTTGTCCTTACCAAGGATCCACTTCAGGCGCGCTTCTCAAGACACGTTTATAGGTTTCAACACATTTGACGGGATACAGGTACAGTCCAATACATTTCGCTCGTAAACACATTGTACATATGTTTTAATATAGTTTAGTTTTCATTATGTGTAGGAATCTTCTACACACGACTATAGAAGAAGAAACATATGACTATCTTCGGGCTGTAATTGTTATATCGGCTTCTTTAGACCAGAAGAATATCGCAAAGCTTAATGCTTGCAAGACAGGTTTGAGTACTCCACGCTTTTCATAATGCAATGATTTTGCTGCATGTTCACCGCATTTTTCTCTTGGAACAAATCTCATTTAATATATGTTTCGTTCCATCAATCTCAAAAGATCCATCAATGTGATTGAGTACTCTACTCTTTTCATAATCTAACGAAACGTATTTTGACAACTTTTCCAAACTTAATGCTTGCAAGGCAAGTTTGGAAAAGTTTTGAAAATACGTTTCGTTAGATTATGAAAAGAGTAGAGTATTCAATTACATTGATGGATGTTCCGAGATTGATGGAACGAAACATATATTAAATGAGATTTGTTCCAAGAGAAAGAGATGGTGAACATGCAGTAAAATCGTTACATTATGAAAGAAGAGGAGTACTCAATCACATTGTACGTCTATTTGTATTTTTCAAGTAAATCCAATATCGTTTGGTATTTTTATAAAATTAATTTGTTATAATGTGTAAAGTACATTTGTTTTATGATTTAATTCACTAAAATAACAATAAATGGTACAAGTGTTAGAAAATCACAAAAATTTCATATTATCTTCTCACGGTCTGGTAAACATGCGGTCAAATAATAATACTTATTTATTATAGGTTATTCAAATTACAATTATTTATTTGTTTCAGTTTATTAAAAAGAAACAATAATAAAATTGAAAAAATAGACAGAGTTTCGTTTGTTTGATGACTCCTCCATAGCTATCTTCACACAATTCCCGCAAATTCAAATCACAAATATATACCTAATAGCCAGATTCCAGTACAAATACTAAACATCAAGACATAAAATTAAAGTACATCAAATTTACAGACGACATGTATAATACATAAAATAAAATACAACATCTAAACTATACTACTGAGGAGGAACATCGTCGTCTTCGGACGCCAGCCAATTCGTTATCCTCTGAGTGAGCTCTCTAAGGAACTCACTATGATAGTCTTGTGACTCAATCACTTTTTCCTGCATCTCATACATACGCTGCATCTGTTGTTGCTGCTGCACCTGATACATATGTTGCATCTGTTGTTGCTGCTATACCTGATACATATGCTGTAACACCCGAGTTTTTTTCGGGTTTCCGCTCTTAGGGGTATTTTCGTAAAATAATAAATTAAGGTCTTTTCTCGAACGGGAAACCTTATTAGAGCCCTAGGAATTTGTGAGGATTTTTAGAGAAATAAGTAAGATTTTAGAAATCCAAATCAATAAGTAATGTTGGAATTTCCGTTTTCAGCCTTTTAGTGTTTTTATTCGTAAAAATAGTAAATTAGGCCCGTTTTGCGAACGGAGAGTTTCGTTAGAACCCTAGGATTAAATTGAAATATTTAGTGAAATAAGAACATCTTGGAGAAACCAAACCGTTAGGCTAATTAACGAACCAAGTAGAAAGTTAACTGAAAGGGCATTTAGGTAATTTGGTAAGTTAAATTTTTATAAAATTACATGCCCCCCTCCACCCTTTTTCTCATTTCTCTCCCTCACGCCAGAGAGCTCTCCTTTTTGCTCTCCTCCTTCTCTCACGGCCGATGCTTCAAACGACGATCAACGGTGTAACGACCCATATTCCCAGCAAGATATTGTCTGCTCTGGGGATTGGGCCGTAGCACAATATCCTCCCCTCACGGCTTTGTTTGGCGAGAACTTCCCGGAAGGTCACCCAACCTGGGATTGTTCTTGCCGAAGCACTTTTAACTTCGGAGTTCTATGCTCCGTTTCAATCGTGCTCCAAAACGCGTCTTGCTATCTTAGGAAGAATCTATTCATTGTTTTCATTTATATGTACTTCCCCAAGCGATGTGGGATTGTGACGACCCCCTTTTTACGACCCGTCACCTTCCGATTCGCCTGCGCAGACGTATCGCCATCTGGGTTTCGGTTCGTGCAGTCATCGTACCATACTTACACATCCGGGTCATCACAATCACCCCCCCTCGGGGGCCCAACGTCCTCGTTGGCTCACATTTCCTGTGGGTACATGCTCTATACCATTTGTAAGACCCATATTCCCAGCAAGATATTGTCCGCTCGGGGATTGGGCCGTAGCACAATATCCTCCCCTCACGGCTTTGTTTGGCGAGAACTTCCCGGAAGGTCACCCAACCTGGGATTGTTCTTGCCGAAGCACTTTTAACTTCGGAGTTCTTATGGGATGCCGTTGTCAATCGTGCTCCAAAACGCGTCTTGCTATCTTAGGAAGGATCTCTTACATATGTTTCATTTCCATGTACTTCCCCAAGCGATGTGGGATTGTGACGACCCCCTTTTTATGACCCGTCACCTTCCGATTCGCCTGCGCAGACGTATCGCCATCTGGGTTTCGGTTCGTGCAGTCATCGTACCATACTTACACATCCGGGTCATCACAATCACCCCCCCTCGGGGGCCCAACGTCCTCGTTGGCCACATTTCCTGTTGGGTACAGGCTCTGATACCATTTGTAACGACCCATATTCCCAGCAAGATATTGTCCGCTCTGGGGATTGGGCCGTAGCACAATATCCTCTCCTCACGGCTTTGTTTGGCGAGAACTTCCCGAAAGGTCACCCAACTTGGGATTGTTCTCGCCGAAGCACTTTTAACTTCGGAGTTCTTAGGCTCCGTTGTCAACCGTGCTCCAAAACGCGTCTTGCTATCTTAGGAAGGATCTCTTACATATGTTTCATTTCCATGTACTTCCCCAAGCGATGTGGGATTGTGACGACCCCCTTTTTATGACCCGTCACCTTCCGATTCGCCTGCGCAGACGTATCGCCATCTGGGTTTCGGTTCGTGCAGTCATCGTACCATACTTACACATCCGGGTCATCACAATCACCCCCCCTCGGGGGCCCAACGTCCTCGTTGGCCACATTTCCTGTTGGGTACAGGCTCTGATACCATTTGTAACGACCCATATTCCCAGCAAGATATTGTCCGCTCTGGGGATTGGGCCGTAGCACAATATCCTCTCCTCACGGCTTTGTTTGGCGAGAACTTCCCGAAAGGTCACCCAACTTGGGATTGTTCTCGCCGAAGCACTTTTAACTTCGGAGTTCTTATGGGATCCGTTGCCAACCGTGCTCTAAAACGCGTCTTGCTATCTTAGGAAGAATCTCTTACATATGTTTCATTTCTATGTACTTCCCCAAGCGATGTGGGATTGTGAAGACCCCATTTTGACGACCCGTCACCTTCCGGTTCGCCTGCGCAGACGTATCGCCATCCGGGTTCCTGTTCGTGCAGCCATCGTACCATACTTACACATCTGGGTCATCACAAACGGCTTCCCTCCTCCGGCGTTTCTTCTTCATTTTCTTCCTCGAATCAACCCTCTAGGTAAGTTCTATTCTTTGGGCAAGTGTTGTTTCGTTTTTGGGGTGTTTTTCGATTTAGGGTTTTGTGTGAAATTTTCAGATTCGTGAGAAATCGATAGGATAGCGATTTTTGTTGTCCTTTGATGATGCTTTTGTGGTTATTTGAGTAGATGGAATGGATTAATGGTGTTTGAGTGATTATTAGGTTAATTTTTGGTGGTTGGAGTTTGAAGAAAAGCCACTAATGGAGTTTGTTAATTGTGAGCACAATGTGTTCGATGAAATGCCCAAATAGAGAAAATTGAAGTTTTAGGGAGAATAGTTTAAGCTAGGAGCTTAGTTTAAGTTAGGAAATTGTTTATTTAGGATCTATGTTAATGCCTCTACTTTTGAAATGCTTTAGGTGGAGACGACTTTACGGACGGTGCTCGGCTTGCAAAGGTCGCCAGGTAAGTGGTGTTAGGTTTCCGGCCCTACGTCATATCGATGTTAGGAATTTAATGTCTCGATGATGTTTTCATGATTTCGGGGTTCTGAAGAGTCGGGTAGATTAGGACGTTTCCTACGAGTGGTCGGTTAGGCTCGTTTATGTATGATATGATTGTTTGGAGCACCTCTTTTCATGCTTTATGTTTTCTCCTTTAAGATTTAATGAAATGTTCAATTGTGCATGTTTTCAAGTAAACGAAGTAAAGTAAATAATGATATGTAAAGATTGGAGGATGAGTAGGGCACGGGGCACGTTAATGGCAACTCAGGGCAAGAAAATGTGTTAATGGCAACTCAGGGCAAGAAAATATATTAATGGCAACTCAGGGCAAGAAAATGTGTTAATGGCAACTCAGGGCAAGTGTTTGGTCTACAGGGTAGACGGGGTGGTGCCCGTGCCTACTCATGCCTGAAGATATATATGTAAATGTTATGTAAAGTAAAGAAATGAAAAATGAACATGTTTTGAAAGACCATGCATTACGTATACTTATGTGTTAGTGCACCTCCTTACTAAGCATTAGGCTTAATGTGTTTATCGTATGATGTAGGTGACGAACACGAAGGTGAGGAACCTCTTCCTGATGATCACGCGTAGATGGTCGGTGGATTGAGCTCATTGCGGTGGGGCGTGTTTTGGTTAGGCTGGATGATCTGTGGGTATACTCCGAGCATTTTGTGGTAAATAGGTGTGATTTGGATTGAATTTGAATGATAATCTTAGGACGTATAGAGGAGTTGATATTTTGGAAATGGTATAATGGATGTGGGCTCGAATTAGTGTTGTTTAGAATGACTTAAAAGACGTATCTGTTTTGATGATGTTTTAGGAAGATCCGTTTTTAAGTTCAATATTATGTTGAGGATTGTGTTGGATTGATTTAATGATTATAGGTATTGAAATTGTAAGGATATGCTCGTGTTTTAAAACGATCCACGCGGTTGGTTTTCGTGAATTTTAGATATGTTTTTGGATACGTTTTAAGTTGATTTTTTTTAAGATTTTACGGGAGGTAGAGTCGAGAGTGTCGGAAATGTGTGGGTAAACTTTCAAGTGATTTGGAGGTATTAGGTTGGGGAAAATAGGAAGAAATATGGGAAAAAGTCAAAAAGGGTCAAAATGAGTGTTTTTAGGTGTTTTTGGGTGAGAAAGACCCGAGCCGGGCCGATTGATCGGGCCCGAGGCACAATCGGTCGCGGCCGGGGTGTTTTTGGATGAAGAAAGCCCGAGCCGGCCCGATCGGTCGGGCCCGGGGCACGATCAATCGCGGCCGGGTACATGGGGGGCGCGCGCGCGGCCCCCAGCGTGCGCGCGCGCGGCACCCAGCGAGCCCCACTTGTCCCCAAATCGTTTTTTTTTCAAAATTTGACTTTTCAAAACATGTTTTAACCCGACCTTTTCCGATACTTTTTAAATGTATTTTACGAGCGATCCCCATGTATTTTAAAGGATTTTAAGGGCGTAAAAACCGAGTCGACATTTTTTCGAAAAAGGGTTTTTACCTCGTTTCAATGATTTAAAAGTTAACGAATTTATGCCCGTCATGTTTAAGTTAACGTTAGGTTAATTAGGGTCGATTGAGGTTGGTTTTAGAGTGTTAAGTAAAAATGAAAAATTTGCACGTGAAAGTTCGAGGGTTTAAAGTCAAGATTACGTCATGGATAGTCCGTGGCGGCCCTGACCGGGTTGGGGTCGTCACATATGCTGCATCTGTTGATGCATTTGCTGCTGCATCTCATACATTTGCTGCATCATATCCCAGCTACTACCAGTCTCAGGGGCAAATGGCGGCGCTGGCGGTAGCGGGGGCTGGGGCGGGTGCGGGGACATCCTCCTCATCGGAACATTTCGAGATGTGGAGGCCCTGGGATCTCCCTTCAGCATCCAAGACCCGTTGACTTCGACTAAGCCCATTCGAGTCAAATGGGTCATGTCAAATACATCGACAAATCTGTGTGATCTCATCTGCTCTCCACTGGGCAGATGAAGCTGATATCGCTGGACGATCTTCCAAATCAAAGTCTCGTACAACAGATTCTTATTCTTGGTTCGCTCAACCTCATGCATTTGACATATAATCATGTCTCCTGGGTCGAAATCATGCTGCTGTAGAGCTTCTCCATGACATACAGATCCATCCAGTTGACGATATTTCTATGACCATCCCTTGGCAGGAGGGTGTGGCTGATCACTAGCTTTGACATTCAGGTTCTTCGATCTCGGCTTCACGAATGCTGCAATGCCCGAATTGCAGTGGATTTGCCTAAGGAACTCTAGTCCTTCTGCTGTTCTAGCAAAATCACACTCTCAGGAAGCGTGATAATATCTCTCTATATCTTCTACGGCAAATCCGAGCAATTTTTTAGTAAGAGCTGGGGATACGACAATATCTGTACCGAATAGTTACATCTTCAAGCAGCCTAACCTCCCGGTAGTACACAAGTTCGCATAAAATAAACAAACAATTATGTCGCAGCTGTTGCCCCTCATGTCGTACACCTTGTGCAAGGAGATGACGTCAAACATCTCTTTGATATCCAAGGACTCCCAACTGCTAAAGTTGGCAGTCTTCTCATAAATAATTGAGCGGATTCCCGTATCCCGCTTAAACTGCTCTTGACACTATTGGTTACGAAATTTTATGGACAAATAACCAGGAGATGGTTGCGGCACTTGATCCAGCGCCCAGTTTGATGGGCCACCTTCTGCCATCTGGGAGGAGCCTTTCGACCAATAAACATTCTTGGGGGGGCCATTTTCGGATTCGAGAATTTTTTTGGATTTTCTGATTTTTTGGGATTTTTACGAAAAAATTTATAGTTTTTGGCAATTTTCAGCTCGGGCTTAGGGTTTTTTTGCTCGGTTTTGGGATTTCCTCGAATGTTTTTTTGTAGATTTCGGCAAAAAAAACCCTCGGTTTTGGGATTTTCGCGAAAAAAATTGAGGGTTTTGGCGATTTTTCAGCTCAGACTTAGGGTTTTGGCTCTATTTTGGGATTTCTTCGAAGGTTTTTTTTACAGATTTTGGCAAAAAAATGGTAGGATCTGAGAATGTTGGCGGCAAAACGCTCCGATCTGAGGATTTGGACGAGAGAAAAATCAATTTTCTGAAGATAAATCATCCAAATGGGGCTGTCGGGTTTTATTTTAACACAGATCGGTCCCCCGTTTGAGGGTGAACACCTCCACATGTTCTTCAAATAGAGACCATTTTACAGGAGACAATTCGTTTTGAAACGGTCCCTCGTTCTATGTGCAAAATGCAGGACGATGGGTTATCGGTTGACCGCCAGGGTTTTTTTTATATAAGTTTTTGATAATTTAAAGTTTGTTTTATTAGGGTTAATATTTTGAGGGTTTTTTTAAAAAAAAATCTCATTATTCAAGAGTTAAAATATTTTTAACCCTTAATATTAAGTATTCATTAAAATGTACTTTTCTTCTTACAATTGTGAACACTGTGTCAAATATTATGAAGTATATTTCATCTAAAAAAGTATTAAATTTTATTTAAATTTATACGCACATTCAAATTTATATTCAAACATTTAATATTATTAGTATTAAATTATATTGTAAATAAATTAAAATGAAATACCAAGTCTTACGGGAGTATCCTATTCTCTCTCAATCAAGATATTCTCTCTTTCGTCCAAGAAAGATTGAATTTTCAATAGAGCAACGTTAAGTTTACCTTTTATATTTATTCTAATGCTTATTCCAGGACATGTTTATTATTAATTGGTGTAATTAATGATTTATTTTAATTATTTGTAATTTATCAGTTTAATTGTATCGATTAATGATTTAGACGTCACGAGGTAAAAATTAAGAAGTCAAATTATAGGACAAATGTAGCTATAGCATTGCCCCTTTTAAATTTTTAGAAGCATTAAGTGTAATTTATGAGAATTTGTTTCTAAAATTATTCTTCTACATTTGTGAAGAGTATTATTATTATTATTATTATTTTTTTATGGTAAAATTGCTTTAACTAGGATAGGTGAGCTGACCCTTAAATTATAAAAGTATCTTTGGAGCGGATTTCCGGGATTAAAAAGGGATCCACATAAATGAAAGAGTGAGAAAATTTTGTCCTCGTTGTAAGAAATCCGTCTCATTTTAAGTTCGATTTTAGTTTCTTTCAAGTTTTCTACTATTTATGAGTTGTTTTTTTCTTTGTTCTACCGTTTCTTCGTCATATTCATATTTTTTGTCATTGATTTCTTGTCTGATTAAGTACATCTTTTCTACTTACCGGTCGTCTTCTATTTCCTTGTAATCATATGTACATGTCATCCGCGCACTTTTAGAGATAATATACTCCAGTACTTTTTTTTTGAACAAAAGTCTATTTATGAAAGTTCGCTTTGAACCCCCCATAGAGCCCAATCGACGATACTTTTCCTACTTTTTTATTTTCGGATCTCCACCATTAGTTCTAGACACTCGTTCTCTAATTTAATGAGAAAGGACGGTTTGTTAATGAAAAATAGTTTAATGGTTAGTTTGTTAATAAAATTATTTTAAAAGTCAACTTGTAATAACCCCATAGTCTAAATATTTTTTTATTATTATTTTTTTTTTACTTCATTCTTTATTTCATGGAATAAAATCATACTGCGTTAAAAGTGTGATCGTTATTTTTCTTTGGATAAATATCAAAATAAATCATGAAGCATGATGATACTTTTAACTTATATCATGAACTTTTAATTTTGTCAATTGACGTCTTAGACTTTGAGATGTTACCAATGGATATCTTGCTGAGCATCCGTTATTGTTTCCGTTAATTTAATTTCGTCAATAAACTTTAAAATAAATAACTACTTTGACCTTTAATTTATTTATTTTTATTATATTTTTGAAAAAAAAAAATAATTTATTAAGGTTAAACTATGATTATTGTTTTTTCCTCCAAGAAATGGCCACCTGAAAACTTATATTGATTGATTTATTTAATTTTATTACTTAATGGTTGAAATGGATTTGTAGACTTGCATTCTCTGCGCTTTTCTTCTGCTCCTTCTCCGGCGATTCCATGTCTGTTATCTTCTCCACAGCCAAGATGATGCTTCTTTCATCGGGTTCTCCACCCATTTTCTCATCAGATTTTCCATCTTCTTCTCTACCTTTAGCAACCCATTTTAATTTCCTTTTTTTTTCTTAGTCTTTCTGAGCTTATATGGGCACTGTTTTTGCCAGATACCAGACATGTGATGGGGCTTCTTCTTCTCTGTTGAAGATAGTTTCTCAGAGAATATGAAGATAAAATTCAAAGCTAGTGGTGTTTGTCTGGGGAAAAAAGCAATTACTTCCAACGTGCATTTAATGATTCTGGTTTATAAGATCCAACTTCAGCAATTTAGAAATTAGACGAAGATACTAAAAATCCTTGGAATCAAACTTCCTTAAGAAAAGGTAAAGGAAGGGAAACGACATTTCCAAATTAGTCGCAGGCCAAAAACTCCAGACGGCAGATCGAATTTGACGGGAAAAAGAGAAACCACTTTAATCTCTTGAGTTGGCACTGATTTTTAGAACAAACGCCAAAGTCAAACGCAACCACCAACAGTCTTAGGAGAGGATGACCCAGCTGTATCCTTCATCCTGGACCCAACTCCACATCATCATCACTACATAGAAATAATTTCTATGTAACTACAGTACTCTAACAGTTCCACTTCTCAAATCTTTCATCATCTTTCGTAATGCAAATGATTAGTAAACAGAATGACGGAAAATCATGACTGAAATTATGATAAAGAATATTGAATTCATTTGCTGAGAGAGTAGTAATTACATGTTACCTGTCAGATTTCATATTCTGTGACAGGAAAGCTGATCTCCTCCACATGTTGGTCTCTTGCACATCAAAACTTTGCGGTTTCTAAAAGCTTTCCACGACCTGTGCATCCTAAGCTTTAACCTATAATTTAAGAATCAACGTTGTAAAAAATGTAGCATGCACATAATAGGATGTGCAACTTCTGATCTCAAATAAAATCATAGTCTTTAGTAATAGATGTTTTATGCTAATCGATGATGCAGCAGAGCTGTATTATCTTTTGCGTAGAATGGAGCAGATAATGGATTAAACACTGATACCTAAAGTCACTCATGCTTATTTTCCTCAGTAATCAGTGTCTTGAAAAAAAAAAGGAAGAACGTACAAGGGGCATAACAGTCATATTTTCAAACATACGGAACAAAACCCGGTTCTGATCCTAGTTTTATATGTATATCTAACCCAGGTCGACAAGCATGTAATTTTAAGGAAACACGGCGTTTTTGAAAAACTATTTTCTCTATGTTTATTTTCCAAACTTGTTGATCTAATTTGAAACTTGCTCAAAAGTCACCAGTAATTCATACAAGAACACGACCCATTTTCGAAATGATGAAAACGCTTTCGATCTCGAACAATTATCCTCCGTTTATAAATCAACGAGATTAACTTGATCGAAGAGTGACAATCTTCGCAGATTCTCAAGTTTTTCACAATCCTAAGGGGAATTTGAGGACTCGTGCTGATCAATCCAAATGCAATAGCAATCTTCTCACTGTGAAAGTTCAACAAACTGGTCTTCTCTCGTTCATCCACATCGATCAAAACCTGCGACGTGTTCGGCTCGTAGCCGGCTAACGCCAATTTACTTGAGATTTCTTCTAACTTTTCGTGGATTTCGTCAGCTCGAGGATGGGAAGAGTCTTCAACGAGAAACTCGTGCATTATTCCGTTGATTTCGATCCAACTGCATCCTGGGTCTTTTCGAATTTCCATTTCCTTCATCTTCAACCTCACCGCTGCAACTCCATCCCAGTATTCTAAAGATGCATACATGTTAGACAGAGCCACATATGATCCACTATCATGAGGAGCCAAATCCATTAGTATCTCAGATACCCTTTTTCCAATTTTATCGTTTCGGTATTTCTTACAAGCCCCGAGCAAGGCTTTCCATATCACATCATCGGGTTTCATTGGCATTTTCAATATAATCTCTTCTGCCTCGTCTAAAAGTCCAGCTCGGCCTAACAAATCGACCATACATCCATAATGCTCTATTCGAGGCTCTAATTTTACGACATTTATCATATGGTTGAAGTATGATCTACCTTCCATTACAAAGCCTCCGTAGCTGCAAGCACTCAAAAGACCGATATAAGTGACATCGTTAGGTGTTACGCCATACCTTTCCATTCTTGAAAAATAAGCGAAGGCGTCGACTGCTCGGCCATGCATTGCGAACCCACCAATCATGGCGTTCCAAGTTATTGGATTTTTCTTAGGCAGCCTCTCAAAAATTTGAATCGCCTCCTCAATGCTTCCGCACTTAGAATACATGTCGACCAAAGCCGAACCAAGGACATCATCAATACCAATTTTGTGTTTTTTCTGCATATAAATGGACCCATTTCCCTAATTCGAGTGCACTCAGCCGGGAAATCACAGGCAAAATGCTTACGAGAGTCACATAATTTGGAGAGATTTCACCAATCTGCATCTCATGAAACAATTCTATAGCCTCTTTAAAAAATGCATTTTGTGCATAGGCAGAAATCATCACATTCCATGAGACTATACTTCTTTCAGACATTTTATCAAACAGAATCTTTGCTGCCTGAAAATCACCAACTCTGATATACCCATCAACCAATACATTCCACAGAACAACATTGCCCTCCCGTCTTCTCTTATCGACATTTGTTTTATCCATATCATCAAAATTAACTAGCGTTTGCAAAAATAATGCATGAGCATCCTCAATAAGCCCACACATCGCGTACATTCGTACAAGATTGCTAATCACAAATTCATCGCTATCAAATCCGAATTTCACAGCCAACCCATGAACTTGTTTCCCTTCTTGAATTTTGAAGTTCTAGCACAAGCTTTTAACGCAGATGGAAATGTGAATCTATTAGGATCTACAAAATTATCAGAAACCAATTCACAAAAGAGTAGTAATGCCTCCAACTGATCTTCCTTTTTGTTGCTTTCAGCAAGAGCCCTTATAATGGTGTTCCAAGAAAAGCAATTCGGTTCTTGGATTTGACGAAAAATTAAGCGGGCATATTGCATATTTTGATGCGCCGAGAGTGCACAAAATTTAAGTATTTCAGCTGCAGCAAGTGGGTCATGGATTTCTCCAGTTTTTATCAAGTTTGCATGGACTTGACTCAACTCTCCCATGGTTTTGGATCTTGCTATTTGCGAGAAGAATGTGGATGGATGCGTTGATGGAGTGATTTTCACTTTAGGCATGTATGTCATTGAACTCATTGTTGGCTTGGGAGTGCTTATCATGAATGGCTTCACTCCAAACAATGCTTATCCTCAAGACTTAGAAATGCCTTCTACAAGTAACACTGGTAGAAAATTAGTACTACTTGCTGATGTTTACCTGCATAAAATTGTAAAGATAAGGTTAAAACCTTGATATTTTTTAACAATATGGGAAAAAATACTCGTAATTAACAAAAAAATATCTTAAAATATAAGGTCATTAACAAACTCATCCTCAAACTATGTTCGTTAACAACTTCTATTAAACTATGCTTTGTTGACAAAACAACCGTATTCGTCCAATTTTATGTTAAAATGTGTTTAGTCTAAGTTACCACTCTAAGAAAGAATAACAATTGCAATAACTTGGGCTGGATTCATTTCAAACGATGAAACTAAAACATAATTTCTTAGAGCTAACAACAAAATAGTATACATCACATGGTGGGTGGAAATAAATTTGTCTATCGTCATAAAATGATAACATATTTGAGAAAAACGAGAAACCATGAAAGATGGTTGTCTAAATAAGAAGGGAAAATGGTGAGCCTCGGATGGCACAAGTCAGTGTGTGTTTTGACTATAATCATCAAGCAGGGGCAGGGAGAAACTCAAACCTGCTAATAACATTTTCTTTACAGAAAGTAACTTGATAGACAAAACAATCAGCTGAGATATAATCAACTATAAGGATTAAGATCTAAGGTTCCAATTGTTTCGCAACACCAGAGAGCAATATTGTATTTTGGATGCGTTAGCAAAACAAGATACACTAGAAAAGATGAAGCTACAGTAAAGGAGTAAACAAATTGGTATCATATCTTTAGTAGAAAACATTCAAAAGCCAATAAGCTGTTATAAGAGTCCTTCTGGGCCCTCTGCTCTCATTTAAACAAGATACCCTTCTCTCATGAATAAATGTTCCGACATACACACACCCAAAAACAAAGTAACACCATAAAATTAGGTAAATTCAGGAAGAGAAAACCTACTTTTAATCAGTATGCAAACCTAATAAAAAACAACAAATGCCATATGAGATGTGAATAAAAATATCAAAAAGATAGAGCTATCAAAACATATGAAGACGTTAATCTTTCAAAATCCGCATCTATTACGATATCTACTAACAGATATCCATCTGCATCATTATCTGCCACGAAATGTCTACACCAAAATCAAATTAAATCTGTCCAATGAATGAGTACAAACAGAACATTTCGCACGGACGCAACTCACAAATTAAATCTCAAAACCCACAGAAACAGAAAGAAAAATGATAAAAAAAGAAAAGCAAGCAAAGTAAAGGAAAAAGCAAGAGATAAAGATTAGAAGAAGAGAATATACATGAAGCAGAGTAGTGGCAAAGGTAATGTAGTTGCGAATAGCCCCCTGGGTGATGATTCGGATCTCGTTCTCGTTTATCGGAGAATCGGTTTTGCCCGTTCGACTCTCTGATACCTATCCATAGCTTCGTCTGCAGAGAGGGAGAGAGAGAGAGAAAAGAAAAAAGTAAAGTTGAGACGAGGGTAGAACGTCAGAGAAGATAAAAGCACTCGTTGATTTGTCAGTTCTGTGACGAACTAAGATCCAAATGTAAATCGTGAGTTATCATCTTAGAATGGGAACCGAACCATGAAATATAATTTAATTTAATTTCATCATAAAAATAAAATGAATTTATTAAAATGTATAAATTTAAGAATGAGTTTGGACGAAATTTGATGAGTTCATGAATGATCAACTGAATTGTAGAAGATGATTTTTGTGTATTAAAAATCTGTAATGATTCAAATAAGAGTGAGAATCATACAGAACTAAAATCAACCCGTGGTTCAGTTCTAGCCGGGGTTAGAGTTGGGTTCTGCTCGCCCATACTTGTTGAGGAGAATTTTAGGTAATGTTTGGTTTTGTTAAAAAAAAAGATTAAGTGCAACAAAAAAATTTCAAGTATCAGAAAAGTACAAAAAAAAGCTTCAAATATAGAAAGTGCATAATAAAGCTCGACGGACTACCACTCACCCCCCGCAGAGGGTGCAACGGGTACCCGCATACGCGGGGGATCACACGGGTACCCGCTAACCCCCCGCGTCAGGCGGGTACCCGCGTTTGCCAACAGTGTCACCCTCCTCGCGATTTTAACCCTAAATCTGGCAGCAGCTCTGGTCATCCGTCGGTGAAACATTTTCTTCCTCGCCCACCCGAAGCTCGCCCAACTCCGACCACCACTACGCCCAACCCAACTCGTCCTGCTACGCCCAACTCTGACGTCCATTACGCGACCTAGTCCAAAATCCGAGCTCCTAAATCGTCAAAATCCAAGCGCCCCAAATCGACGAAATCCAACTGGATTTTGTCCAAAACCGCCCTCAAATTCGTCAAAACTAACCCCAAATTTGTCAAAATCACGCCAAAATCTGTCACATTTTTGCCGAAATCCCACAAACCGACCATTTTCGCCACATTTTGCATAAGTCCGGAGAGTGAATTTCTGGTACGACGGTTTTTTGCTCGTTTTAAAAAACAAAGTATTATCGTTTTAATTTCTGTGATTGCTCATGAAAAGGGATCCAAACAGGTGTATCTATTTATGAACATTTTTAGGATATTCAATATGTGTTGGTGATCTGTGCTGTCTCCCAATATGGATATGTTTTGCAATATTGAAATTTATGTCATGGTGAAGTTCAAACTGTCGGACCATCCATAATTTGTTGGTGGTAGGTTTCTGAAGTTCAAATGTTGTATTGAAATTATATGTGTTTTTGTGTGAAGTGAAATGACAATTTATCAATCATTTTTGTCGTTATGGGATGTAAAATAAATTTTTCTCTACATTTATCTGAGGGAGGTCTTTAAAGGACACTTCTTGAGAATGAATGCCCCAAACGGACCCGGAAAATGCCCCCCCAAATTTTGTTGGTCGAATTTTTTT